>CM061049.1:8520369-9010369 GCA_030762985.1 Adelphocoris suturalis | reverse complement strand
TGGACCTTGGTGGAGCATTAGCTCGTGTCACCAAGGCTCCATTGAAGCCACAGCAGAAGCTGCGCCTCCTTCGCACGTACTTACTGCCAAAGCTAACCTATGGGTTAGTCTTTGGCAGGCTTACTGCGGGGAGGCTGCTTGAGTTAGATCGTGAAGTTCGCTCTGCTGTGCGCTCTTGGCTAGGCTTTCCACCTGGTGTCCCAAGTGCTTACATCCACGCACCGGTCAAGGCCGGTGGGCTCGGTATTGTCTCTCTTTCTGCCAGCATCCCATCTTTACGCCGCCAGCGCCTGCTTGCCCTTAGGGGCTCGAGCTGGGAGGTCGCCCGCACTGCTGCTGACCTGGACTTTGTCCGGCAGCAGTTGTTGTGGTGCGATCGAGCAACACCAACTGCTCCAAAACCCAGCTCATCTGCTGAGTTCGCTGCTGCGCTGCATGAGTCAGTAGATGGTAAAGAACTCCGACAGTGCTCTGAATCCCCCATTTCTACCCAGTGGGTGGAATGGGCTTCAGAGGGCATTGGGGCCCGCGACTATCGCCATTTTCACGCCGTCCGGGTGGCTACGTTAGCCACCTCGGTGAGGTGTTCGAGGAGTAGTCGCGGGACAGTAGACACCCTTTGCCGTGCCTGTCGGGGTAAAAATGAGAATCTTTATCATGTAGTGCAGCAGTGTCCTCGTACTCACGGTGGCCGCATTTTACGTCACGATGCGGTTGCCAAGCAGATAGCAGGTGCTTTGTCATCTAGCGGTTGGGATGTCGAAAGGGAGAGACTATACCACATACCGAGTGACCGGGGCAAGAAGCCAGATATCGTTGCGATCAAGCCCGATGGGTCTGCCATAATCCTGGATGTCCAAGTTGTCAGTGGCAGCGTGGACATGGAGCAGACCTGGCGGGCTAAGAAAAGTAAATATGATAGAAGTGATCTGCGACAAGCGATATCTGAGCTAAAAGGAGTGGCGCCTAATAACATCAAGGTCATGGCCGCGACCGTCTCATGGCGCGGGGTGTGGTGCGGGAAAAGTGCCACGGAGCTTCTCGAGTTGGGCATCTCGGCAGGAGTGCTCCGTGGTATCACCACCCGCGTCCTTCGGGGCTCTTACCTTAATTGGTGGTCATTCTATAGGGGCACTTCCTTTCATCCCATTCTTCCTCCTCGTCCTGCAACTTCCCTTATCCCTAGAGCCGGCGTCGGGTAAACCTGGGCGTCCTCCCCACTTTTTTATTTTATTTGTTTATTTTTCAATTTAATGGCGTGCCCCCTCCGTCTTTGAGGGGAGGTTTCTTAAAAAAAAAAAAAAAAAAAAAAAAAAAAAAATGTGTGTGTGTGTGTGTGTGTGTGTGTGTGTGTGTGTGTGTGTGTCATTCCAGACGATAACTCTCGATAGAATTGAGATAAAAACTTCGTTCTTTCGCCAAAAAATCAAGCATTTCAAAAGAAAGGATGAGTTCGTTGGGCAACACTTTTTGACCACATTAAATTGGTCAAATTTCAAAAAATGTACTCAAAAAATCTCTAAAAATGGCTAAAAATCGTTTAATTTATATTTTTTGGTAGAATATTGCTCAAATAAAGTTTATTAACTATAAAATAGAACATCCAAAAATGTATGTACACAATTATGCTGAAAAATGTACTTAAAATTCATCAAAATTTGCTAAAAAATCGATAAAACCTGCTAAAAAAGCTAAAAATTCAGAACCTCTATTTGAATAGCAGGTTATTACGTTTTTTGCCATAAAATTAATGGTTAACGATTTCCTTGCAATCAAAAAGCTCAAATTTCAAAACAATTCAACATTGTACAATACGATAATTTATGAAAATTCGCTCATACGATCATGCTGCATGAATGGAACTTTTTACCTTGTGGGTATGGGTCTTTAAAAAAGGAAACCTGTTGATTTAAGTGCCTAGAATGAAAGAAAAATTCTAATAGGGTAGATATATTTTTATGGCCATCCCCCTAAACTTTTATGGAATAAGTATAAGAGATTTTTCTCTGTTATTGCGTTTATCTAACCTTTAACTAGCTATTTTCATTAGGAAAAAATAACCCTCGTTCCTCATCTTGAAGTGAAAACGTGTTCTAGTTACTTGAAGGCTGTTTAAAGAAAAATGTTACCGGTTCATTTTTGAGAAAATTTTGTTTGATAAAAGATATTGCTGAATAATGTGTTTTTTTCTTCTTCTATTCCCGTGGATGACCTGTGGATTTTTCTGTGAGGTATTTCATATCCCTCATTTAATTTACAAACAAATATGTTCAATGAAATAGCTAATAATCGGATGAAAACCGAAAACGGTGATCAGCCGTAATACACGTTACATGCAACAAGGGTGTAACTGACAGCAGATACGCCCTTGTTGCTTCGAAATTGAGGCATTTTTATGATTTAAACTAACGAAGTAATTTTTGAACTCGAAGCTCATCTGACAAGCTGCACATAGACCAGAGCTAATGTGAAAAATCATGCAAAACACCTCCAGAAAAAAATTTTCAATTTTCTCTGCTGAATTCGCTTTCCTGAAAAAAGCAAAACACGTAGATAGGCCCTTGTTGCAGGGAGCCATTCAATTTTAAGTCAAATTGCTTAGATACCTATGAATATAAATAATGGAAAAGAACGTCGTGTTCTGTATACAATTTAGCTACCTAAACATATAATTTGCATTTATAACTATTTTTTAAATTGTCAAGAATTTTTGTTTTCTTTTTTCAGCAAATTTTATTAACATTTCATCACATAGTTGATGAACGTTCATTAGTAATATTTTGCTATGGAATATCAAAATATGGAAATTTGGGGGTTTTCCGACTATTTTCCCGACTTTTCCAAAAAAAAATTTTTCATAAAGGTTTAGCTCGTTTTGCCGAATAATATTCCGGGTTGACTGCAGGTTTTCCACACCTCTTTCTGGTTGATTGCAGGTTTTGAAGTTTAAAATTCCAGTTTTTTGGGGTTTTTCCGACCATTTTCCCGACTTTTCCGAAAAAAAATTTTCATCGAATGCTAAGCTCGTTCTCCCGAATAATAATCCGGGTTGACTGCAGGGTTTCCACACTTCTTTCTGGTTGACTGCAGGTTTTGAAGTTTAAAATCTCAGTTTTTGGGGGTTTTTTCGACAATTTTCCCGATTTTCCCAAACATTTTTTTTAATAGGGGTTTAGCTTGTTTTCCCGAATAATATTCCGGGTTGACTGCAGGTTTTTCACACCTCTTTCTGGTTGATTGCAGGTTTTGAAGTTTACAATTCCAGTTATTTGTGGTTTTTCCGACCATTTTTCGGACTTTTCCGGAAAAAAAATTTCATAAATGCTAAGCTCGTTCTCCCGAATAATAATCCGGGTTGACTACAGCTTTTCCACACCTCTTTCTGGTTGACTGCAGGTTTTGAAGTTTACAATTCCAGTTTTTTGGGGTTTTTCCGACCATTTTCCCGACTTTTTCAAACAAAAAAATTTTTTTTTCATAAAGTGTTAAGCTCGTTTTCCCGAATAATATTCCGGGTTGACTGCAAGTTTTCCACACCTCTTTCAGGTTGACTGTATTTAAAATCTCAGTTTTTCGGGGTTTTTCCGACAATTTTCCCAAAATCCCAAACAAATTTTTTCATAAAAGGTTTAGCTCGTCCTCCCGCGTATAAATCCGGGTTGGCTGCAGATTTTCCACACATCTTTCTGGTTGACTGCAGGTTTTGAAGTTTACAATTCCAGTTTTTTTGGGGTTTTCAGACCAGATGTCCATTTCTATTCGGAAAAATTTCGAAATCTATTTAGACTTGATTAAGTTCGATGGAAGAATATCGAAATCTATTTGGACAACAATGTCGAATTCAATTTGGATTTGCTATAGGTATGTATTATATTTTTTCTCGCGTTAAACGGCGTACATATCGCTAAACCCTAAGATCCGTTTCAGAATGCCTCAAAATTAAGAAAATTTTCGAAAATGATTGGAAGCAATGGCAATTGCTTCATTTTTTACGAAAATCCGCTGAAATCTCACAGCAATAGTAATTAGTGTCATTTAAAAACTATAAATAATTGCAAGAATCCAACAATTTATTTTTAGAGCTGAATATTATTTAGAAATTTTTTTGCCGAGAAACGTATAGATAGTTAACCATCACATGCATGCGTGTGTTAACGATCACATTGCATAAAAAGTGCTCAAATCGGTAATTAATTCAACATAAATGTAATTCGAAAAAAAAGGGAAAAAAAAGGCTCATACGATCATGTTCATGATTGGAACTTTTTTTTGTATCACAACTTGCGGATCAATTTTGGTTCCCTGCCCATACCAATTTCGGCTTTAGTCCGATTTTGATGAAATATTTGAGGATTGTGAAGGTTAGTCCCTTAGCTTAATTTTTGCAGTTTCCAACAGAGTTTGATAAGGTTTTCAGGAAATGTACCGGTTAGACGGCAGATGGTCCCCTTAGTTTTGTTGCTCATTAATCAATACTTCACTCTGTGCAGCGTATACATCCATCAAACATGAGATGGTCTATTCATCCGATCACTTTCATATTCTGAGGGTTGCTGGGAAACGACGGTTTGATTGCCCTACTAAAGTTCCATTACAATCGTATCATTATTACTGCTGATACTAAATTAGTTGTAACAAACATGACTTCTACAGATGCTGTAGATGGTATCTAATGGACTTAACAGTCCCCAATTCACTGATGGTTCTGTGCATGTGCAAACGTAAAGTCTATCAAACATTGCCTCGTTGCATATCACCAATTTTGCTTAAATCTGGATGCTAGTAAGTACGGAAGAGGCGATTTGACCGCCCAGATGAATTTAATCATGACTGTATGTCTGTGTAGTTTCAATCATACGATTTCTACGAATGCGTAAGTTTAGAGAACAAATAGGTAGGTAGGTACTCTATGAGGTTCACATTTTACATTCCGTTTTACATTCCACCCAACCCTAGGAATCCACCACAGTATCTCTTGAGGTTTTCTAAAACATTTCAATGATCTATACAATCATGTTATGGAGATGATTGACGTGTCACTCCCACCAACTCGACAGACGTAATGGGCAGTTCCAAGTATTTTATTTTAATCCATTAGAAGATTATGCCGATATTTTATTAAAAAGGAAGATCCAGGGGGGGGGGGGGGGGGGGGATCTGGAGGGTATTGGAAGATGGGAAGTGGCCTAAAATATATATATAAAGAGAACTTAATGACGTCATAGGGGAACGACTACGACCTCACCCCGCATCCGACTGAGGGGGAACCTCAATGCAATTCTTTTTTTTTTTTTTTTTTTTTTTTTTTTTTTTTTTTTTTTTTTTTTTTTTTTTTTTTTTTTTTTTAATTCCTATCGGCTTCTTGTCCAATCCATTTGGCAACCATCTGGGAGCTTACCCGCACAATCCCCTTATGGACAGGGCTCTTCGTAAGCACATAAATGATAGGGTTTGGTTAATTTTACATACTTCACCTTTTCATACAAAAAACTTATTGGTAAGTAATGCAAGCATTACAGGGACGTCCCTACGAATGGGTTGTACATGGTTCTGCGAATGAAATACATGAAATAGCGAATAGATCGTGATTATTACTGGACATCAATATGTTACGAGCAGAACTGTTTGTACAAATTGGTTGAAAGTATCACGGTGTATCGGTAATTTCCCCTCCCCAACACTATGCAATTTAATTACTGAGAAAAGTTTCTCCGAAAAATTCAATTCTTCGCACAGACTAGTAAAATAATCGAACAAAACGAGAATCATCAAAATCGGTTAAGAATCGCGTAAATAGTAGGTACCATCACGCGCCATCACAAAAAGTCGTCATCAAAAAGAAATCCCATCAAAAGTTTAGTACATCTATACCAAAAGATAAAAAATAATGATTATAGATAATAATGAACATAAATAATATAATGCAATTAAATTTAAAAAGATGACTAAAACCAATATGTGTCAGAATGGCCTACTCCTTTTAACCCCACCTATATTAAATCTGCAACTTCCATGGATACTTTTTACCCATGCCATATGCAAAAGGTGGTTCACTATTCCCTCCACAACTTGCGGGAGCTAATGGACTCGGACGGGAGAGTTATTGGATGGGAATCTTTCGCAGAGCTGCTGCAGCTACGGGAAAATGGAAGGACTGAACTTAGGGAACAAAATTAAAAAACAACATGTCAACTTTAAAACCAGAAAATGAAAGTAAATTTATCACACCAATTACTGAGCAGAAGTGTGGCAGACGACATAAAATATTGTAAGGTAAAGCAGATTTCGGGCTTTGAGGAGTGTGAGGGTACTGCTGATTTCATCAAAATCATCAATGATTTCATTGATGTTTTAAACTCTAGAAGCATCAAAGAAAATAGTTCAAAACAAGCCATCAATGAAAATAATGAGGGTGACATTTTTTGCAAGCTTGAGAAGGCAGAGAATTACATCAGATCCTTGAGAGAAAAAAGTGGGAAACTGGCGCAGAAGGAATCCCAGAAAACTGGTTTCATTGGTTTCCTGATTTCCATCAGCAGTGAGAACTTTGTGCGATAGATTGGTAAAACATGAGAAAGTTTTAAAATACATACCCAGGCATAATGTTAGCCGGGACCATCTGTAGAGATTTTTTGGTTACATGAGAAGGAGAGGAGGAAAAAATGATAATCGGAGTGCCTATGAATTTTGCCATTTTTTTCAGAAAATTAATTATTCACAAACAATTACATGAAAGTGATGCCTACAGAGGAAATGCCGTTACTACTGAACAAAATTGATTTGCTTAAGATTATATTAAAGAAAGTTATATGAAAAAATTATATAAAAGAAAGTATCAATTTATCTACTCCTAAATCGAGTATGGTGGATTCCAGAGTTTTACGAGAAGAATACGACAATGACGACTGTCCCGAGTTACAAGAAACAGTTTTTCCGATTTGGTGTTGGAAATAGTTGAGTATGTTGCTGGATATTTAGTGCGAGCTCTAGGACGGACAATCAAATGTTAAGAATGTTTATCCACAGGTTCAAACGAGAACTGGCCTTTGAATCCAACTGTCAATTTTATTTCAATAAAAAACGGAGGAGAATTGATTCAGCGGTCATCATAAATATGTCAATCGAATAAGTAACATCTGCGAAACAATCTTCAAGACTAACATCGTTTTAAAAAACAAAATCAAATGCAAGATCGACCACTACACTTACAAATTCGTTCCCCACTGCTCATTTATGAATATCTTCATTGAATCATCCCACTTTGCGGAGAAGAAAATCGTAGGATGTGGTTAATTGAGAGCACGGGAAAAGTTTATTTCACTATCAGGATCAAAAAATACATCACAGATTGTCCAGGAGCCAGGGCCGAAAATAGGTAGTAATTTGAGGAGAAGGTTTGAGATAAGATTTTGAAAGTTTGGTCCGTTCTGAGTGAGAAAACTTTGTCTGTCATCTCAAAATCGGTGGAATACAAAATGGCGGCCTCATAAAGATTGGTTAATTTGCCCATTTTAAAGTTTTTTCTCTAATAATAACTGAACCATACATCCTACAGAATTTTTTATACGTAGAAAAGTTATAGAGCATAAAAAAAAGATTTTATCCCAAAACTCTGAATTATCTTTCAAAATAAGCGAATTATAAACAATTGAAAATCGGGCTAGTTTTGGGCTAGTCCTCTTCTCCCCCCCGTCGAGACTTTTTCCCTTCAAAATCACTTAGTGGCATTAATATTGGTCTGATTTCAGTCTTCTAAAGCTCATTCTGCTGAAGATTAAATACTTTCCAAGGTTTGCATCGAGCATAGTTTAGCTGAGACCTTTCCCTATGGACTTAGAGTCGAACTATTGAATTTTGTGCCATTTTACACATAAAGTTAGCAAAAACGGCATTTTACTTTATACTTCAATGAGAAACGGTCTGAGCAAAAACTTTTTGAAGCGAACTTTGGAAAGTATTTAATCTTGAGTAGAATGAGCTTTGGCAGACAGAAATAAGACCAATATTAACGCCACTAAGTGATATTGAAGGGCAAAAGTCTAGACGGAGGGCGGAGAGGACTGGCCCCAAATTAGCCCAAGTTTCACTTGTTTGTAATTCGCTTATTTTAAGAGGTAATTCAGAGTTTTGGGATCGAATCGTTTTGTTTTTTTATTCTCTACAACTTTGCTACGTATAAAAGTTTCTGTAGGATGTACGGTTTAGTTATTATTAGAGAAAAACTTTTAAATGGGCAAATTAAGCCATCTTAATGAAGCCGCCATTTCGTATTCCACCAATTTTGAGATGGCAGACAAAGATTTTCTCACTCAGAACGGACTAAATTTTCAAAATCTAATATCAAACCTTCTCCTCAAATTACTACATATTTTCGGCCCTGGCTCCAGGACACCAGGGAATCGAAGAACAAAAATTACGACAGAGGCTCAAAAACATTATTCAATTTAAAGTTGAATTTCTTCTTCTTCTAACTCTCATGAGTTCTTTTCTAATCCGCATGAGTTGAAGTTAGTTTTAAACTAATTGCTTGCAACATTCTATTTTTTCTGCACTTTTTTATAATTTGAAATAAACTATTTTAGTGGTAACAGATTCTTATGCTCATTTTATTTCACATGGTGGAAAATTTTTTTTTTTTTTTTATTTGGAAAACTGTAGTACTAAGGAAGTGTTTCCCGTCACTAGCATGTACAATTTAGAAACACTTTTCGAGCGAGCACAGTGAATTGTCGCCGATTTCTGAAACTCGCGAAATTCCAATTTTTCTGGCACGGTTTCAAGCAACTCACAAATTTTTTAAATTGTTTATGCCGAAATGGAATTGCATATGCTTTCCAATGATGACCATCTATTTGATTTTTTTTATGAATAAAAATTGGTTTTCTAGCCAATTTTAGAAGGAGGAACATAATTTATCAAAGTAAAAAATTCCAGTCATACAGCATCATCGTATGAGCAAATTTTCTCTAATTACCTACTATTAAATGTTAAATTGTATTGAAATTTGAGCAATTTCAATAGAAAGAAATCGTTAAAACTCGGCCCTTCGGGCCTCGCCAGAGGACAAGCCCCCTGGACCCCCGGATGGTTACTGCGTAGATCCTTCGGCTAAAATTCAAGAAACATGGAACATGCTTTAGCCGTGTTTTATCTGTATGCTGTTTGCTTTTACTATGAATTTGTTGTCTGTTGTTTTAATTGTTTTAATGGGAGCAGTTAGGGGGGGAGGGAGACAACCCAGGGGGCGGTCGCCCGGCCTTCGGGAGCAGAGTGGGGGAGAGGCTTTCCCCGCCACGTCCTAGCAGTTTGAGATAAATCCGCTAGGGGCGCAGTTTGCAGCTCCAGTTTTTCCTATTTTCCAAACTCGTAAATTGACCGTTTTCTTTTGTGGAGCGGACAGAGGATGGAAAATAGACTCCAGCGTGATTTAAATCATGCAAATCGGTCCACAAATGCCTGAGAAAGTGTTAAAAAACCATGAAATCTTGACTATTTTCATACAATTTAAATTCAGTTTAAAATTTTCTTTTCTCGAGGAATAACTACAAACGAAATTGAACTAATCAAGCTTTGGAGTGTGAAAATTGATCAACTACTTAAAATGTTATGATAATAAAACCTCCTGAAGGAGGGTTTGAACAGCCTTAACGGGGAAAATCGTACGGGAACAAAATCTCTCTATTATACAGCCCCACTGAGAGTAGTAAAATCATCTAGTCGACAAAACGGAAATGTGGATACTGCAAACTGAAATCAAGTCGTTCCCAACTACCTTTGGGGGCTAGCCCTTAAGCAATTTTTCCACAGAAAAATATCCATTGTTCAGTAGCCACCGAAATTCCCCTATAAACCTCCCCTACTTTTCACTGCCTACTTGATCAAGCTTGGTTGTTTGATTCAAAACAGTTTCCCGTTGTATTATAGCGATAATTTACGAATAAAATCCTAGTTAAAATAAAGCAAGAATACAATAAATACAAGCCTGCAGTGGTGATTGAAATAGTGTAATGAAAATATTTACAAAATCTAGTGTAGCAGTATTTATATTCTAACCTAGCATATTGCTGGTTAGAGTTTGTTTGAATTTGTTATGTTTCTTGATCTCGGTTTCATGCCCTGCATTTTATTTCGCGTAGGTAGGTACCTACTGATATAATACAATTGTGTGATATTGTGCAGAAAAAAGGTATTTCCTCGCGGAAGTAACAATTGAGGATAAACCTGTAAGAGGGAAAGTCCACGTAGGTATATGAATTTGCATGCAGTAAATCTAGTACATATAATAGTATAATAAACCTAGTGCTCCTCAGTTTATCGGTAGGTACCTATTCGTTTTTATTGTAGTTTTTAACGTTCTGATTAGTTATTTGGGTAATATTTGTTCTAAGTGGTATTATGATTTAATAATCCATAGGGCGGTTTATGAATATGAAAATGTCCGTGATTTCAGATTTTTACAAAAAGCCATTGAGCACCTACCTACTTATATGAACGTTTGACAGTTTATTAACAGTCTTCGTATACTCTCAGGAACAAGCACTAGAAATTAATATTAAAACTGTAAAATAAAATCCTCGACTGTTGCTCCTCCATGACAAATGACTCAGCTACGCCACTGCTACTATGCCGTGGAGGCATCGACGCCGGCCAAGGACACCCTCCTCCACAAAATCTCCCGCGTCGATCGGGAGATCAACAAAATCGAGCATCACATTTCCAACCTCAAGAGAAAGCAGGTAACAAAAATAGTTTTTCCCTCAATTTCGAATTCGTAACAGTTTTTAGGACGTCCCTCTGAAGTTAGGCCTCCTCAATAGAGGGACGACCTATTGGAATTGATTCAGGGAGGTAGGGGACAACCCAAGCATGAGAAAACTCCGCCCTCCGGACCTGGCAAGGGGCTCTGCCCCTTGACCCAGCTGGGGGACACCCTCAGACCCCCCCCCCCCCTCCGGGATGTTATTACTTAGAGCCTGTGGCTAAAAGTCAGGAAACATGGAACATGCCTGGCAGAAGTGACCAAGTAACACATACCAAATTTTCAGGATCTTTTTACGACAAATGGAATTGAAATTAGAAGGAAGTACATAGGTAGGTAATTTTCTGTTATGGTGCGCGTCTACAATTACTATAACCAAGATTAACTTCTCAACCAAGTGGCAACAAAACAAGCGGCATTGTTTACTATATCCATTTATAACATAAATAAATATAAAACTACGACATGAATAGAAGAACAAGTATGAAAGAAATGCGTGATGAATCGAGAGCTTTCCAACGAGTGGAGAACGATTTTTGCCCAGTGAAAACTGAAGAAGTTTAATTTCCCCAGCAACGGCTACGTTGTACGTGAAAATCAAAATAAAAAATTTCGTGACACATCCTCTTAACGTTCTTTGCTAGTTAGTCCAAGGTTAACTCCATGCTAAAAACTAGCAAATGCCGAAGTGTAACTACGGGGTTTAAGCCTAAAAACGTAGCGCACACAAGCATTGAATGCAATTCTCAAAGCCCCAAAGGCAGTACTGTCAAGAGACCGAATAAATAGGATACACGAATAGCTGAAATGAGGCACAGATTCGCAAAGGTAAGACTGACCCCCACATTTGAGCTGAGGTCGGCCTTGGGTTCATGTCTCCTTAACCTATTCAGAGTGGTTACATTCCGAGGCTGGCGAACGATTCCAAAAAGTGGCGAACGATTTTCCTACTATGAAAACTATGGGAGTTACTCTTCCCTAGTAACTCATTGGTTGTACATGAAAAATCAATAGAAATTCAACCTAGCCTTCACTTTTCGAGATAATAATAATCTAAAGTGCCGGGTTGTCACAAATTTTGGTATCGTTACGCAAATTTTAGAATGACGTCCAGCCCAAAAACATACCCATGTTAAAATTTCTTAACGTTTTTCGCTAGATAGTACAAGGTTTTGTGACACATTCGCGTAACGTTTATTGCTAGTTAGCTCAAGGCTAAAGCATGTTCCATGCTAAAAACTAGTATATGCCGAAGTGTGACTACGGGGTTTAAGCCTAAAAACGTAGCGCACACAAGCATTGCATGCTGTTCTTGTGAGACGCAAATCCGCTCACAATAGTGAAGGACAATCCGTCAGATCGGATTCCCTTTCGACGCCTGGGAAAACCTCAAGTTACTTCAGTCCCACGGCTACGGGAAACGATCAGATTTCCTGGAACATCGAAGACGGAAAATGCTGTCAGCAAGCCACACGCGCGGCGGAGGAAAAACAACGCTGCGATTTCCAGCCCCCTCTCGATCAGAGCTGAGACAATTTGATTGGTCCCCCTAATACGGGAAAACTCGTCCCACAAAGGCGGTACCTTGGTTTGGAATTCGCGATTAGCGGGATTCGCCGTCGCCAGGGTAACCAGAATTTGTTGGCACCATATGGCCCACATCTAACGCCCCTTGTCACCGCGCATGCGTAGTAAATCACAAAGACGATTTGGGAAATGGAAAAAGGAATGCATTATTCTACCATGTGACTTCAAGCTAACATTCACCTGCCCAAGACAGCAGCTTGTTTGCTGGGGTCGGGGCCGTCCAATGTTCTAAGTTTACTGGAAAAGACTTTCGGGACAGTAATTCGTGAAAGTGGTAAACGTGCAGAAGCAGAGTCGGTCTCTGGTTTTAGAATCCTTCATTTGCCGCGGCACATTGAAGTCCATATCACATTAATGTTTAAAGGGTTTAGCAGCGCAATAAGCTTGAAATGTTTATCAAAGACACCTCCAGGGCCATAGACAACCGTAGTCAGTATTGAAGGCAGTTGAAATCTTAACAGTATCCTATCATAACATCATCAAATCTTGACATAAAATAAAATAACATACCGACGTCATTTATGAAAGAAACGTATTTCCACAGCCAATCGATGATGAGGCTTTATATTACGAGTGATATAAAGTCAGTTGCATTCGAATCTAGTATCCCACAGCAAGAAATTGACAGACAAACTGAGGTCTCTGTTTCGAACAAATATTACCGATTTTTACAACTTAGCGAACGGCATTATTTTGATTTTTGACTGATTTTTCAACTTTGAAATTTTTGAAAACTTGATACATATTCTTATAGGAAATTTGACGCTGATTCCGAATATACCACATGGTAGTATGCTGAAAAAATTATTTCGCACAACAAATCGCAAAAAAAACAGGCTATTTTGAAATTTTTGACTACATTTTTGAAAATTTCAACCCGAAGATGTAATCCGATCATGCTGGCCAACGAACTTGAACTTCCGTTTTGTGTCCTTAACATTTTAAAATTTGTTTGAAGTTTCTAGCACAATTCTACGGACAGTTATCGCCTGGAATGACACATACATATAGATACAAAGAAAAATGTGTTAAACTTCAGAATATGATTCAGAGTAGTCTGAAACGGATTTCTGCATAAAATGTTTTCAAAAATTCACATTCTACAAATTTTGAGGCGAGAGCAATAGCTTAATTTTCTTCAAAAATTCGCTAATAAAAGCAGATAAACCTTGCCACTTATATTGTTTTAAATTTTTTTTTCTTCGTATTTTGCATTCCTTGCACTTTAGGCGACACGGGGCCGACCCAATTTTCGTTTTATTCCGATATCAAAGCAATTGGCCCGTTATCACCTACAATCGACTCCCCATTCAGTAGTTGTTGTTCTTGTTCTCCCCAGGCACCCGCTGGTTGTGGGCACTAGTTGGTGTGGCCCATAACATAATTACCTACGAGTAGCTATTAACAAGTAAATTGTGCAGTAACACACTATTTATGTTAAATACCTTTAACAGTTGACGCTCTGGTTTCAACTTCCACTTCAAGGCAGTGATCTAGGAAATCTTGGAAGATCTGCGACAGCTTCTCTTTCTCTTTGATTTCTGGCTTACCGTTGGTAGCAATAAGGTAGAGAGCCTATAACCAAATAAATAAAATAAGAAATCTAACAGATGAATAACATTCATGAACAATTACTCGTTCTTGTTTGAAGGAAGTGGTCGAACTCCTTATTTCAAAGTGAGTTCTGTTAATTTTTAAGAAATCTTCGACATTGATTTTGATAGACAAACATGGAATCAAATTATTAAAAATAATTAGGAGCTACTCATACTTTATTATTATTAAACTAATCTTGTAGATTTAAAGACAAATGTAGGTAAATATTCATAGATTTCGATGTCCAATGTGGTCAGTATTGAAGGCAGTTGAAATCTTAACAGTATCCTATCATAACATCATCAAATCTTGACATAAAATAAAATAAACTCATCAGTTGTGATTACATTTTTTTTTTTTTTTTTTTTTTTTTTTTTTAACAAGCAACTACTACCTACGTTTTAAACAGCATGGTTCTAGGATTGTTTATACAGGGATACTTCCATAAGAGTAGTTCAATCTGAATTTGGACAATGTTTCATGCAAATATTACCGATTTTTACAACTAGCGAACGGCATTATTTCGGTTATCACCTACAATCAACTCCCCATTCAGTAGTTGTTGTTCTTGTTCTCCCCAGGCACCCGCTGGTTGTGGGCACTAGTTGGTGTGGCCCATAACATAATTACCTACGAGTAGCTATTAACAAGTAAATTGTGCAGTAACACACTATATATGTTAAATACCTTTAACTGTTGACGCTCTGGTTTCAACTTCCACTTCAAGGCAGTGATCTAGGAAATCTTGGAAGATCTGCGACAGCTTCTCTTTCTCTTTGATTTCTGGCTTACCGTTGGTAGCAATAAGGTAGAGAGCCTATAACCAAATAAATAAAATAAGAAATCTAACAGATGAATAACATTCATGAACAATTACTCGTTCTTGTTTGAAGGAAGTGGTCGAACTCCTTATTTCAAAGTGAGTTCTGTTAATTTTTAAGAAATCTTCGACATTGATTTTGATAGACAAACATGGAATCAAATTATTAAAAATAATTAGGAGCTACTCATACTTTATTATTATTAAACTAATCTTGTAGATTTAAAGACAAATGTAGGTAAATATTTATAGATTTCGATGTCCAATGTGGTCAGTATTGAAGGCAGTTGAAATCTTAACAGTATCCTATCATAACATCATCAAATCTTGACATAAAATAAAATAAACTCATCAGTTGTGATTACATTTTTTTTTTTTTTTTTTGTTTTTATCAAGCAACTACTACCTACGTTTTAAACAGCATGGTTCTAGGATTGTTTATACAGGGATACTTCCATAAGAGTAGTTCAATCTGAATTTGGACAATGTTTCATGCAAATATTACCGATTTTTACAACTAGCGAACGGCATTATTTCGGTTATCACCTACAATCAACTCCCCATTCAGTAGTTGTTGTTCTTGTTCTCCCCAGGCACCCGCTGGTTGTGGGCACTAGTTGGTGTGGCCCATAACATAATTACCTACGAGTAGCTATTAACAAGTAAATTGTGCAGTAACACACTATTTATGTTAAATACCTTTAACAGTTGACGCTCTGGTTTCAACTTCCACTTCAAGGCAGTGATCTAGGAAATCTTGGAAGATCTGCGACAGCTTCTCTTTCTCTTTGATTTCTGGCTTACCGTTGGTAGCAATAAGGTAGAGAGCCTATAACCAAATAAATAAAATAAGAAATCTAACAGATGAATAACATTCATGAACAATTACTCGTTCTTGTTTGAAGGAAGTGGTCGAACTCCTTATTTCAAAGTGAGTTCTGTTAATTTTTAAGAAATCTTCGACATTGATTTTGATAGACAAACATGGAATCAAATTATTAAAAATAATTAGGAGCTACTCATACTTTATTATTATTAAACTAATCTTGTAGATTTAAAGACAAATGTAGGTAAATATTCATAGATTTCGATGTCCAATGTGGTCAGTATTGAAGGCAGTTGAAATCTTAACAGTATCCTATCATAACATCATCAAATCTTGACATAAAATAAAATAAACTCATCAGTTGTGATTACATTTTTTTTTTTTTTTTTTTTTTGTTTTTAACAAGCAACTACTACCTACGTTTTAAACAGCATGGTTCTAGGATTGTTTATACAGGGATACTTCCATAAGAGTAGTTCAATCTGAATTTGGACAATGTATCATGCAAATATTACCGATTTTTACAACTAGCGAACGGCATTATTTCGGTTATCACCTACAATCAACTCCCCATTCAGTAGTTGTTGTTCTTGTTCTCCCCAGGCACCCGCTGGTTGTGGGCACTAGTTGGTGTGGCCCATAACATAATTACCTACGAGTAGCTATTAACAAGTAAATTGTGCAGTAACACACTATTTATGTTAAATACCTTTAACAGTTGACGCTCTGGTTTCAACTTCCACTTCAAGGCAGTGATCTAGGAAATCTTGGAAGATCTGCGACAGCTTCTCTTTCTCTTTGATTTCTGGCTTACCGTTGGTAGCAATAAGGTAGAGAGCCTATAACCAAATAAATAAAATAAGAAATCTAACAGATGAATAACATTCATGAACAATTACTCGTTCTTGTTTGAAGGAAGTGGTCGAACTCCTTATTTCAAAGTGAGTTCTGTTAATTTTTAAGAAATCTTCGACATTGATTTTGATAGACAAACATGGAATCAAATTATTAAAAATAATTAGGAGCTACTCATACTTTATTATTATTAAACTAATCTTGTAGATTTAAAGACAAATGTAGGTAAATATTCATAGATTTCGATGTCCAATGTGGTCAGTATTGAAGGCAGTTGAAATCTTAACAGTATCCTATCATAACATCATCAAATCTTGACATAAAATAAAATAAACTCATCAGTTGTGATTACATTTTTTTTTTTTTTTTTTTTTTTTGTTTTTAACAAGCAACTACTACCTACGTTTTAAACAGCATGGTTCTAGGATTGTTTATACAGGGATACTTCCATAAGAGTAGTTCAATCTGAATTTGGACAATGTTTCATGCAAATATTACCGATTTTTACAACTAGCGAACGGCATTATTTCGGTTATCACCTACAATCAACTCCCCATTCAGTAGTTGTTGTTCTTGTTCTCCCCAGGCACCCGCTGGTTGTGGGCACTAGTTGGTGTGGCCCATAACATAATTACCTACGAGTAGCTATTAACAAGTAAATTGTGCAGTAACACACTATTTATGTTAAATACCTTTAACAGTTGACGCTCTGGTTTCAACTTCCACTTCAAGGCAGTGATCTAGGAAATCTTGGAAGATCTGCGACAGCTTCTCTTTCTCTTTGATTTCTGGCTTACCGTTGGTAGCAATAAGGTAGAGAGCCTATAACCAAATAAATAAAATAAGAAATCTAACAGATGAATAACATTCATGAACAATTACTCGTTCTTGTTTGAAGGAAGTGGTCGAACTCCTTATTTCAAAGTGAGTTCTGTTAATTTTTAAGAAATCTTCGACATTGATTTTGATAGACAAACATGGAATCAAATTATTAAAAATAATTAGGAGCTACTCATACTTTATTATTATTAAACTAATCTTGTAGATTTAAAGACAAATGTAGGTAAATATTCATAGATTTCGATGTCCAATGTGGTCAGTATTGAAGGCAGTTGAAATCTTAACAGTATCCTATCATAACATCATCAAATCTTGACATAAAATAAAATAAACTCATCAGTTGTGATTACATTTTTTTTTTTTTTTTTTTTTTCTTTTTTTTTTTTTTAACAAGCACCTACTACCTACGTTTTAAACAGCATGGTTCTAGGATTGTTTATACAGGGATACTTCCATAAGAGTAGTTCAATCTGAATTTGGACAATGTTTCATGCAAATATTACCGATTTTTACAACTAGCGAACGGCATTATTTCGGTTATCACCTACAATCAACTCCCCATTCAGTAGTTGTTGTTCTTGTTCTCCCCAGGCACCCGCTGGTTGTGGGCACTAGTTGGTGTGGCCCATAACATAATTACCTACGAGTAGCTATTAACAAGTAAATTGTGCAGTAACACACTATTTATGTTAAATACCTTTAACAGTTGACGCTCTGGTTTCAACTTCCACTTCAAGGCAGTGATCTAGGAAATCTTGGAAGATCTGCGACAGCTTCTCTTTCTCTTTGATTTCTGGCTTACCGTTGGTAGCAATAAGGTAGAGAGCCTATAACCAAATAAATAAAATAAGAAATCTAACAGATGAATAACATTCATGAACAATTACTCGTTCTTGTTTGAAGGAAGTGGTCGAACTCCTTATTTCAAAGTGAGTTCTGTTAATTTTTAAGAAATCTTCGACATTGATTTTGATAGACAAACATGGAATCAAATTATTAAAAATAATTAGGAGCTACTCATACTTTATTATTATTAAACTAATCTTGTAGATTTAAAGACAAATGTAGGTAAATATTTATAGATTTCGATGTCCAATGTGGTCAGTATTGAAGGCAGTTGAAATCTTAACAGTATCCTATCATAACATCATCAAATCTTGACATAAAATAAAATAAACTCATCAGTTGTGATTACATTTTTTTTTTTTTTTTTTTTTTTTTTTTTTTTTTTTAAACAAGCAACTACTACCTACGTTTTAAACAGCATGGTTCTAGGATTGTTTATACAGGGATACTTCCATAAGAGTAGTTCAATCTGAATTTGGACAATGTTTCATGCAAATATTACCGATTTTTACAACTAGCGAACGGCATTATTTCGGTTATCACCTACAATCAACTCCCCATTCAGTAGTTGTTGTTCTTGTTCTCCCCAGGCACCCGCTGGTTGTGGGCACTAGTTGGTGTGGCCCATAACATAATTACCTACGAGTAGCTATTAACAAGTAAATTGTGCAGTAACACACTATTTATGTTAAATACCTTTAACAGTTGACGCTCTGGTTTCAACTTCCACTTCAAGGCAGTGATCTAGGAAATCTTGGAAGATCTGCGACAGCTTCTCTTTCTCTTTGATTTCTGGCTTACCGTTGGTAGCAATAAGGTAGAGAGCCTATAACCAAATAAATAAAATAAGAAATCTAACAGATGAATAACATTCATGAACAATTACTCGTTCTTGTTTGAAGGAAGTGGTCGAACTCCTTATTTCAAAGTGAGTTCTGTTAATTTTTAAGAAATCTTCGACATTGATTTTGATAGACAAACATGGAATCAAATTATTAAAAATAATTAGGAGGTACTCATACTTTATTATTATTAAACTAATCTTGTAGATTTAAAGACAAATGTAGGTAAATATTCATAGATTTCGATGTCCAATGTGGTCAGTATTGAAGGCAGTTGAAATCTTAACAGTATCCTATCATAACATCATCAAATCTTGACATAAAATAAAATAAACTCATCAGTTGTGATTACATTTTTTTTTTTTTTTTTTAACAAGCACCTACTACCTACGTTTTAAACAGCATGGTTCTAGGATTGTTTATACAGGGATACTTCCATAAGAGTAGTTCAATCTGAATTTGGACAATGTATCATGCAAATATTACCGATTTTTACAACTAGCGAATGGCATTATTTCGGTTATCACCTACAATCAACTCCCCATTCAGTAGTTGTTGTTCTTGTTCTCCCCAGGCACCCGCTGGTTGTGGGCACTAGTTGGTGTGGCCCATAACATAATTACCTACGAGTAGCTATTAACAAGTAAATTGTGCAGTAACACACTATTTATGTTAAATACCTTTAACAGTTGACGCTCTGGTTTCAACTTCCACTTCAAGGCAGTGATCTAGGAAATCTTGGAAGATCTGCGACAGCTTCTCTTTCTCTTTGATTTCTGGCTTACCGTTGGTAGCAATAAGGTAGAGAGCCTATAACCAAATAAATAAAATAAGAAATCTAACAGATGAATAACATTCATGAACAATTACTCGTTCTTGTTTGAAGGAAGTGGTCGAACTCCTTATTTCAAAGTGAGTTCTGTTAATTTTTAAGAAATCTTCGACATTGATTTTGATAGACAAACATGGAATCAAATTATTATAAATAATTAGGAGCTACTCATACTTTATTATTATTAAACTAATCTTGTAGATTTAAAGACAAATGTAGGTAAATATTTATAGATTTCGATGTCCAATGTGGTCAGTATTGAAGGCAGTTGAAATCTTAACAGTATCCTATCATAACATCATCAAATCTTGACATAAAATAAAATAAACTCATCAGTTGTGATTACATTTTTTTTTTTTTTTTTTTTTTTTTTTTTTTAACAAGCAACTACTACCTACGTTTTAAACAGCATGGTTCTAGGATTGTTTATACAGGGATACTTCCATAAGAGTAGTTCAATCTGAATTTGGACAATGTATCATGCAAATATTACCGATTTTTACAACTAGCGAATGGCATTATTTCGGTTATCACCTACAATCAACTCCCCATTCAGTAGTTGTTGTTCTTGTTCTCCCCAGGCACCCGCTGGTTGTGGGCACTAGTTGGTGTGGCCCATAACATAATTACCTACGAGTAGCTATTAACAAGTAAATTGTGCAGTAACACACTATTTATGTTAAATACCTTTAACAGTTGACGCTCTGGTTTCAACTTCCACTTCAAGGCAGTGATCTAGGAAATCTTGGAAGATCTGCGACAGCTTCTCTTTCTCTTTGATTTCTGGCTTACCGTTGGTAGCAATAAGGTAGAGAGCCTATAACCAAATAAATAAAATAAGAAATCTAACAGATGAATAACATTCATGAACAATTACTCGTTCTTGTTTGAAGGAAGTGGTCGAACTCCTTATTTCAAAGTGAGTTCTGTTAATTTTTAAGAAATCTTCGACATTGATTTTGATAGACAAACATGGAATCAAATTATTATAAATAATTAGGAGCTACTCATACTTTATTATTATTAAACTAATCTTGTAGATTTAAAGACAAATGTAGGTAAATATTCATAGATTTCGATGTCCAATGTGGTCAGTATTGAAGGCAGTTAAAATCTTAACAGTATCCTATCATAACATCATCAAATCTTGACATAAAATAAAATAAACTCATCAGTTGTGATTACATTTTTTTTTTTTTTTTTTTTTTTTTTTTTTTTTTTTTTTTTTTTTTTTAACAAGCAACTACTACCTACGTTTTCAACAGCATGGTTCTAGGATTGTTTATACAGGGATACTTCCATAAGAGTAGTTCAATCTGAATTTGGACAATGTTTCATTCATGCAAATATTACCGATTTTTACAACTAGCGAACGGCATTATTTCGGTTATCACCTACAATCAACTCCCCATTCAGTAGTTGTTGTTCTTGTTCTCCCCAGGCACCCGCTGGTTGTGGGCACTAGTTGGTGTGGCCCATAACATAATTACCTACGAGTAGCTATTAACAAGTAAATTGTGCAGTAACACACTATTTATGTTAAATACCTTTAACAGTTGACGCTCTGGTTTCAACTTCCACTTCAAGGCAGTGATCTAGGAAATCTTGGAAGATCTGCGACAGCTTCTCTTTCTCTTTGATTTCTGGCTTACCGTTGGTAGCAATAAGGTAGAGAGCCTATAACCAAATAAATAAAATAAGAAATCTAACAGATGAATAACATTCATGAACAATTACTCGTTCTTGTTTGAAGGAAGTGGTCGAACTCCTTATTTCAAAGTGAGTTCTGTTAATTTTTAAGAAATCTTCGACATTGATTTTGATAGACAAACATGGAATCAAATTATTAAAAATAATTAGGAGCTACTCATACTTTATTATTATTAAACTAATCTTGTAGATTTAAAGACAAATGTAGGTAAATATTCATAGATTTCGATGTCCAATGTGGTCAGTATTGAAGGCAGTTGAAATCTTAACAGTATCCTATCATAACATCATCAAATCTTGACATAAAATAAAATAAACTCATCAGTTGTGATTACATTTTTTTTTTTTTTTTTTTTGTTTTTAACAAGCAACTACTACCTACGTTGAATAAATCACGGAAACGAAACACACAGGTTTACGGGATCGAACACAATTTATTGTGATACAACAGCGGTATAAGTTGAATAAAATGGGAGAGCAATACAATCGTCATGAGACACGGGAACTGAATGAATGCAGGTTACACATCTTTCCGCAACTTGCGCGCCGAGAGCGCTACTGTTCATACACTGGTTGAGGAATATCAATTATTTAACACAATAGGTAAAGATGAACATAAATGGTTAACATGAATACAATAATCTTTGATTGCGTTGTACAGTTTCGGGAGCACAGATCACTCATTAAGTTTAATTAGTTTAATTACATTCGGGAGTAGTTTCCTTGTTCCATTCAGATACAACCACACTAGCGCTCGACTCGGGAGTTCGGTGAACTCCGAGGCGGGAGATATGAATTTAGTCAGAGGCGGGAATTATGAATTTTGGTCACGACCAAACATCCTCCCCCCCCAATTCCAGCGGAATTCTAACATGGTAACTCAATTGTCAATAGGCAGGGGGCACAGTTTTCGTACGGGTCGATCAATAATGTTGGTGCTAGTGCGCACCTTTGCAACGCGGGAGACATCATCCTTGCCGGGGATCAACTCAACTATAATGCCTTTTGGCCAAGAGAGAGGGGGAGCATTGTCTTGCATGATCAGAACAACATCGCCTATCTTGGCTGGTTTGAATGGGGTGTTCCATTTTTGTTTGGACTGCAAGTCTAGTAAGTACTCGGTTCTCCATCTCTTCCAGAACTGCTCGACTACAGCGTTAACAAATCTCCACTTAGGAGTGAGACGCGAGCTGAACTCAGCGACCGTAGATTCGGGAAGGGCAGTGAGGGGCCGTTGAATTAAAAAATGACCGGGAGTCAGAACTAAGAAGTCATCAGGTGATTCTGATTGATGAACTAGAGGGCGACTATTTAGAATTGCCTCAACACGAGACACTATTGTGGTGAACGTTTGTAGATTAGGGGTATGCGATTGTAACGTGAGGATCAGCAGCCGTTTGGCTGACTTGACTGCAGCTTCTCACAATCCCCCGAAGTGGGGAGCTCTGGGTGGAATAAATTTCCATTCAACTCCCCTGGCGGCCAAACGCACTTGTAGGCTCTCGGAGATACCAGAATCCATGGCCTTGCGAATTTCTGAGAATAGTCGGGCGGCACCGGCGAAATTGGTGCCATTGTCAGACCAGATGGTGGTAGGTACTCCTCGACGTGCCATGAAGCGTTCAAGGCATTGAAGGAAACCATCAGTTGTAAGGTCCATTACTGTTTCTAGGTGCACTGCTTTTGTAGCGAAACAAACAAACACAGCCAAGTACACCTGAAATGAACGGGATCCCCTTTTTCCTAACAAAGTGATTTCGAATGGACCTGCGTAATCAATGCCGACCGTTTGAAACGGAAAGGCTCGTTCAACACGGCCTTCGGGCAGCTGTCCCATAGTTGTCTCATACGGTACAGGTTTTATAGAGAAACAGCGGACACAACCTTTTAAGCAACGGGACACTACGGCACGACCATTGATGATCCATAGGCGAGAGCGGAGGTATGCCAGAGTGGCGCGGGGACCAACATGTAGACAGGCTTCATGTGCCTGCTTAACTATCAGTTCGGTCAGCTTGTCTTCCGAAGGTAACAAGGCGGGATGCTGAGTTTGATACTCCAAACTACTAAGGGCCAATCTACCTCCCACTCTGAGTAAGTTATCGGGGGCAAGGAAGACGGAAAGTTGAGCTACAAATTTTGGTAAATTCTCCTCCTTCCCACGGGATTTCAGGGATTGGAAGATTTGCGGGAAATGCCTTTGCTGCGCACGGCGAACTAATCTTCTCTCCGCCGAACCAAGTTCAGCTGTAGTCAGCGGACCCGAGCGCTTCTTGAACGCCCGACAATTGTGCGCAAAGCGCAATACCCATCCTATAACTCTCTTTAAGTGAGAGTAGGAACTAAAGCGAGATTCAATGTCAAGAGGTACATCCTCTGTCTTGGTGATTAAGTTAATGGCACGGGAAGCTCGGATTTCCGAGGTTACATCCGGAGAGGACAGGTCGGGGCGTACCCTTCTAATGGGCCACTCCGCTCTTGGTGTGCACAGCCACTCCGGACCACTCCACCATAGTGAGTCATTCACTATCTGGGATGGTAGAGCTCCACGCGAAGCTACGTCAGCGGGATTGTCCTGAGAACGCACGTGAAACCACGAATCGGGCGCAACATGATTGAGAATTTTTGCTACCCTATTTCCTACAAAGACCTTCCATATTGGTGCAGGATCAGCAGTTATCCAAGATAGAGCTATGACACTGTCAGAGCAGGTGACAATATGCTTGTCTGTGACGGAAGGGAAATTGGGGCGTACTTTCGAGATCGTCTTGCTCAATAGTTCGGCGGCGAGCAGCTCAAGACGGGGAATAGTTTCTAGTTTTAAGGGAGCTATTCTGGCCTTAGCCATAATCAATCTGGGAATATATTGGCCATTCACATCACTGACCACGTATATCACGGCAGCATACGCCTTCTCTGAGGCGTCAGCGAAACCCACTATCCACTGCGAAACGTTGGAGCTGGGAACGTGACGAGGAATCCTAAGGAGCTGCAATAAATCTAAGGATTCGGACAATACCTGCCACTCTCTCGAGAGGTGTTCGGAAATAGGATCGTCCCAGTCGCATTTTGAGCGACAGACTTCTCGCTGTATAGATCTGGCGAATACCGCCACCGGGATCACCCAACCTACGGGGTCATAGATTTTTCCTATCTGGCTAGCCAACTCTCTTTTCGTGCGAACCATTGGGGTAACAGGTACTTTGAAAAAGAATGAATCCGATCTGGGATCCCAAGCCACTCCCAACATTTTGAGAGGCTTCTCCTCCTCTCCGGTCATATCTACACAGTCCGTATGCGGACTGACGTGCTCTTCGGGAATCCCTTCTAGTAGGGCGAGATCACTAGAAGCCCATTTTCTGAGCTCTAGGCTAGCGGAGGCTAAAAGTGCTTGAAGTTCTTTTCTTACTCTAATAGCCGTTTCGATAGAGTCTCCTCCCCCGTGTACGTCATCTACATAAGTGTTTTGCAGCAACACTTGGGATGCCAACGGAAAGGATTCCGCGGAGGTTTCAGCTAAATGTTTTATCACGCGGTTGGCTAAAAACGGAGCACATGCTGTGCCATACGTAACTGTGGTAAGCGCAAAGTCCTTAATGGGATCTTGAGGAGAATCTCTCCAAACTATACGGAGCATGTCCTGATCCGGAGAGGGATGTCTGATTTGCCTAAACATTTGCCTAATGTCGGCGATGAATGCGAATTTAAACAGCCGGAAGCGAGTTAATATCGTAGCTATTTCGGGGAGGAGACTCGGTCCTACATGTAATATCTCATTGAGGGATCTCCCATTTGAGGAGCGTTGCGAAGCGTCGAAAACTACTCTTATTTTTTCTGGAGGGTCGCCTTCTCGGCGAACGGCGTGATGCGGTATGTAATAATGGGGTTGACCTAACTTTGGAGGCTGAACGAATCTCATGTGGCCCTGATTAAGATAATCCGACATGAATTCCCTGTAAGCGGATGCTAGCTGATTATCAGCTCGGAATTTACTTTCCACACTATATAGTCGGCGGAGGGCAATGTTGCGGGAGTCACCTAAAGATGATTTATCTTGCGAGAACGGGAGTGCCACCTCATACCTTCCTAACGAATCACGGGAGACGGAATTTAGGAAAATTTCCTCGGCTTCCTGTTCAGCAGGAGTATAATGGGCAGCTTCTTCTACTGACTCTATTTCAAACATACGACGGAGAAGATCATTAGTTTGCGATTCTGTTGCGCTACTGCAACTGACTTCAAGGGTGGATACTTGACAACAAACGTGTTCGGGAACTACACTCGTTCCCTGGGGGGTTTGCAACTTATTGGCAATCGTAAACAAGGAGACTGACTCAGTTGGTCCGACAAGAGGGGGAACTAACGAATACAAATTACGTATGAATACAGGTGGCGAGCGGGAGCGTCAACGGAAGTGTCAACGGAAACTAGGTCACTGACATCTGAATTCAGGGTCAAACTAGCGGGAGCGTCAACGGGAGTGTGAACGGGAACTAGGTCAGTAACAGCTGGTCTCAAGGTCAATGGGGTGTCTTCCCCTTGCTTCACACTTTCATTAAATCGGACCTTCCTTTCCTTGAGGAAGGGGAAGCGATAGCTTTTCTCATAGTTAGTGGGAAATTTTCTGGGTATGTTGCCTAAAGCTACCCAACCTACACGAGTTCTCATGAAGTGGGGCCCCTGACCTTTAGGCGCTGCTGTTTCCGGGAGCATGAGCGCTGCAAAGAGACCTGAGCTAAATAACATGTCAATATTGTCTTTTTTACTAAACTCGGGATCAGCTAACTGTGATTTTAATTTTCCCCCTGCCCTTGGCATATTGAAAGATCGACTCGGAATAGGTATGGTTAATTTGTCGATCACCGAGGCTCCTACAGTTAAGAAAGTACCATCCTTAAGATGCAATACTAACGAGGTCGTAAACCTCAATGCTTGTCTAGCTGCGCCAACGCCACAGATCTCAGCGTCACAGGGATCCAGAGGGAGCTTGGCTCTTCGAGCCGCTTCTAAGGATATTATATTACTTTCCGCACCAGAGTCTAATAATACTCGGATGCGTTGCGAGCGGGAGCTACGAGGTGGAGATATGTAAACTAGTGCTGTAGGTGTCAAGCTAGGATCATTAAATTTGATGGCTCTTTTTACGCAGTCATTAATTGAGGGTATTTTTAAAATGGATTTGGGGTGGTGTTGGAGGTTACTTTGTTTATTGTGAATATTATCAATTGAGTGAGAGTTTTTTCTAAAGACATGAGTAGATCGGGATTTACTTGATTGGGCGGAAATACAATTAGTAGCATTACAATCATGAACGGAACAAGGAAAACCATGACTAAACTCACCAATTGTAGCGGAACGGCGGACGAAATTGCGGGATACATTTTCGCCACGCCTAGAAGAGGCGTGGCCTAAACTTCAGAAACTTGAATTACTTTTTTGCGAATTATTACGTGATCTGAACTCGCGACTTGAGATACTGCCTACACTTAATGCACTTGTATCACTGACTTCACTTGACTGACTGCGATAGCGGGCGGAATCCTGAGGCGGTAGGAGCGTCCTCTCCAGACCACCGGACGCATTGCTGGGACGCACGGTTTCCCTTTCAAAGGTAGGGCTACGTCTTTGTTCAGGTTTGACGACGGGTTCACATATAAGGTAGTGATGACGTTCATTACACTCACTACACCTTCTTTTAGACGTACAGTTCATCACTCGGTGGTATGGGGAAAGACAGTTAGTGCAGAGATTGTTACGTTTGATTACATTCTTTCTCTCCGCCAGGGATTGTCGCTTAAAACGATGACAGAGATAGAGAAAGTGCTCCTGATTACAGAACGCACACGGATACGGGATCACTCTGCGAGATGGGCCCAACTTTGGTTTGGAATCGGAAGGATGAGCGGCGGGAACGGGATTTGGTGCTCCTTTGGAGCGTGTGGCGGACTCTAGCGGCACGGGCTGTAACTGCACAACCCTTAATTCCTCTTCAAGGAACTCCAACAACTGCACGTGCGTGGGAATGAAGCCCTCGTCCTTTACTCGCTCCCTATTAAATTTCTGCTGAAGGGCGGCGTCGATCCTCGAGAAGAGAGCCTCGAACAACAGGAAGCCCGTTAGATCGGGAGCTTCCACCGAAAAAATCGCTTCTATCCATGCCTTGGCTGAGGATAGATACTGCTCGAAAGTACTGGCGTCCATCTGATTCAATTTCGGGATCGTAGTTCTTTTGGCGAAGGTGGCTCTGGCTATTCGGTATCTTCCGGAATTCTCCGAACACAAATACTGATAAAATTGTTCGTAATTAGCAGCTTGATGCGCTGTCCCTTTGAGCCATTGTTCCGCCTGAGAGACTAACTTCCCTTTAAGGGCTTCGAACTTCACGGGATCCGGAAGGTGCGGAACATTATGTACTGCGGAGTTAAAACTTCTGATAAAATGCGCAAATTTTGTGATGTCTCCATCATAAGTCGGAACGGATGGAAGCAAAATGTGCATGACTTTCACTGCTTCGTAGGGAGTTTTTACATCATGGAACGAAAATTCACCTTTTGTGCGCGTGGACGCGATGGCTACCTCCTTTTCTGCTATCAGTCCTTTTGCTTTTCGACAACCTTCGATAATATACGGGATCCAGGCTAACCTTAGCTCTTCCTTGATGTCGGAACCGTTTACTTGTTCCAATAGTAGTTCTCCTTCATTGAGGATGTCCGTGGTTACCCGAACTGCGGGGTGAGGTTCTTGATTATCGTCATTTAGGTTCTGATCTAATGCCATGATCCATGACGAGATTTTGCGGTATATAATCTTGATATTTTCCGGCAATTTATCTACTTTGCCGTGCTCCATGCGGAATCCCTTTGGCTTGGCATCCGTCATGGTTAGGCTATCCACTGACGGCAGTGAAATCGGAGGTGAAGGTTGACGGGATTTACGCTTTGATTTCGGCATCCTGATATTACGAATTCTTTTTACTGGATGCGGAACTCGGACCGAAATAAAACGCGATAATTTCACTGCGGGATCCAAACCGAATGAAACTTGCGATTTTCAATATGGCGCACTCGGCGTGCTTGACGAAAACGGGATCCTGTTACACAGACTGGAACTAATGCTCAGCTCTGCGAACTAATTTCCCGGGTTTAACGGCACCAATGAATAAATCACGGAAACGAAACACACAGGTTTACGGGATCGAACACAATTTATTGTGATACAACAGCGGTATAAGTTGAATAAAATGGGAGAGCAATACAATCGTCATGAGACACGGGAACTGAATGAATGCAGGTTACACATCTTTCCGCAACTTGCGCGCCGAGAGCGCTACTGTTCATACACTGGTTGAGGAATATCAATTATTTAACACAATAGGTAAAGATGAACATAAATGGTTAACATGAATACAATAATCTTTGATTGCGTTGTACAGTTTCGGGAGCACAGATCACTCATTAAGTTTAATTAGTTTAATTACATTCGGGAGTAGTTTCCTTGTTCCATTCAGATACAACTACACTAGCGCTCGACTCGGGAGTTCGGTGAACTCCGAGGCGGGAGATATGAATTTAGTCAGAGGCGGGAATTATGAATTTTGGTCACGACCAAACATACGTTTTAAACAGCATGGTTCTAGGATTGTTTATACAGGGATACTTCCATAAGAGTAGTTCAATCTGAATTTGGACAATGTTTCATGCAAATATTACCGATTTTTACAACTAGCGAACGGCATTATTTCGGTTATCACCTACAATCAACTCCCCATTCAGTAGTTGTTGTTCTTGTTCTCCCCAGGCACCCGCTGGTTGTGGGCACTAGTTGGTGTGGCCCATAACATAATTACCTACGAGTAGCTATTAACAAGTAAATTGTGCAGTAACACACTATTTATGTTAAATACCTTTAACAGTTGACGCTCTGGTTTCAACTTCCACTTCAAGGCAGTGATCTAGGAAATCTTGGAAGATCTGCGACAGCTTCTCTTTCTCTTTGATTTCTGGCTTACCGTTGGTAGCAATAAGGTAGAGAGCCTATAACCAAATAAATAAAATAAGAAATCTAACAGATGAATAACATTCATGAACAATTACTCGTTCTTGTTTGAAGGAAGTGGTCGAACTCCTTATTTCAAAGTGAGTTCTGTTAATTTTTAAGAAATCTTCGACATTGATTTTGATAGACAAACATGGAATCAAATTATTAAAAATAATTAGGAGCTACTCATACTTTATTATTATTAAACTAATCTTGTAGATTTAAAGACAAATGTAGGTAAATATTCATAGATTTCGATGTCCAATGTGGTCAGTATTGAAGGCAGTTGAAATCTTAACAGTATCCTATCATAACATCATCAAATCTTGACATAAAATAAAATAAACTCATCAGTTGTGATTACATTTTTTTTTTTTTTTTTTTTTTTTTTTTTTTGTTTTTAACAAGCAACTACTACCTACGTTTTAAACAGCATGGTTCTAGGATTGTTTATACAGGGATACTTCCATAAGAGTAGTTCAATCTGAATTTGGACAATGTTTCATGCAAATATTACCGATTTTTACAACTAGCGAACGGCATTATTTCGGTTATCACCTACAATCAACTCCCCATTCAGTAGTTGTTGTTCTTGTTCTCCCCAGGCACCCGCTGGTTGTGGGCACTAGTTGGTGTGGCCCATAACATAATTACCTACGAGTAGCTATTAACAAGTAAATTGTGCAGTAACACACTATTTATGTTAAATACCTTTAACAGTTGACGCTCTGGTTTCAACTTCCACTTCAAGGCAGTGATCTAGGAAATCTTGGAAGATCTGCGACAGCTTCTCTTTCTCTTTGATTTCTGGCTTACCGTTGGTAGCAATAAGGTAGAGAGCCTATAACCAAATAAATAAAATAAGAAATCTAACAGATGAATAACATTCATGAACAATTACTCGTTCTTGTTTGAAGGAAGTGGTCGAACTCCTTATTTCAAAGTGAGTTCTGTTAATTTTTAAGAAATCTTCGACATTGATTTTGATAGACAAACATGGAATCAAATTATTAAAAATAATTAGGAGCTACTCATACTTTATTATTATTAAACTAATCTTGTAGATTTAAAGACAAATGTAGGTAAATATTCATAGATTTCGATGTCCAATGTGGTCAGTATTGAAGGCAGTTGAAATCTTAACAGTATCCTATCATAACATCATCAAATCTTGACATAAAATAAAATAAACTCATCAGTTGTGATTACATTTTTTTTTTTTTTTTTTTTTTTTTTGTTTTTAACAAGCAACTACTACCTACGTTTTAAACAGCATGGTTCTAGGATTGTTTATACAGGGATACTTCCATAAGAGTAGTTCAATCTGAATTTGGACAATGTATCATGCAAATATTACCGATTTTTACAACTAGCGAACGGCATTATTTCGGTTATCACCTACAATCAACTCCCCATTCAGTAGTTGTTGTTCTTGTTCTCCCCAGGCACCCGCTGGTTGTGGGCACTAGTTGGTGTGGCCCATAACATAATTACCTACGAGTAGCTATTAACAAGTAAATTGTGCAGTAACACACTATATATGTTAAAGGTATTTAACCAGAGCGTCGACTGTTAAAGGTATTTAACAGTCGACGCTCTGGTTTCAACTTCCACTTCAAGGCAGTGATCTAGGAAATCTTGGAAGATCTGCGACAGCTTCTCTTTCTCTTTGATTTCTGGCTTACCGTTGGTAGCAATAAGGTAGAGAGCCTATAACCAAATAAATAAAATAAGAAATCTAACAGATGAATAACATTCATGAACAATTACTTGTACTTGTTTGAAGGAAGTGGTCGAACTCCTTATTTCAAAGTGAGTTCTGTTACATAGAAATTCAATTGGAACAAGCAAATCATAGTTATAAAAGTCCAGTCATGCAGCATGACTGGCTTCACCGCCAAGGGGCTGAGCGGACGGGCAGTTAACAGATCGCCGACGTTGCCTTTGGAGGCTTCACCTCCGCACCGGTCGAATCGTACTGCACCAACTGCCTTTTTCAAGGCAAACAGGCTTTTTCAAGAAATTATAAAAAAATAATAAACGACTAGATATGAGAACAGTGGAGAAGTTTCATCTTTATTATAAAGGATAGGGTCATTTTATAACTAATTATTAAGTAATTTTTGAAATTGAATTGTAATTCATCACCCTATGATAAGAATGATACTTTTACTTGAATTGTATTATATTCAATTGTTTAAAATTAGAATAACGTATAATGTAAAGGGACTCTTCAATTATACCGAAAAAGAAGGTAACTATCTCGAAAAAGTTTTACCCAAACTGATTTCGTCAGGGGAACGGAAGCTGAAAATAGCTACTTACTGGCGAAAAATGTTATTTTCTTTAAAAATCTTTACTTGAAAAGCACTTATTAAATTTATTTGTCATTATATTCTATTTACGTAAATTGAAAAATGTGCATATATATATTGTTATATATATTCATCCATATAAAAAGAAAATAAAAACTTTTGAAATTGAAAATTGATACAGAAAACAAACACCGCAATGAAAATCGATTTCACTAAAAAATCGATTTCTGGATAAAAATCGGTACAATCAATCGATTGCAAAAAAATCGGAGGTAATCGGAGGTAAAAAATCGATTTTTCGAGGAGACACAGGGGAGCAAACGGAACATAACGAATAGGTACTCCGTTTTCGTTTGAAAAACCACGCCTTCGCGGGTTTTGCTTCCGAGTCTACCTAAAGGTAGCTGAAGCATTGTTTTCACTTTCGAAAGAAAAAAAATTGTTGGTCTCCGAAATCAAAATTTCCACTCGCATTTTACGTTTTAGACCATTCTGAGCAACTTTGGTTCCGTGTCTGTCTGTCGTGTGTCCGCAAATCCTTGTAACAAGCTTATTTTCCAAAATTTTCATCAGATTTTAATGAAAATTTCAGGGGAAGTGCGGGCTAGGGGGTAGACGGTCCCCTATCAGTTTCATTGTTGCCAAAACAATACTTCATTCTGCGCATGCTCAGACGTAAATTCCATTATGCTCTATTTTTTCACACTCTAGTCGTTCAATTTCGATTAAAATTGGATGATAGTTGGAAGAAGATGACTTGATTACCTCAAATCAATTTCAACACGATTGTATCATTAATAGCTTCTGCGCATGCGCCAATGTGAAATACTTGTAATGACCTTAATTTCCACAGTTTTCATCCGATTTTGATGAAATTGTCAGCGAATGCGCGGTTTAGGTTGTAGATGATCCCGTAGGTACTCATTTCATTGGTTTCAACTCATCAGTTCATTCTGCGCTTGCACAAACGTAAATTACATTGAGTATCACTTTTAGCGAATTTTTTAAGAAAATTAAGCTATTGCTCTCGCCTCAAAATTTGTAGAATGTGAATTTTTGAAAAAAATTTATGCAGAAATCCGTTTCAGACTATTCTGAATCATATTCTGAAGTTTAACGCATTTTTTTATGTATGTATGTATGTATGTATATATGTATGTATGTATGTATATATGTATGTGTCATTCCAGACGATAACTGTCCGTAGAATTGTGCTAGAAACTTCAAACAAATTTTAAAATGTTAAGGACACTAAACGAAAGTTCAAGTTCGTTGGCCAGCATGATCGGATTACATCTTTGGGTTGAAATTTTCAAAAATGTGGTAAAAAATTTCAGAATAGCCTGTTTTTTGCGATTCGTTGTGCGAAATAATTTTTTCAGCATACTAACATGTGGTATATTCGGAATCAGCGTAAAATTTCCTATAAGAATATGTATCAAGTTTTCAAAAATTTCAAAGTTGAAAAATCAGTAAAAAATCGAAATAATGCCGTTCGCTAGTTGTAAAAATCGGTAATATTTGCATGAAACATTGTCCAAATTCAAATTGAACTACCACTATCAATAGCGACTGAAATGTCGAAGATTTCTTTAAAAATTCGCTCATGGGGTCATGCTGCATGACTGGACTTTTTTCGTTTCTTAATTGACCAATTATGACATTTCATGCTACTTCTTGATTTACTTGGTAGGCATTCTTCCCCCCATAGGTGATGATAAGGAATAGGAAAATAGAAATAGGAAGCAATGAAAGGGAAACGATCAACCCAGTTTGTTCGTAGAAAAATTCAGAAATTTTAACAAAACCGCAAAGTAACAAATTACATTTCAATTGAAAGTAGATAAATAAGCAAGGAAGAAAAATATATATAATAAGATTAATACTATTATTTGTGAATATGATTAAATTATTCACTGAATACAAAACCCCAAAGAATAGACAAATAGCAAAATTATAAACGGCATCAATCAATAAATAATATATCAAGATTCAACAATTACGAACATAAATTCCAACTAAGACGCTATATCCGATCGATATAGGCGGAAAAGAAAGTCGATCGATGAGAATGTTATTATTGCAGCCAGACGAGACTTGACTGCTGCCCAGTTAACAAATTGGAGTTTCAATAAAGATAAGGCGAGACGTCCGAAAGAGTCTTGTGACCTATCAACTCTAATTGGTAACTAATCATACTATGACCTCCGTGAGAAGCAAAAGTTCAATTTTTCTGCCCAAAAAGCCCATCAACCTTATCCAGTTCCGGCCAGTTTCAGTTTTCTTGCATGCGCCTATAAATTCAATCTTGAAAAGGTAACAAACTGAATCTGATAGAACATGCGAATTACCACGTGCAGATTTGGAATCCCAAAGCCGAGCGAAACATAAATTAGAATAAGAACCTAATACTGAAAAAACAGTTATAGCGCACAAGAAAATAATTGAGATCGCCGACTAAACAAGCATGACGATTAAAAATAATGAACGAAGGGAACAATGAAAAAACTTGTGATAAAATAGATTTTCGATCGGCTACTACAGGTAAATCTTCGCCAAATAGAACCAATTGTTCCGTAAACATACACTCAATCAAATTTAAATGCAATGATCGGGAAATAAATCACGAATCGATCGGTGGCATGAAGATGAATTCAATAGCTAATTCATGTTCATTAACCAGACACCCGTATTATAAGAATATTGTAGTCCGACTGACTAAAATATCCATCTAAGTATAAACGGGAGTAAAATCTATTTTACGTACAATAACTACCTAATTTCCGGATATCGAAGAAACCAAATGTGGGGGCGAATGAAATATTGCGCGAACAAGATTCACCCTTGGGTAACGGTATTAAGCTGGTTCACCACGAAACCCACAATCAAATAATATGAAGGACCATCGGACAGAAATATCCGGAAATTATAAAGAATTGTGCTACACCTTACCTTGTGATTCGGCGATCTCCAACTCGCCAGTAGTAGCGAAGAAGAACAGACTGCAATGAACAGACTACCTGAGCATCAACAAGGAACGAGAGGCTTCATGCGCTCGACGGACTAGACTCGACTAACTGGACCCGACTAACCGCGCCTCACCCCAACCAAGTGGACTTGGATACAAATAGATAGGTGATACAATGTCGAGGTCGAGAAAACAAACAGCCCTGGTATCAACCAAAACGAATCACCCAATTCAAAGTGCTGGCCTCAACATATATTGACCCATCAAATTCTTACAGTTTACTTTTCAATAATGTAATGTAATTTATTGGCATATAGGACATATGTCCCACCTCGCATGCTAATAATCACTATAAACAAATAAGTATCAACGATGAAGTAATAGTTTCTCCCAACCACAATGAAATTGGTAGGTATACAAATCGGTTACAAAATCGCGTTACACGGTTTGTTTGTAGCTCTATACGTCATCCATTTATATTGAACAGCAGCTGGTGAAAAGTGAAGATTGCATCAAAAGACAAAGGAGAAGAATGACTAACTAAGGAAAGATTTCTTATTGTCATTTCCCATTTTAAATATATCTTTAAAAATCAAATTTTGTTCGTCTGTGTGTGTCGTTTATGCGCGACCACAATTACGAACCGTTTTAAATCACCATTCTATTAAAAAAACGCGTTTGCTTCTAGCCTCAGTCTAAATGCTTCACTTCAACAAGAACTTATTCACTTTTGCAGTTTCATTAGACTAGCAACAATAACTTTTAATAAACAATATATGATATCAAGGTGGGTTTTAGGCGTAAAGGACTTTCGATAGCAATTCAACGATACCAAAACGATTTTGGTGGGTTGAGCCGAGCATTTTCTATTCGAGAAGATATATAATTAAAAAGTGATATGAAAAACACCTTATTAGCTGCAGCAATCTTGGTCGAGAAGAGTTTTAACGTTTAGCTAAAGTTAGGTATATGGAGGTTCAAGAAACGGGGACATCGAAAAACGAATAAAATTATGAGCTCTTTCCTGATCAGCTGAGTGAGCTAAATTCTTTCTTTTTCACCCTAGGAATGTGAAATTTGACAGGTAGTCTCCCTAGGACATTGAGAGACGAATGCAATGACGGGTTCCAACCAGATCAGCTGACTAAGCTAAATTCTCTCCTATTCACCTAGGAATTTGAAATCGGATAGGTAGTCTCTCTATGACATCGAGAAACGAATACGAAGATGGGCTCTTTCTTGATCAGCTGAGTGAGCTACATTCTCTCCAATTAATCCTAGGAATGTGAAATTTGACAGGTAGCCTTCCTAGGACATCAAGAGACGAATGCTTTGACGGGTTCCAACCAGATTATCTGATTAAGCTAAATTCTCTCCTATTCACCTAGGAATTTGAAATTTGATAGGGACACCGAGAAACGAATAAAATGCCCTTGTAATTCTGGTGTGTATAATGGGCCATCAGGCCTTTTCACAATAAATGATTATAAATAAATAAATAAAATTAAGGTCTCTTTCCATTAACCATCACTTACAGCGTCCGACATATCTTCCAACGTCTCCGAAAGGTTGGACAATACATCAACAGTAACCACGTAATTCAAATACTCCTCCAATAAGTGACATAATAGCGCTGTTAAAAGGGAATTGGAAGAAACTGAGAAACAAGAGGAACAGCTTAGGGTTAAGAGATATATCGGTTACAAAATGAATTGCACCATTATGAATTGAAATTATAATCCCTGACACACCCGTGTTCACCATTTATACGCACTAGTTCATTATTTATTTTCAACGTTTTCTTCGCTTCCATTGAATAATAAATTTTAATAAATGAATGATTATTATTTGTAACCATGACTGTATGAATAATATGTTAAGGGGGACAAAGTCCGCCGGTTCAACTAGTGAATGTATGAAAAGACAGAATTATTCCATTAGCCTATCATTTAAATTTTTTAAATTCATATAGGCAGGTAAAGAATGACAAGGTACAGAGCCAACCTATTCAATTAAATAAACTCTCAAGCTAACTTCTATCTGAATAACAACCTTTGAAATGGAGCCTCTTTGGGACTGCTTGGTTACAATTACAAGGTACATAGCCACCATGATCAGCTGATTAGGCTCAGACCACATACCTTCCTTATTCTACGAAGATGAAATTTTAAACCTGCCCGTTGTATTTTAAACAACGGGCTTTCCTGCTAGTTTATTATAAACGTGATTGAATAACTGTTTGGGAAAATTTTATAATCAGCTGCACTTCAAAAGTTTCTCTTAAATTACCCAATCAAATTTGTTACATTTTATTTGTTTTAGTAAGTAATCACTATAAATACATATATATTGATGATGAAGTCATCATTTCTCCCAACCACCACAAAATTGTTATGCGAATCGGTTACGAAATCGCGTTACACGGTATTTTTCTAATACTTTTCACCCACGAAACACCACATATTTACACATCTAGCTGCCAATTTGAAAAAAATTAAGCTATTGCTCTTGCCTCAAAATTTGTAGAGTGTGAATTTTTGAAAATATTTTATGCAGAAATCCGTTTCAGGCTATTCTGAATCATATTCTGAAGTTTAACGCATTTTTTTATGTATATATGTAGGTATGTATGTATGTATGTATGTATGTGTCATTCCAGACGATAACTGTCCGTAGAAGTGTGCTAGAAACTTCAAACAAATTTTAAAATGTTGAGGACACGAAAGTTCAAGTTCGTTGGCCAGCATGATCGGATTACATCTTCGGGTTGAAATTTTCAAAAATGTAGTCAACAATTTCAAAATTGCCTGTTTTTTGCGATTTTTTGTGCGAAATAATTTTTTCAGCATACTAACATGTGGTATATTCGGAATCAGCGTAAAATTTCTTATAAGAATATGTATCAAGTTTTCAAACATTTCAAAGTTGAAAAATCAGTCAAAAATCGAAATAATGCCGTTCGCTAGTTGTAAAAATCGGTAATATTTGCATGAAACATTGTCCAAATTCAGATTGAACTACTCCTATGCGAGTATCCCTGTATAACCAATCCTAGAACCATGCTGTTTAAAAAGTAGGTAGTAATTGCTTGTTAAAAAAAAAAAAAAAAAACTCGGCGCTTTGCGCCTCGGCGGGGGGCTCCGCCCCCCTGCACCCCCCGGTTTATTTCTTTTTCCATACTCTGTATGAAATCATAGGAACACAGAATGTGTTTTTGCGATGATTCTATTTCCTTACCAACGGCTTGGTTGCACGTGAATAATAACAATATTTGGCAATAATAAAATAAATAATTGTTAGACATTTAATTTGGTCTAAAACCCTATAAATATTATATAAATAAATATGTAACTACAAGAAAAATACTATATAAATTGAGAGCTTTCCAACGAATGGTGAACGATTTCTGTGCGATTAAAATTGCGGAAGTTCCATTTCCCTACCAACGGCTCGGTTGTACGTGAAAATCATAAGAAAATTTACAAGCGGTTGCAATCATGTTGACAATATCAATTATTGAGAATGATCATCTGTGTGTAAACAATTGATTCAAATAACCATGCTCATAACTCAGGTTGATGGCCACGCACTTCGCAGTAGTTAACATAATATGGTTGGATAAATCAGGAGCTTTCCAACGAATGGTGAACGATTTCTGTGCGATTAAAATTGCGGAAGTTCCATTTCCCTACCAACGGCTTGGTTGTACGTGAAAATCATTATAAAAGGCGCATAACGGTTTTTTCTGTCGGTTTTTTGTGACGATTTTTTTTCGGTAGGTCATCGCAAAAACACATTCTGTGTTTAAAGAAAAAAAAAAAAAAAAAAAAAAAAAACTAATCACAACTGATGAGTTTACTCTGTGAAATATTTGTCTATCAAAATCATAAACTAAAATTTCTCTACACGATCAATAGCGACTGAAATGTCGAAGATTTCTTCAAAAATTCCCTCATGGGGTCATGCTGCATGACTGGACTTTTTTTAAATTATTATTTTCGACAATGAACTGTTATAAATCGCTGTTATCCTTTCCTCACAATTTATTGGTTTACGTTCAAGATGAGTTGAATCGAAAAATAAAATGCGGCAAATTGTAACAAAGATTTAGTATTTCCATAGCTGATAGCTGATAGAACTGAGCCAATGGTAGGTATATACCTACCTATATGGTAGATAATAATATAATTACCTACCTATAATTCATAGACGTAGGCATCTACCAGAAGAAAATTAAATAAGACACTTTTGAAAGATGATTTATGCTAGATGAAAGATAGTTTAATGCTGAATTCAAAAGTGTGGTGAACATCTCAAAAACTGAAGATAAAAATAGTGAGAAAGTGTTGGTAATTTCTAAAAGGAATCGGCAATTTTCTGTATTTCGCAAAAAGTGGAATAACTCAGAAACGAAGCCCCAAAAAGAAAATTTCAACGAGGCATTTTTTGTTCCAAATTCAACCTAAAATCGAAAAAAACAATAAAAAAGGGGGGTCAAGAGGAAACCGTAAGTTTCAATCAATGATTTGAGACCCTAAAACATGGAAAAATAAAAATCGGACTTCCGTATCGTGAAGCTGAGTTGAAATACTATAAAAAAGGTCCAGTTCAATTTTTCGATAGCTCGCATCGTAAGGCTGTAATTTCCCGATGGGCCCGTTTAGATGGGACACCCTGTATATATATATATATATATATATATATATATATATATATATATATATATATATATATATTTTTTTTTTTTAACACTTGTAAGGTTTCCCATATTAAATTTCAAATTTTCGAAAATTTATAGTATAACTAACTTTTTCTTCGCGAAAATTTGATAAATTAAAGTGTACGCCAGCATGAACTCGTGTGCGAAATTTCAGATCGATTGGATATCGGGAAGTGGGTTAAAAATCTATCTGAAATTTTGTCTCAAGAAAGAAAGCAAGAGCTCAAGAAGAGAATCGAAGTTAAAAGAAAGAGTTAAAAAATCGGTTATATTTGCATGAAACATTGTCCAAATTCAGATTGAACTACTCTTATGGAAGTATCCCTGTATAACCAATCCTAGAACCATGCTGTTTAAAACGTAGGTAGTAGGTGCTTGTGAAAAAAAAAAAAAAAAGTAATCACAACTGATGAGTTTACTCTGTGAAATATTCCGTCCTCTGATTGTGGAATATTCCGTCCTACATTTGTCTTTAAATCTACAAGATTAGTTTAACAATAATAAAGTATGAGTACCTCCTAATTATTTTTAATAATTTGATTCCATGTTTGTCTATCAAAATCATAAACTAAAATTTCTCTACACGATCAATAGCGACTGAAATGTCGAAGATTTCTTCAAAAATTCGCTCTTGGGGTCATGCTGCATGACTGGCTTCTTTAAAGATTTTTATTTGCTCAAAAAAACTTAGCATCGGGCACCTTAAAGACGCTCTCCAAGTTTCATTTCGTTATCTCAACAATTGTGAAAAAAGTAGGGGGGTTACTTTTGGGACACCCTGTATATATACACTACCTAAATCTTCTCACCATATTTTTTATACATAAAGCAATAGGTAAGAAAGTACCAGTAAAAAAAAGGTAAATCTACGTTCACCACGTGGTAAATGTGTATTTCGATTATGTAGGTTCCTTACACGAGATAAGCGGTATTTTTTAATTGTACGCTGATATTGGTAAGCCATCACATGTATTACGCATAATGTTCGCAAAACAAAGAAGGCAATAAGTAAAAAACTCACCAGTAAATCAGAAGAAATCTGGGAATCGTGCTTTCCTCCGCGTTGCGAACAAGCTGCTGGATCGGACGCTACTACGTGAATAAGTAGGGGGGTAAATCGTAAATGTAGGTAGGTACTCGCATCAAGTTACTACAGGATCAACTAACAATGCACATCGAGCGAACCAAGAACTTTGTAAAACAGACTACGGGCTCAAGGTTCCCATCCAGGTCACTTCATGACACCAGTAAATACCTATTTTTAGATAGCTTCGATAATACAAAAAGTTTCAAACATGCAGAGTGATCGTGTGAGCGAATTTTCATAAATGATCGAATCGTTATTATTATTTTTGTTTAAAGCATTAATTAAAAAATGGAAATACAATAAAGTACAGAGAAATAACAGAGAATTCGGTGGGATATGATACCTAGTTACAAAATGCGAACTTGTGCTGAGGAATGGAATCGCTTTCAAGTTACATAGGTACTTAAAAATACCAATTGTACTAAAAACACAAACAAACAAATCAAACTATTTCATCCTTATCTTGTTATCAGGTGCGCACCCACGGGGGGGGGGCTAAAGGGGCTATAGCCCACCCCTCAAGAAAAAAATTACATTCTGTTTTTAAATCCGCCAATAGTGGACACATCGCATACTGAATACTGGTTTGCGGGAGTTACATTTCACTACAGCTACGAAAAAAATAGCTGCATTGCTGCATTTCTATTCCTAAGAAATGCACTAAAAAATAAATAAAACGTATTTCATATTTTAGCCCAGTCAAATAGTGTTAAAAAGTGCCTGTTTCAAGAAAAAATTAGGGTAGAAGGTTTCTCGACGGATTCTTATGTTTTTTGGTGTGCTGAATCCGAATCTGAAGTTTGCCAACAAAAAAAAATGACGGCTTCACAGTGAAAATCGCAAAAAACCATGAAATTTTCCGACATTTTTCAGTTTTCTTGTAATTGCTCAAAAACTAAGCATCTGAGGGAAATAATTATTCCCACCAATATGAAAGAGCATTAAATCGTGTACAAATAACCCTTTGGTTTTTGAATTTCGGACATTAAATGTAGAAGATATGATGGATCGAAAATCGATAATTTTTATCAAAAAAATTTTTTTCCGACTAACGATGCAATTCATCTAACAACAGCTAATTAACGAATAAAAATATGGGAAAATGTTTCAAACAAAAGTTGTAGCAAATCTAATTTTCTTTTGAAAAAGTACAACAGTTTTGAAAATCGGTAATATACACCTACTCAGTGGCAGCTTGTTTCACCGTGTACCCATATGTATAACTGACTGATGCACGTTTACCGAATCTAAAGTACTTCTGGACGAGTCAGAAACTTGAAATTTGGTACACTTATAGCTTATATGGTTTAACTCACCAGTCCACTTAACATGTAAAAACTCATTCACTACAAAAAAACAACTTCACTGCTTGCTTCATACTTATCCAGAGAATAGTGAAGAAAGTAAAGAGATGAAAGAGGCGTTTTTGAAGTTGATTGAAGTTTATGAAGAAGATTTGGAAAACAACAACTTAAACGTGTTGATGGCAGAAATGGCAGTTTGGCAAGCTTTTCTCCAAGGCACACCACGTCAATGCAATTGATTTTCTAAATATTTGTGATAAAACAATCTTTCCAAACATCCATATCCTACTTAAGATTTTCATCACTATACCTGTATCGACCAGCACAGCAGAGCGCTCCTTTTCCACTCTTCGGAGAATTAAGACATACCTAAGGAACACGATGTCTGAGAGTAGGCTAAATGGCTTAGCCAATCTTAATATCCACAGGGAAATTCCAGTTGACACAGACAGTGTATTATCCATACTGAGGAAGACCCAAAGAAGACTCAATTTTGTTTTGTAAGACAGCTGATATAAAAATATTTTGTCAAAATAAAACCTAAAATTTTATTTTATCTGCTGCGTTTTATTATTCATTCGTATAGTCCAAACTTGCATTCAATGAGCTAAAATAAACTTAAAGTAATTCCTTAAAATACCGGTTATTCTAAAGAAGTTTTAAAAAGTTTTCCGTTGGTTGGCCCAGGGACCCTCAGTCAGCCCCCCCCCCCCCCCCCCCCATAATTATTTTCTGAGTGCGCCACTGCTTGTTATATAATTAAACAGATTTCCCTGACAAAAAATATCAAATTCAATTTTTTTTCTCTTCATTTTATTGTACCTTTAATGCTTCTAAACAAAAATTGTATAATTTAAAGAGAGAAAAAAAACAGACTACTTATATGTAGTCTACTTATATTTAACAATTTCATTGCCCTCGAAGTGCTCAAATATCATAACAATTTAACCTAAATGTAATACGATAATTTACGAAAATTCACCCATACGATCATGCTGCATGACTTTTTATTTAATATTTTATGGTCTCTCAATTTATGATCTGAAGCTATTTTTTGAAGTATATTTTTCCTTCTTAGCTCTGGGGATAATTCAAAATTTTCGTCCGACAGCAAAAAATGTCACGCTTCCTACTACCAATCGTTGACAGAGAGAGTATAACTTGCTGATTTCCCATTCCACCAAAATCGTTCGTTGGAAAATTTCTCTGTGAATTTATAGCACATGACTCCACATTCCAATGGGCCTATTTCCTCCTCCTTAACCCTTCGAGGTCACTCTGGGGTCAAAATTGACCCCACCGAATATATTTCGTATGATTTTTGGGCTTTAAAATTTTTTTTAGCTAAAAGGGATATTTTGTAAATTTGCTTGGTAGCATTGGCTAGGCGAGGAAGTGATAACATCTGGCAGTATACGTTGTGACATCGAGCCAGAGGGTTGTGAATCTCTTGTGGGACACTTTTGACCCCAGTGTGTCTTCTGCGTTCCTATTTTTTTCTGTTGGGGTAGCCATTGACCCCAGTGTGTATTTTGGATTTCCTCACAAGGGAAGTCAGATAATATCATAATTCACTTAATTTTCTCATAGAAAATAAGTATTTTTATAAACTGGTAGTCAGTAGGTATTTATTTTTCTCGTCCACTCCTACTAGGTGACTCAGGTGAAGATTCTCAACTGGGTAAATGTGTCTAGTTGGTGGGCTATCATAGGTCAGGGTTTATTTTGGTTCAAAAAATGGGTTGGGTTTTGCATTTTATGTACCCTGAAGAGCCAGGGTACATCCCCAGGCAGGGGATCAGGGGTCCTCGAGATCTGCTGAACAAGTTGTACGTGGGCGATGCTACATTTGCCCAAGATCTAACGATAAAAAGACGAGTCGGTCGTGCACAGGGTGCAACCGTCTCGTGTGTGAAGTGGACAGTCATACCGAAACGACCTGTGAAAAATGCAATTACTTATAACAAATAATGATACTACCTACCTAATAATTCCGTCGTGTTTTTAAAAACAACTTTTAAAAATACATTCATATTTCATTTTTTATGTGTGCCTATTGCTTAAATATAATCCTGCAATTACCTTTAATTATTTTGTCATAAAAATTAATATAATGAGATGATAAAAAATTGAATCCGGAATAAAAACAGTGTATCAGTTTAGGTTAGAATAAAGGAAGAGATGTGAAAAATGGGGTAAGTTTAAGGTATCGTGAAAACTTTACTATTTAACTTACAAAGTTAACGTTTTTTCTGACTATTCGACAGATAGTCAGCTTTAATAATTGGATTTTAATTATGGTGTATCTTCAGAACTGAATTTTTAATATTCATATGCCCAAAATTTCGATTTTTGAACATTTTACTAAGAATGGTTTCAAGAAACCACGAATAAAATATTCAATTCTAACATATTCAATTCTATTTCTTGTTTCTTTGCGTAGGTAGGTTAATTTTTGATTTTTTTAAATAGTTAGTTATTGTGAAACTATTTATTGAGTATAATATATAAATTAAAATAAATATATAATATAAATATATCAATTTTGACCCCAGATTGTCTACCGTGTCACAAAAAATAAGGTGTGACCTAGGAGGGTTAACCCTCCTGAGAAGTCCTAGCTTATGTATACGAGGTATGATCAAAAAGTATCCGACTTTAGCTCATAAAATAAACGTTTATTATGATATAATTATTTAATACAAATCCCCTTCAAAGTAGTCCCCTTGGGCTGCCACACACTTCTCCCAACGCTTCTGCCACTGTTGAAAACATCGCTGGAAGTCCTCCTTCGGTATGGCTCTCAGATGGTCTGTCGCATTCTGCATAATGTCTTCTCTGGTCTGAAATCTGGGGATGGGGGGCAATATGTCGACACATAAACTGGTCGACAAACGGGCAAGAAGCCGTGTCGACATCTTTCAACACCAAGGGTTGACCAATGTCGATTTCACAGGCATTGGAAATATGGCGACACAAAAATACAGCGACTAGTCGACAACTTTCAACACCCCTTGTTGAAAAAGGTCTTCCAAGTCAACCATGGGGATACGTCGACATATTTACATCGACATCCTTCGTATACCTGACATGTAGGTTAGAATGAAGTGTATAGTTTGGTGGTCTGGATGCTCGCAAGCTCGCATCTCAAAAATACATAACATCAAGTAGTCAATCCCTTAGTAAAAATGCAGATTAGTTGGATGTGTAGATCAGAATGAAGTGTATAGTTTCGTGGTCTCATAACACGATCACATAACAGTATAGAAACGTAAATGTGACTTTTCATTTAATCCTCGGATTGAAAGACCCCATGGGACCAAGGCTGAGGACAGGTAGTGGCCAAACAACCCTTTTGTCGTCGTTTAGCAGTCGACCAGTTTCAAGAGGGGTGTTTTTAGCTCATGTTCAACTCCTGTTGTTGAAATACAGCGAAAAACGGATCTCAAATTTTTCGACATAAATCCGTCGACCAGTTTCAAAGATGTGCGTTATCGACGTTCTTCAACACCTGGTGTGGAAATATGGCGACAGGAGGTGTCGACCAGTTTATGTGTCGACATATTGCCAAGTTCCCAAATCTGGTCCCTTTTAGTGGCATTTTCAGCTTTGGGAAAAGCCAAAAATCGCTTGTTTAATCTTGCGAATTGTTTCCACTTGCGAATCACCAAGATTAAAACAAAATTTTATGCAATAACGCTTTTCGACTTTTTCTGACATTTTAAAAACAATAAAATCCGACGACTCTCATTTGCACCTGTTCAATCATGAATGGCCTGACGCCGACTGACTTGTATTGGAGCTGTAGAAAAAAAGTCCAGTCATGCAGCATGACCCCATGAGCGAATTTTTGAAGAAATCTTCGACATTTCAGTCGCTATTGATCGTGTAGAGAAATTTTAGTTTATGATTTTGATAGACAAACATGGAATCAAATTATTGAAAATAATTAGGAGGTACTCATACTTTATTATTATTAAACTAATCTTGTAGATAGCATGGTTCTAGGATTGGTTATACAGGGATACTTCCATAAGAGTAGTTCAATCTCAATTTGGACAATGTTTCATGCAAATATTACCGATTTTTACAACTAGCGAACGGCATTATTTCGATTTTTGACTGATTTTTCAACTTTGAAATTTTTGAAAACTTGATACATATTCTTATAGGAAATTTTACGCTGATTCCGAATATACCACATGTTAGTATGCTGAAAAAAATTATTTCGCACAACAAATCGCAAAAAACAGGCTATTTTGAAATTTTTTACTACATATTTTGAAATTTCAACCCGAAGATGTAATCCGATCATGCTGGCCAACGAACTTGAACTTTCTTTTTGTGTCCTTAACATTTTAAAATTTGTTTGAAGTTTCTAGCACAATTCTACGGACAGTTATCGTCTGGAATGACACATACATATATACATACATACATACATACATACATACATAAAAAAAATGCGTTAAACTTCGGAATATGATTCAGAATAGCCTGAAACGGATTTCTGCATAAAATTTTTTCAAAAATTCACATTCTACAAATTTTGAGGCGAGAGCAATAGCTTAATTTTCTTCAAAAATTCGCTAAAAATGAGCATGCGCACTAGGCATGCTCACAACCACACATCGAGCCCCGCCCCCATAGCTGCGTTTGTTTGACCAATAAAAATTAAGGTCGGATACTTTTTGATCATACCTCGTACAAACTAGTTTTGGAACTCTTACTGAATCAATCCATTACTCTACTGGGGTTTTTTTTTTCCTAGTTCAATACTCGGTTGATTTTTTTCACAAATGGTTTACTCTAGGTGATGTAGTTACCAAGGAAGCCGATGGCATATCCATTCACTTTTTATGTGCGTGTAGCGTTGTTACTTTTGAGCAGTTTAACCACAACTATTGATAATCACTTTTGTCAATCGTATAACTCACCTATAAAATAATATGTACCTAGTATGATCAAGAACGCAATTGAAGTTTGATTGTTTTGGAGTTATAATATACCTAAAAACGCTTTAAATTATTTCACCAAGTTTTCATTAAAAACTCGGCTCTCCGCGCCTCGCCAGGGGGCAAGCCCCCTGGACCCCCGGTTACCTCTATTTACATACTTCGGACGAAATTATTGAAACACAGAATGTGTTTGCGTTGTCGCGCAACCAAGTGACAACCAAACAAGCGTCATTGTTTACTATTCATTTATAACATCAATTTATATAGTTATAGTATGAAACTACGAAAAAAAATACGAAATAAATTCGTGATAAATCAAGAGCGATTTATCAAGTAAATGTCCTAAAGAGGCTACATACGAAATTACAGCTTCCTAGAGTGTAAAGTATAGAAATTAGCTTTAAAAGCCACTCATCTGATCCGGACCCTGGACATCGTCAAGTAAATGTCCTAAAGAGGCTACATACGAAATTACAGCTTCCTAGAGTGTAAAGCATAGAAATTAGCTTTAAGAGCCACACATCTGATCCGGACCCTGAGCATCGTCAAGTAAATGTCCTAAAGAGGCTACAAACGAAATTACAGCTTCCTAGAGTGTAAAGTATGGAAATTACCTATTCAAATTATTTAACCTCCGCTTCACAAATCAAACCGTTTTCGTAACACTCAGATCACCTGCTATGAATCAAATCATCGAAACACAAGCTCAATGAAATCATCAGAAATTAACAAGCGGTTGCAATCATGTTCACAATATCAATTATTGAGAATGATCACCTGTGTGTAAACAATTATTTATATAACCATGCTCATAACTCAGTTTGTTGGACACGCACTTCGCAGTAGTTAACATAATATTGTTGGATAAATCGAGAGCTTTCGAACGAATGGTCAACGAATTTTGTGGGATGAAAAACGACGAAGTACCATATCCCTAGCAACGACTCGGTTGTACGTGAAAATCATCCGTCACACATTTCGTTACCATCCCGCGTTCCATTTTCGGCTAGTTAGTCCATGGCTAAAACACATTCTGTGTTAAAATTCCGACATTTGGTGGTTTTTGCAAAATTTCCTGACTTTTCCCGACGCAAAGAATTCCATGACAATTCCAGGTTTTCCCTGACTTTTACCGTTGGGGGCCACCCTGTTAAAGAAATATGTCAAAAAACAACCATCATTGCGTGTGCGTGAAAAAAATAGAAGACGAAGATCAAAATGAAAATCTAATGCTCCTTTACTAATAATAGTTACACAGATTCTTTCGAATGTCACTCAAAATGCTCCGAGTGCTGAGAATTGTAAACCACCAATTTTAAGGCCAAAAACCTCTATTTAAATTATATTCTCCAATTCAAAAAGATTTTGGATTTCTTGAAAGCTTTTATCAATTTTTCAACAAATATTAATGAAATTTAAGTAAGTTCGTTTTTCAGCACAATTTTGTGCTTACAATTTTCAAAATGTTAGTTCATTCTGGATGAACTTCATTTGAGGAAAAAAAAAAATTAACGATTTTTAGCAATTTTCTTAGAAAATAAAGCTATTGCAATGGCTCCAAAAATTTTAAAATAAAAATTTTCAAGAATCTTCTTCATCGAAATCTGTTTTGAGGCATTCTGAAATGATTCCTGGATTTTAACGCTTTTTTATATGTGGTATATATATATATATATATATATATATATATATATATATATATATATATATATATATATAATTTGAAGTATGTTGATCGTAGAGTATTGAAGTAGTGGTGGAATCGTTGAGGTTCAATCAATGAAACAAGTGGGTGCCAACGTTTCGGAGAATTTATTTCTCCATCATCAGGGCCTTAAAAACCAGATAAAAAGTTTTTTTGAGTAAAGGTAGATTGATGACTTGAATTTATATAATGCAAATGATCTCTTGTGTTCTAAGAATAAAAACAGGGGACAAGTGATATACAGTTTCCGCTGCTGTAATGGATTGAACCCATTTGTGAGGTCCGAAGCTCCGAGTTCCGATACTAAATATACTATAAGCGGCGTTTAATAATTATGGACCAGAGATCTACGTAGAAGGGCTGTCTAATACATAAATAATAAACCTTTGTGTAATAATTTGCAGCGTTTTTTAGTTGCCGTGATGAAAAAGTTGCTCGTGCGCGGGGCTGCATTCTAGGCTGTGTGATTCATTTCAACTTCCTCAAGGCGACTAAATAGTTGCCGAGAAAAAGTTGCCAGTGCGCGGGGGCCCTGAGTCACGTTGATTTTTACCTGCCCCCGCGCACCAGCAGCTGTTTGGTCGCCCGCAGGACTTCGCGTCGTCTATATTGTTTTCCATAGTTTGTTCTTTTTTTACTGGGACAATGGACGTGGAAAAGTTTATTTCGAGTTTCGAAAAGTGGCCAGCATTATATTTATGATGTTATATAATTTCGACGTGTCCTCAATTTTAAACCTAAACTGATCCCGTTATTTCGAGAGAACAACTTACATATACCTACAAAAGTCGGCTTTTTCGATGTGATTTTACGAGTACTTTTCTCAGTTCTTTTCATACGCTTCAAAAATATATCATACTTTTTCTCGTCAAATTCAACTTTGAAAATGAAGTAATACAATTGAAATCTTGAAATCCATTTTTTCTAATTATAAATCATTTAAATGCTAGTTGTATTAATTTTATTACCTACCTTAGAGTCACGGCCAATCTTTCTTGCGGTGGTACAGCCGGTCGGAAAGACGCGTTTCGGTACGTTATACGTGGTCCGAGAGCTACCAATAATTCGTCAAAACTTTCTTTGCTCATTCTGAAGTAATTAAAGAACTTAATCGGATTTTCTCTTAATTTGCCTCAGAGTTTATGAAACTGTCCATCAAGGAGTCTAGTACTGATGATTGGATGGACCCAAAACGTCCTTTTTATCAGCTTCATCTTTCTTCGTCTCAAAATGAGAGCACAAACACATTCAGCTTCGTCGAAATTCATTGTACAGACTAGCCTGAAAGGCAACTATTTAGTTACCAGTGCGCGGTGGTGGGAACTCCCCGGCAACTAAATAGTTGCCAGAGCGCGGCCGGCCTAAGGTTAGGTTTCATTTGGTGATCCAACAGGGTGCCCCCCCCCCCCCCCCCAAATGGAAATTTCCCTGACCGAACTTCAAATTTCCCTGACAAAAATTGCAGTCAAATATTTTATTTGTCTTTATTTTAAAGTAGGAATAGCGCACCACCTTTAATGCTTCTAAAACAAAAATAGTATGATTTAAGAGAGAAAAACGCGGCAGGCTGCTCGTACTTTCTTTCTTATGAGATAAGAGCTATGAGCATTGAAAATGTCTCAGTAATTTCAATGTTTTTTATTGTTTTAAATAACAATTAGAAAACAAAATAATTATTGACACACAATTACTGAATTTGCTTTAAGCCAGTCTTGACGATGCCCAATTCTTCCACGAATATGAATTCACAGTCCTTTTTTTAATAACTGGTATTGTGAAGTATCCATTAACATCATATTGATAAAATACTTGCAATCATCTAGAGTTAAAATGTTTATCCATTTTTCGTTCTCATCATCTGATTTGGATAATATTCCTCCAATAATAGATACCTACCTACTTTTAGCCCTTCATATATTATATCATCATCATCTTCATAGCTGCGTATCAATGCACCCATCAGTAACGCTCACCAAAGGCCTGTGATAACTGAAAAAAAGAGATGTAATTCCGAGTACCTATCAATCTTGTCAATGTGACGAGTGAAGACAGCATCTACCTATACAGGTATTTCCTCGTGTGGTAGGAGTGGATGGATTGTTATAGAGGCTAAGTCCAAATTGACGGTTCATAAAGTCTGTGCCTAAATAAACTTACATTACGTTAATTAAATGACTGATTTCATTGCTAGTATACACAATCATAGCAACACCTAACTTGTTTATAGGTTGCATTTCGTTTTTTTCTTTGCGTAACAAAATTTCCGGCTGACCCGTCGACTAAGAGATTTTCAACGTCAAAAAACCAACCTAATCCAGCATAATGGTGGTAATAATGAAGGTGAAGCATGTTAAAAAAGATACATTTTTTAAACTAATTGCATTTGTGAAAGAATGTATTACCAATTTTTTTTAAATCGCAGTTAGACATTGACTCCCAAGAAAGGAATGGTTTTAAGCACCTACGTACTTACTGTAACTAAAAACCTTAAAAACTTAGTAAAAAGCACCAAATGAGCAATTCGGTTAAAAATCGTTAACTTTACATTTTTAGCGGAATATTACTCAAATAAAGTTTATCAACAATACCTAAATTAGAACACTCAAAAATGTATGCACAAAATCTTACTGAAAAATGTCCTTGAATTTCATTAATATGTGCAAAAAAATCAATAAAAACTTCAGAAAAAACTAGAAATCTGAAGTCATTTTTTGAATATCAGACCATTATTTAGAATGCTGCATGACTTTTAATTGAATATTTTACGGTCTCTCAATTTGTAATCAGAAGCGATATGTTGAAGCTCAAATTTTATTAATTTAAAATGAAGAAAAAGAAAAATATATATAAATATACACACATGTATATGACAGGGATATTTCTTAGCCCTGAAGGTAATTCCAAATTTTTGTACAACAGCAAAAAATGTCACGCTCATTTTCACCTATAACTGAATTGTTGCTAGAGAGAATATAACTTCCTGATTTTACGTCCCACAAAAATCGTTCCTTGGTAAGCCATAAATTATTTTACAAGACTCCACATTTAATTGGCCAATTTCCCTAACCTTAACCCCCCTGAGAGGTCGTAGCTTTTGTACCTATACAAACTAGTTGTTGGGACTCTCAGTGGATGAATCCACTAGTCTGCTGGGTTCGTTCCTAGTTCAATACTCTGTTGATTTTTCTTGAATATGGTTTACTACTGTAGGTGATACAGTAAAAATGCTGCAAATTATTACATAATGGTTTATTATTTCTGATCAGATAGCCAGCTATAGTAACCAGCATACTCTGGGGCTTTTGCCAGTCTCTTTTCTAGTATCCACCTCTGTTCTTGCTGTTACGCTCCAGGAAAATAACTCTCACAGTCAAAGAGGTTTGGTCACCCTGGCCTCTTAGCTCTGGTCGTTAGAGCGTTGCAACTCCGGGAAATTAATAATAATTTCTCGTAGTTGTGACGACGCGAGTTCGAACTCCTGTCGAGGTAGCAAATATTTTTAGCCGGTTACAGTGGCGCAGTCGGTAGGACCCGAAATCATACGAAACAATAATTAATTAAATCCCTCTCGAGCCAAAAGACTGTAAACATCACATTTCCTGTTGTTATGCCTTTCATTTCCTCACTCACTTGAGTCAAAACACACCGTGACAATGACCTCGCTCGACTGCTGACTTGTTCCAGCGAGCATCTGCTGAGCCAGCAGCCTGCAGTTACACTTCGTCATTCGTCCGACCCCAAACCAGCCGAGACGGCTGGTATTTGACTCCGGGGAAATGTTACGCTCCAGGAAAATAACTCACAGTCGAAGAGGTTTGGTCACCCTGGCCTCTTAGCTCTGGTCGTTAGAGTGTTGCAACTTCGAGAAATTAATAATAATTTCTCGTAGTTGTGACGACGCGAGTTCGAACTCCTGTCGAGGTAGCAAATATTTTTGGGCCGTTACAGTGGCGCAGTCGAAATAGGACCCGAAAATCATACGAAACAATAATTAATTAAATCCCTCTCGAGCCAAAAGACTGTACACATCACATTTCCTGTTGTTATGCCTTTCATTTCCTCACTCACTTGAGTCAAAACACACCGTGACAATGACCTCGCTCGACTGCTGACTTGTTCCAGCGAGCATCTGCTGAGCCAGCGGCCTGCAGTTTCACTCGTCATTCGTCCGACCCCAAACCAGCCGAGACGGCTGGTATTTGACTCCGGGGAAATGTTACGATCCAGGAAAATAACTCTCACAGTCGAAGAGGTTTGGTCACCCTGGCCTCTTAGCTCTGGTCGTTAGAGCGTTGCAACTCCGGGAAATTAATAATAATTTCTCGTAGTTGTGACGACGCGAGTTCGAACTCCTGTCGAGGTATCAAATATTTTTGGGCCGTTACATTGCGTTACAGGCTGCGTTCCAAATGGGGAGCAAATGGATGATCGTACAGCCACCCAAGTGGTCTCATTCAATCCACGGAGCTAATTTCTATAGGAATCAAACTAAAACCGTAGGTACACTGGATTCCAAAAGCATCTGGGACCTTTCCCAGTCGATTCTGCATCAGAAATTACTTGGGTGACGACACCCCACTTACCTATGGCAGAAATATAAGTAAACAACTATTCATACAGAGGGTTCAGACTCCAACCTGCCCATGTAATGCAATTTTAATTTAAAAACGATTAGCTTCGAACTATATGAGAAGATTTTGGGAAGAAGAAGAACGAAGGATTTTAGATGGGCTGGATCAATTATTTTTGTAACATACTATAGTATGATATAATATACTAAATATACTAGTGTGTTCAAGGTAAGTTGAATGTTATATGGGGTAAAAGTAATAAAATATATATATATTATATCCGTTCCGATACGCCCCGGACGCCTTTCTGCTACTTCCCAGGTTCCGTTCCACTATGTCCCTAATACCGTACCTCCCTCAGGTTGGCACGGCGTATTATAAGGGTATAACACATAAAAGTAATAAATATCCATTCTCCTACGCCCCTGGTCCCCCAGCCCCCACAAGGTGTCGCGGCGCCTCCTCTCACTCCACCATCTCTCAAAACCTCGAAAAAGAAACTTTTTCGCCCGTTTTTGGCCCATAGCATCTATGCGAGTAAAGTGGTCGGGATGGTTAAGCGTTAGGACCAACTAGACCCCAAATGGAGTCTATGTGCGAAAGAACGGGTTTTTTAAGTCAATTCTTAGGCCTTTTATGGCCCGAACGGCGGACGGACATTTCAAATTTGGATTCTATGCACCTTGAAACGTAAAGTGACAAAGTTTGAGGGGGGGTTATACAAAATTTTTGCTATACGATCACATAGGCTTATTATTGGAAATAATAAACCAACAGAGGAGCCGAAGACATATCCTCTCTTACTCTTTGAACCACTCGATAATTATTTTTGTTATTCGCATAACTCACCTATGAATAATATGTAGTATGATAAAGTACCTACGCTATTGAAGTTTGATTGTTTAGGAGTTAGAATATACCTAAAAACACCGTAAATTATTACACAAAGTTTTCATTTTTTAAAATTCCCTCATTGGTGGTTTTTGCTAAATTCCCTGACATTTCCCGACGCAAAGAATTCCCTGACAATTCCAGGTTTTCCCTGACTTTTCCAGTTGGGGGCCATCCTGCGGGTGTTTAGGGTCCTATACCCCCCGGTTCACCCTACAACACCTCCAAAAATGCATACTATTTTTCCAGGGGCGGTTACTGGTAGGAGCATAGGCGCATGTACAAATCAAACCAAAATAATAATAATGTTTCAACATTTCTCCACTCTCATTTAAAGTTAGCTAGAGACATAAGACAGGAAATCTAAATCCACGCGCGAAACAGAGAAAGTTGTGGTAGGGAGGGGCTGGAGGGGGAAGCTCACCCTGACCAATCAGAAGCGAGCGGGAGCAACAACTCATAAGTGCTCAACCTCAGACTTGACCGCCTATCTCCGGACTGAGGATTTTCAGTTTGAATTGAAGTGGGCATGTGAGATTGACCAATCAGAGAGCCCGTCACATCCAGAGATTGAGCGTACTTAGGGGCATGCTCCTCCGCTAGGTAGCGACACCGGGAGTACTTTCCGTTCTCCTTATCATTTTAGCGAATTTTTGAAGAAAATTAAGCTATTGCTCTCGCCTCAAAATTTGTAGAATGTGAATTTTTGAAAAAAAAAAATTATGCAGAAATCCGTTTCAGGCTATTCTGAATCATATTCTGAAGTTTAACGCATTTTTTTAATGTATGTATGTATATATAAATATGTATGTAAATATGGGCGCGGGGTGGGGTGCGGGAAAAGTGCCACGGAGTTGCTCGAGTTGGGCATCTCGGTAGGAGTACTCCGTGGTATCACCACCCGCGTCCTGAGGGGTTCTTACTTGAACTGGTGGTCATTTTATAGGGGCACTTCCTTTCATCCCATTCTTCCTCCTCGTCCTGCAACATCCCTTATCCCTAGAGCCGGCGTCGGGTAAACCTGGGCGTCCTCCCCACTTTTTTATTTTATTTGTTTATTTTTCAGTTTAATGGTGTGCCCCCTCCGCCTTTGAGGGGAGTTTCGTAAAAAAAAAAAAAAAAAAAAAAAAAAAAAAAAATATGTGTCATTCCAGACGATAACTGTCCGTAGAATTGTGCTAGAAACTTCAAACAAATTTTAAAATGTTAAGGACACAAAACGAAAGTTCAAGTTCGTTGGCCAGCATGATCGGATTACATCTTCGGGTTGAAATTTTCAAAAATGTAGTCAAAAAATAGCCTGTTTTTTGCGATTTGTTGTGCGAAATAATTTTTTCAGCATACTAACATGTGGTATATTCGGAATCAGCGTAAATTTCCTATAAGAATATGTATCAAGTTTTTTAAAATTTCAAAGTTGAAAATTCAGTCAAAAATCGAAATAATGCCGTTCGCTAGTTGTAAAAATCGGTAATATTTGCATGAAACATTGTCCAAATTCAGATTGAACTACTCTTATGGAAGTATCCCTGTATAACCAATTTTAACCAACTTTATGTCAAAATTTGATGATGTTATGATAGGATACTGTTAAGTTTTCAACTGCCTTCAATACTGACCACATTGGACATCGAAATCTATGAATATTTACCTACATTTGTCTTTAAATCTACAATATTAGTTTAATAATAACAAAGTATGAGTACCTCCTAATTATTTTTAATAATTTGATTCCATGTTTGTCTATCAAAATCATAAACTAAAATTTCTCTACACGATCAATAGCGACTGAAATGTCGAAGATTTCTTCAAAAATTCGCTCATGCTGCATGACTGGACTTTTTATCAGTCACACTTCTTCTATTTTTCCCGGTGTTATTTCATTTTTTTGAAGTTAGATACTTAGTTAGATACGATTGTTGAGTAGATACTTTTACGATGAATAATTCAGTTGAGTTCATCAAGTTGAACTTGTCCCATTAGTCAATCGAAGAAAAGTGCAGGATTCGCGATGCTGGCCGCCCCTTGCTACTACTGGGACTAACTCAAACTTTGAAAATCAAAAATCGTTCTGATTCGGTCCGTAAGTTCAACCCCTATAATGAGATAGATTTTATTTTAATATTCCCCATTATTTATCTAGATGATGACTAACCCTTCTCTTTCCCCATGAACCTCTCCTCTCCCTTTCCTTCCCCTCTATGGCAAGATTTTCTTTCACCTCCAAGATGGTTCTTGCTGGGCAGGTATACATTTCAGCTATTGCAATCATTCCCTGGGTTAACTCCTTTGATGGTTAAGTATTTCAGAATTTCTGTCTTCCATTTGAGAACATTTCTCGTGCCTGGTGTACGTATTTAGTATAAAAGCACCTCTACCGTCCCCACGATAGCCCTTGTTGATTCTGTCCCCCTGAGTTTCAAGATAGGAGCCGCCACTGTATTTTTAGCGAATTTTTGAAGAAAATTAAGCTATTGCTCTCGCCTCAAAATTTGTAGAATGTGAATTTTTGAAAAAAAAATTATGCAGAAATCCGTTTCAGGCTATTCTGAATCATATTCTGAAGTTTAACGCATTTTTTTATGTATGTATGTATGTGTCATTCCAGACGATAACTGTCCGTAGAATTGTGCTAGAAACTTCAAACAAATTTTAAAATATTAAGGGCACAAAACGAAAGTTCAAGTTCGTTGGCCAGCTTGATCGGATTACATCTTCGGGTTGAAATTTTCAAAAATGTAGTCAAAAATTTCAAAATAGCCTGTTTTTTGCGATTTGTCGTGCGAAATAATTTTTTCAGCATACTAACATGTGATATATTCGAAATCAGCGTAAAATTTCCTATAAGAATATGTATCAAGTTTTCAAAAATTTCAAAGTTGAAAAATCAGTCAAAAATCGAAATAATGCCGTTCGCTGGTTGTAAAAATCGGTAATATTCTTCAAAAATTCGCTCATGAGGTCATGCTGCATGACTGGACTTTTCATTATTCCACTCAACTATAGTTGCTTATATTATAGCACTTATATTTTGTAAGGTAACAAATTGTACGACTCTCCATTTTCGAAATAATTGTATTCAACAGGTAGTGTAAATATTACAATAAATCCAAAGGGTTGTGGCCTTTTTTTTCTTTCAGAAACAAAAAAAAAGTATATATATGTATACACAAATAGAACAAAAGAAGAAAAAAACCAAAACGGAAACGTTGGGTTTTTGTACAATTTCACGTGGATAACAAATACACCAATCAACTCGGCAATAATTTAGGTCAAATCCTATTTTCTGAACACTGCGAAACAATAATCAATTCAATTGTGATAAAATTAAAATTCTGCTAATGATTCGGCACTATGGATTGGGTTAAATGTTCAAATTTCCATATTACTCAATTACGTCCACCATCTAATTTACGACTAATCTCTCTAGAATGAACATTGTGCTAGTTTCCGTTATGGGTAATAAAGACAGAAAAAAAAACTAATAAATTAAAAAAAGAGTAAAATAAGAGAGGAATAGGAGCGGTAGGTACAAGAGAATAGAAGGAATAGGTTTAAATATAAATATAAAACTAAAGACGAATAAAATCCGATAAAATTGATAAAAGTACGTTTGAAGAAGCGAGCTGATGATTAAATATACTTTTTATTTAACTCTGCCTAAATATATTACTTTAACTGTACAATTGCAAAGCATCTCAGAGAAACTGGCTCCCCGTCAATATATAAATCTTTTATTAAATTAAAATTTCATTTTTTTAATATATTAAATTCCTATTATTTGTATCTTTAAAGGAGAAACTTGAATGTCGAATCGGTCCAAGGGCACATGTTGAAATTTCAAGTAACATTCAATTTTAATATTATGTAGCCCACACCAGGGGAAATCACATTATGTCCGTAAAGATACGCGTAACACCGGGTGGCTTTGTGTGACATTTTAAGAGGCTTCTTTTTGAGAGACGCGAGTTGTTCGTTGATGAGTTACGAAGTCGCAACAAGTTAAGTTAACTTCTGTACGGCACCTAGCGTGGAAATATACGAAATGTTCATTAAAACCCACTGAATTGATGAAGAGTTCTATCGCATTAATACAACATCTAAGTACTATTTTACCAACAGGTACTAAAATTGTATGCGATTTAAAAGGGATGTGGGGGGGGGGGGGGATTTTAAAATTTTCGAGTCACGCAATTTCGTTTGTCGCGGTGTATTGTTTCAATGACTCACGCAATTTCGTTTGTCGCGGTGTATTGTTTCAATGACTCTTAATATCGCTCTTTTTTTAATCAAATCACACTACAGTGAGTTTAAGATGGGACATTTTACATTTGAAAACAATCTGGTTCACCCCCGGACCAACAGGGGTGTATTATAAAATAAGGGGGATGATCCATAAAAAGTGTCAATGGCGAATTCGCTAAGCATACTTAATTTAACCTTTAAATTCCATATTGGGGGGGCTGAAGCCTTAAAATTACATTTTTCCTTACTTTCCTTTTAAGCTAAAAACAAAAGTCGGCAGTAAAATGGTGGGGGTTATATTAAAAATTTTCGAGAAAGGTAAATGGGTAAAAATTAGGGCAGTGTGATTTTTTAAGCCATTTAACCGGCTTGTGGCAATTTTTAAAAATAAAGTTGTGTTTTGAACCCCATTAAACATTGTCCCCTCTCGATTTTATCAATCACTTTTCAACCTCATTAAAAAATGTTTCTTTCAAAGAAAATCAATAAATCAATATTTTTATCCAATATTGGTTGTAGAGTTCTTTTTTTAAGAGGATTCAGCGATCTTCTTCTTCGACTTCTTTTTGAGGAATGATGGCGTCCTCAGCCCCTTCTTCTTCTTCTTCTCTTTCTTGGAATCTTCAGTAGACGGGTCCTTGAGGGGGGAACCCTGCGAAATAATCAATTAATTAATCAAATATGAATATGAATGAATAAATCAAATTTTATATGAATAAATCTCTTTTATCATTTTTTTATATGAATAAATCAAATTTTCGAGGTCGAAAATTTGAGAATGAACCAATTTCAGGGTGGCCCATAAATGGAAAATTTCAATTTTCCCGACATTTCCCTGCCTGAACTTCCGATTTTCCTGACAAAAAATATCAAATTCAAATTTTATGTTTTCCCGTAATTTTATTGTAACTTCAACGCTTCTAAAACAAAAATCGTATGATTTAAAGGAAAAAAAAAGTCCAGTCATGCAACATGACCCCATGAGCGAATTTTTGAAGAATATTACCTTTTTTTTACAACTAGCGAACGGCATTATTTCGATTTTTGACTGATTTTTCAACTTTGAAATTTTTGAAAACTTGATACATATTCTTATAGGAAATTTTACGCTGATTCCGAATATACCACATGTTAGTATGCTGAAAAAATTATTTCGCACGACAAATCGCAAAAAACAGGCTATTTTGAAATTTTTGACTACATTTTTGAAAATTTCAACCCGAAGATGTAATCCGATCAAGCTGGCCAACGAACTTGAACTTTCGTTTTGTGCCCTTAACATTTTAAAATTTGTTTGAAGTTTCTAGCACAATTCTACGGACAGTTATCGTCTGGAATGACACATACATACATACATATATACATATATACATACATACATACATACATACATAAATACATACATATGATTCAAGATAGCCTGAAACGGATTTCTGCATAAAATGTTTTCAAAAATTCACTTTCTACAAATTTTGAGGTGAGAGCAATAGCTTAATTTTCTTCAAAATTCGCTAAAAGCAGACTACTTATATGTAGTCTACTTATATTTAACAATTTCATTGCCCTTGAAGTGCTCAAATATCATAACAATTTAATCTAAATGTAATACGATAATTTACGGAAATTCATCCGTACGATATTTGCTGCATGACTTTTTATTTAATATTTTATCAATTTGTGATCTGAAGCTAATCTGAGTACATTTTTCCTTACATGGATTTCTCAGCTCTGAGAGTTACAGGCACACTTCCAGATTTTTCCTTAGAAATAAACAGGATAATGCGTAAACACGATAAGGAGTTTCTGTTAATGAGTTTCTAATGAATCTAGATCAGGGGTGCTCAAACGGTCGATCGCGAGTGCTTTTTGAGTAGATCTCGAGAAGAAAAAAATTTTTAATAAGTAGGTAACTAAACTACAAAAATTTATTACGTTTATAACTATGCTTGCACAATCATTCCTCTGAAGGGGAAGACCCGTGGCGAAGATATATATGACGTTTTCATCAATTTTGTAAAAAACTACAAGCTACCAATATATAAATTAGTGTGCATTACAACCGATGGAGCACCAGCAATGACTGGAAACAAGAACGGTTTTGTGGTATTGTGTCGAGCTAATGAAGAATTCCCTTCATTTTTTTCATTCCATTGCATTATACATCAACAAGTTTTGTGTTCAAAAGTTTTAAACACGGAGGAAATTATGGGCATTGCAACAAAAATTGTGAATTCCATCCGTGCACGTAGCTTGCAACGGCGGCTCTTTAAGTTGCAGTTGGAAGATAGGAAGTCAGCTGAACACACTGAATTAGTTCTTCACACGGACGTCAGGTGGTTGAGTCGCGGAAAATTCCTAGAAAGGTTTCAAGAATTATTGCCCGAAATAACAGCTTTTCTAGACGAAAGAGGTGATGACACTGAGATGTTGAAAAACGAAAAATGGCTGACTGATTTGGCATTTTTGACTGACATCACAATGCACTTAAACACCATTAACTTGGAGCTTCAAGGTAAAGGAAAAACTATTATTGAGACGATTAGCGCAGTAAACGCATTCAAAAGTAAATTGCAACTTATGATAGATCAACTGAAAAGAAAGTATCTGAAACATTTTCCGTCTTTGAAAGCAAGGATTCCTCATTTGAATTATGATACGTATGAGGCTGAATTATCAACTATTTTGGGACAATTCGAAATGCGTTTTTATGATTGCAGTAAATTGGCAAATATAGCATCATTTATGAGTTATCCTTTTTCATGTAAAAACATTGAGGAATTAGCTACTGAAGTAGCAAGTCAGTTTAATATGAACTCATGTTCTGTTGAAAATGAGTTGGAGCAGATTATATCAGATATACATCTCAAAGCTACAGCATCTGATACAAATTTCTGGTGTTTTATATCTGAAGATAAATATCCGAATCTAAGGCAAATCGCCCTTCAACTGACGGCAATGTTTGGGTCAACTTACTTGTGCGAGTCTGCATTTTCTGAAATGAAGATAATTAAGTCAAAATATCGCAATCGACTAACTGACGATCATATGTCATCATGCTTGCGATTGGCACTCAGTGGTTACGCACCATCTTATGAAAAGTATGCTGAGGACATGCAGTGCCACGCTTCAACATCCAAAGTCACTCCTTAGTTGAGTTTAACACCATATGTAACTCTTTTGTTTTGTAACAACGAATAAACTCGCAATTTCGAATAACTAGGAGTTTTTTCATTGATATTGTAGAGAAGAACTTAAGTAAACCTAACCCAAACCTTGACTAAAATAATGTAAATTGTGCGGAGAGCTAATATCTATATATGCTACGGTACACCCTACCTAGGTAGGTAGGGTGTATCGTGTATGTACGACAACCCTGCATCACACATACTTGCAGCCTCTCAGAGTCGATCGTAAGTAGTCTAAAAATATTGAGGTAGATCGCCAGCAGTTCAAGTTTGAGCACCCCTGATCTAGATCCTTCTCATGTAAACAACCATAATATAAAAGGAACCTACGAGGTGCCCTTGTTTGTTCATTCCTCTTACGATCTTCTCTTGCTGTGAACGTGTGACGTTGCGATTTCCCAATAAAGGTTTTTTTTTCAAACTCTTCGAGTCTAACCCTCACCATATACCAATACGTTAGGTAATGAAGCGAAGAGGATATTCATGGCTCTTTGAAAGGTAGGGGGTGCATTTTTTAATCCGAACGGCATACGCATAAACTCAAAATGCCCATCCTCTGTGCTGAATGCAGTCTTAGGAATAGAATCTTTTTCCAACTCTATTTGATGAAAGCCTGAAGCTAAATCTATTGCACTAAAGTGAGTGGCTCTTCCAATTTTGTTGAAAAGATCTTCAATATTTGGCAGAGGAAATTTATCGTCAATTGTTTTTTGGTTAGGTCGGATATACATGAAGTGTTTTGATCTTTGTTAGAGATTGAAATGGATATGAGAGTAGGAAATAAGTTTCAATTGGAGGTACTTTGAGCGGTAGTTGCACAAAGTAATGAACAAAATTCCTATTCAAGGAACAATGAACTTTACCTAATGGCCATAGTATTTCAGGTATATCCGAGATCAACGATACATTCGTTATTCTTATTACTGATTCTAATTCTTTCATGGATAGTATACTATATGAATAAAAATAAGAAGAAGATGGTTCAACAAGATTATCAGCATAATCAGAGACAAAGTCAAAGACAACCTCAGTTTAATCAGAAGATCGTAAGAGGAATGAACAAACAAGGGCACCTCGTAGATTCCTTTTAGCGAATTTTTGAAGAAAATTAAGCTATTGCTCTCGCCTCAAAATTTGTAGAATGTGAATTTTTGAAAAAATTTTATGTAGAAATCCGTTTCAGGCTATTCTGAATCATATTCTGAAGTTTAACGCATTTTTTTATGTATGTATGTATGTATGTATGTATGTATGTATGTATGTATGTATGTATGTATGTATATATATGTATGTATGTATATATGTATGTATGTGTCATTCCAGACGATAACTGTCCGTAGAATTGTGCTAGAAACTTCAAAAAAATTTTAAAATGTTAAGGACACAAAACGAAAGTTTAAGTTCGTTTGCCAGCATGATCGGATTACATCTTCGGGTTGAAATTTCCAAAAATGTAGTAAAAAATTTCAAAATAGCCTGTTTTTTGCGATTTGTTGTGCGAAATAATTTTTTCAGCATACTAACATGTGGTATATTCGGAATCAGCGTAAAATTTCCTATAAGAATATGTATCAAGTTTTCAAAAATTTCAAAGTTGAAAAATCAGTCAAAAATCGAAATAATGCCGTTCGCTGGTTGTAAAAATCTGTAATATTTGCATGAAACATTCTCCAAATTCAGAATGAACTACTCTTATGGAAGTATCCCTGTATAACCAATCCTAGAACCATGCTGTTTAAAACGTGGGTACCTAGTAGGTGCTTAAAAAAAAAAAAAAAAAAAAAAAAAAAAAAAAAAAAAAAAAAAAAAAAAAAAAAAAGTAATCACAACTGATGAGTTTACTCTGTGCATGTGTTAATAATTTGATTCCATGTTTGTCTATCAAAATCATAAACTAAAATTTCTCAACACGACGATCAATAGCGACTGAAATTGTCGAAGATTTCTTCAAAAATTCGCTCATGGGGTCATGCTGCATGACTGGACTTTTATATTATAGTTGTTTACATGAAAAGGATCTAGATTCATTAGAAACTCATTAACAGAAACTCCTTATCGTGTTTACGCATTATCCTGTTTATTTCTAAGGAAAAATTTGGAAGTGTGCCTGTAACTTGGGGATAATTCAAAATTTTCGTCCGACAGCAAAAAATGTCACAATGTGTTTTTTTCACCTACTACCAATTGCTGCCAGAGAGAGTATAACTTCCTGATTTCCCATCCTATAAAAATCGTTTGTTGGAAAGTTGCTTTGTGGATTTATAACACATGATTCCACATTCCAATGGGCCAATTTCCCCCTCCTAAACTTCCTGAGAAGTCCTAGCTTATGTATACAAACTAGTTTTGGGACTCTTACTAGACCAATCCACTTCCCTGCTGGGTTTTTTCTCCCTAGTACAATACTCAGTTGATTTTTCTCACAAATGGTTTACTCTAGGTCAGGGGTGCTCAAACTTGAACTGCTGGCGATCTACCTCAATATTTTTAGACTACTTACGATCGACTCTGAGAGGCTGCAAGTAGGTATGTGTGATGCAGGGTTGTCGTACATACACGATACACCCTACCTACCTAGGTAGGGTGTACCGTAGCATATATAGATATTAGCTTTCCGCACAATTTACATTATTTTAGTCAAGGTTTGGGTTAGGTTTACTTATGTTCTTCTCTACAATATCAATGAAAAAACTCCTAGTTATTCAAAATTGCGAGTTTATTCGTTGTTACAAAACAAAAGAGTTACATATGGTGTTAAACTCAACTAAGGAGTGACTTTGGATGTTGAAGCGTGGCACTGCATGTCCTCAGCATACTTTTCATAAGATGGTGCGTAACCACTGAGTGCCAATCACAAGCATGATGACATATGATCGTCAGTTAGTCGATTGCGATATTTTGACTTACTTATCTTCATTTCAGAAAATGCAGACTCCCACAAGTAAGTTGACCCAAACATTGCCGTCAGTTGAAGGGCGATTTGCCTTAGATTCGGATATTTATCTTCAGATATAAAACACCAGAAATTTGTATCAGATGCTGTAGCTTTGAGATGTATATCCGATATAATCTGCACCAACTCATTTTCAACAGAACATGAGTTCATATTAAACTGACTTGCTACTTCAGTAGCTAATTCCTCAATGTTTTTACATGAAAAAGGATAACTCATAAATGATGCTATATTTGCCAATTTACTGCAATCATAAAAATGCATTTCGAATTGTCCCAAAATATTTGATAATTCAGCCTCATACGTATCATAATTCAACTGAGGAATCCTTGCTTTCAAAGACGGAAAATGTTTCAGATCCTTTCTTTTCAGTTGATCTATCTTAAGTTGCAATTTACTTTTGAATGCGTTTACTGAGCTAATCATCTCAATAATAGTTTTTCCTTTACCTTGAAGCTCCAAGTTAATGGTGTTCAAGTGCATTGTGATGTCAGTCAAAAATGCCAAATGCCGCATGTTCCTTTGATAAAGCCGCCTTTTGCCGCAAGCAGTGTTATTACGTAATAAATTTTTGTAGTTTAGTTACCTACTTATTAAAAAATTTTTTCTTCTCGAGATCTACTTAAAAAGCACTCGCGATCGACTGGTCGATCGCGATCGACCGTTTGAGCACCCCTGCTCTAGGTGATCTAGTTACCAGGGAAGCCAATGGCATATCCATTCACTTTTTATGTGCGTGAAACGTTGTTACTTTTGAACAGTTTAACCACAACTCTTGATAATTGCATTGAGGAGCTGACATGGAAAAGCAGTTAAGTCCAAAAATCTAAAGAAAATTTTTTTTCGTCGAAGTGTAAGTAAACAGTCACGCCAACGGCGTGGGAAAAGCCTTTGGTCCTCCCGTCCTTGCTAGATCGCACCCTGAATAAATGTGTGACCTTTGAATGGAGAAGAGATGATGTCCAAAAAATCTGATAAGAGTTCAGAGGGAGTTCCTACGAAATTGGATTTTTGGACTTAACTGCTTTTCCATGTCAGCTCCTCAATTATTTTTGTCATTCGTATATAGCATTTCCCAATTGAGTTAAACTTTTTCCATTTAGGTTTAGTCCTTTTCCATTTAGGTTTAGTCCTTTTTCATTTTGGTTTAAACCTTTTCCATTTAGGTTTAGACCTTTTCCATTTAGATTTAAACCTTTTCCATTTAGATTTAGACCTTTTTCACTTAGATTTAAATCTTTTCCATTTGGATTTAAACCTTTTCCATTTGGATTTAAACTCAGGAAATTATCGTGGAGTTAGAGGTAAAAGTACCCAAGTCACAAATTCAACACGTGAGAAAATCAAATGCAGAATATTATGATTATTTAACTGTTGTTATTATTGGTGATCAATATCATCAAACTATGTATCCAACCTAAGAAAATAATCATATTTACCAAACTAACTTTTGAAATTTTAATTTGATTTTAGCACAATATGAATTTACCTCTTCGGTACTTTTACCTCTAACCCGACGTTATTATGCCACAACTTGAAAATTAAATCATGCAAGTGTTTTTTTATACACAGAAATGTAATATATATAATAATGAACAAATGTTTTTTGAACACAAGAATTTCTCATGAACGGAAGTTATAAATTAAGTTATAACTATCCGTTTCCTATTTTTTTACTTCTAGCCTAATGAAATTTTAGTAGGTAGGCACTTACTTACTATGATGGGGCTAACTACTGACGTTTTGATGGAGTTTAAATCCAAATGGAAAAGGTTTATTTCTAAATGGAAAAGGTTTAAATCTAAATGGAAAAGGTTTAAATTTAAATGAAAAAGGTCTAAATCCAAATGGAAAAGGTTTAAATCTAAATGGAAAAGGTCTAAACCTAAGTGGAAAAGGTTTAAACCTAAATGGAAAAGAACTAAACCTAAATGGAAAAAGTTTAACTCAATTCGGAAATGCTATATCTCACCTATGAAATAATATGCACCTAGTATAAGTGAAGTACGCTATTGAAGTGTGATTGTTTAGGAGTTAAATATACTTAAAAACGCTTTAAATTATTACAAGTTTTCATTTAAAAAATTCCCTGACATTTCCAGTAGGGGGCCACCCTTAATTTGCAATCTGAAGAACTGTAAAATTAATTATTTAAATGTAAATGATGTTTTTGTTTAACCTTTTAGCTCCGAATCTTGCATTATCGCACAATAGTCGTAACACTCCTGCAGCTGAAGCCTCCATTTTTGAGTAACTGACCGAAATGCCTGGAGGGTCGAAGGTTTGTGTGCCGAGGGTTTCGCGTAATACAATTTTGTGAGGGTGGATAAAATATAAACGGTAGGAAAATCAAATTTAAAATTAGGTGTCAGTTTATGAAAGTCAAATTTTCATTTTCCTACAAAAAGAAAACAATAGAGATTTTACAATTTTAAATTTAATATTTTGAATTCTATTTTCATCTCCCTAAAAAAGCCCCAGTTCCGGGAGAGAAACAATGGGGAACAATAAAAGACAATTTGAGGACAGAAGGGCGGCATTGTTTGTAATGTTTTGTAATATACCATTTCCCAACCAAATTTAGTTTTTTGCCTAAAAAATTTACTTTTAGCGAATTCAAGGTAGCTATTGTTTTATGCCCATCACAGATCGTGGAGAGCAAGCTGAGCATTTAAAAGCATGCCGAACAGAGTCCGCCCATCATTATTAACCTACCTGATTTATATTCACCTAGATGATATTTTCATAATTAAAACACCTGAGCAAACTTAACATGACCTGTATTGACTGCACAAATCACCTACATTATGGATAAGCAAGTGCTACTTCCACCGGCAGTTTCTTGGCCAAAATTCGCGGTAAACTTTTAGTTACACACCAATATTGCCAACGTATAGTTTGGTTTCCTAACAGATGTGTTATTTGTTCCATTCTTTACAAGAAACGGGTTTATTTTGTGTACCAAGCGGAATTTGGTACACTAGGTCGCTGCGGTTATTTTTATGGACTCTATCTTTCAGTTTTGAGAAATATTTCGTATTGCTGGCTTGGTTTCTATAGGCTATCTTGACATTGGGGTTGTGGGATTTGAGACTTCTGCTAATTTGGTTAGAGAGAGGGCCAGCAAAAGTGAGTGATCCAAACTGTATTGGGTGAGTGGAATCAGTGGTGACTGTTGCTTGAGATCTTGTTATGTGTAGGTGGGGAATGGGGTGAATATATCTGGTTTTGGTTTGGCGAGTGTTTACGGTTGAAATTATCTATGGCTCGATGTATGATTTTCTTAATAATTTTGAGTGGGTAACCATTGGCGGTCAAAATTATTTTGGTCTCTTCAATATGTTTATTGTGGAATTGGGGGTGAGATAAGAAAAGTCTTCTTTGAAGTCGGTTGTTAACACAAGTCATTTTGTAATGATGGGGTTGATAAGATTGGAAATGTATATTACGGCCATATTAGGAATTTAGGTGTGTCATCAACGGAACGCTGACGGCGCTATCTCTGGTGCTCTGACGGGAGCTTGCTCAGGAGGTAACTCTGTTACACTCCTCCCTTTAAAGACATACTTGATTGAAGATCAAGTATGTTAACTGTGTGGAATAGTTAATAGCTGAGAACTGATGCTCAGTCAATCATAAATAGCTGCATTGGCGTTTTGAGGATGGGGAAATAGAAATTAAAACAGGATTGTCACTGAACCTTCATAAGAAGTATATTCATTGAACAATCGGGACAAAACGGATGCTTAACTATGGAGACTTATACCTTAGGAAATCAAAATAAATATAGAAATTAAATTGCCCAACTATGGGGACTTAAATTGCGCACTAACCTGGTAATTGACATCATAGCAATACTCAGGTGGCATTAAATTAAAAAATATATATATATATGAAATATAAATGGGGAATAAAAGAGAAATTGTAAGTCAAAGACCAATGAAATTATTGATATACCAAAGGGTGATAATGGGAATTCCTTCTGGAACCCCGGGCCATGTTTCTTCTGAAACATTAATGCCCCAAAAAATAGTGGATTGGACTACTAGGCGTCAGCCGTGCATAATCCAAACCACGCTCTGCTACCATATAAGGAATTTAGGTGCCCCCCCCCAAGAGGTGCAATGGGGGCCTAAATCCTCATAAAAAGGTAGAGGAGAGTAACAGCATCCCGTCAGAGAGATACCACTCCTACTAATGAGCTTTTAATGAGCCATGTTCGGAGTTGATTCGTTTTCCAGTCACCTGGGATTCCACCCAACGCCAAACTCAGCTGTCAATAAGATCGAGAACAGACCGCGGCGCCCATTGTGTCATCAACGGAACGCCAATGGCGCTATCTCTGGTGCTCTGACGGGAGCTTGATGGACCTCTCAGGAGGTAACTCTGTTACAGAGTATGCTTCTCAGTTGGAGCTTCTCAAGTTTGCTTCTAGTAGATTTGAGAATATTTTGACATTTTGATAACGGCTGCTTGAATTTAATTGGAAGAAACTAAATTTGATTAGGAAAAAACTATATTTGTGTGGTAAAAAGCTAAATTTGACTGGGAAATTCTATAATTTGAACTTTCCAAATAAGAAATATCCTTACTATAGTCCGGACCTTTCTTCGCGCGATTAAGCATTAGGAGGTCAAAGTTTTGAGGATGAAACTGCAGTGGAAATAGTTGTGCGCAATTAGCTTCGTACATCGTCCCCCTCTTTCTATGATGATGGGATTAAAAAGCTCACAAAACGTTGTTATTATCCATTTCATCTTGATTCCGATAGACTCAAATAGTGTGGAATTAGGTTTTTCAATGTCAATCGCCTCAAGGAATTGAGTAATAACAGGATTGTCAGCCACACAAAGGTCAGATCATTCACAAAAAGTCCAGTCATGCAGCATGACCCCATGAGCGAATTTTTGAAGAAATCTTCGACATTTCAGTCGCTATTGATCGTGTAGAGAAATTTTAGTTTATGATTTTGATAGACAAACATGGAATGAAATTTCAAACAAGCACCTACTACCTACGTTTTAAACAGCATGGTTCTAGGATTGGTTATACAGGGATACTTCCATAAGAGTAGTTCAATCTGAATTTGGACAATGTTTCATGCAAATATTACCGATTTTTACAACTAGCGAACGGCATTATTTCGATTTTTGACTGATTTTTCAACTTTGAAATTTTTGAAAACTTGATACATATTCTTATAGGAAATTTTACGCTGATTCCGAATATACCACATGTTAGTATGCTGAAAAAATTATTTCGCACAACAAATCGAAAAAACTGGCTATTTTGAAATTTTTTACTACATTTTTGAAAATTTCAACCCGAAGATGTAATCCGATCATGCTGGCCAACGAACTTGAACTTTCGTTTTGTGTCCTTAACATTTTAAAATTTGTTTGAAGTTTCTAGCACAATTCTACGGACAGTTATCGTCTGGAATGACACATATATACATACATACTCGTACATATTTTTTATTTTTTTATTTTTTTTTTTTTAGAAATCTCCCCTCAAAGACGGAGGGGGCACGCCATTAAGAAATGAAAAAACTAAATTAAAAAGTGGGGAGGACACCCAGGTTTACCCGACGCCGGCCCTAGGGATTAGGGATGAGGAGGAAGAGAGGGATGAAAGGAAGTGCCCCTATAAAATGACCACCAATTGAGGTAAGAGCCTCGAAAGACGCGGCTGGTGATACCACGGAGCACTCCTGCCGAGATGCCCAACTCGAGAAGCTCCGTGGTACTTTTCCCGCACCACACCCCGTGCCGTGACGTGGTCGCGGCCATGACGTTGATGTTATTAGGCGCCACTCCTTTTAGCTCAGATATCGCTTATCCTAGGTCGTTTCTATCATATTTACTTATTTTAGCCCTCCAGGTCTGCTCCATGTCCATGCTGCCACTGACGACTTGGACATCCAAGATTATGGCAGACCCATCATGCTTGATGGCAACGATATCTGGCTTCTTGCCCCGGTCACTCGGCATATGGTACAGTCTCTCTCGACATCCCAGCCGCTGGATGACAAAGCACCTGCTATCTGCTTGGCAACCGCATCATGACGGCCACCATGGTGCACTGCTGCACCACATGATATAGGTTCTCATTTTTACCCCGACAGGCACGGCAAAGGGTATCTACTGTACCACGACTACCTCTAGAACACCTCACCACGGTGGCTAATGTTGCCACGCGGACGGCATGAAAATGTCGGTAGTCGCAAGCCCCTATGCCCTCTGAAGCCCTTTCAACCCACTGGGAGGAAATGGGGGATTCAGAGCACTGTCGGAGTTCTTTACCATCCACTGCATCATGTAGAGCAGCAGCGAACTCAGCAGATGAGCTGGGTTTTGGAGCAGTTGAAGTTGCTCGATCGCACCACAACAACTGCTGTCTGACAAAATCAAGGTCAGCAGCAGTGCGGGCGACCTCCCAGCTCGAGCCCCTAAGGGCAAGCAGGCGCTGGCGGCGCAAAGATGGGATAGCGGCTGAGAGAGAGACAATGCCGAGCCCACCGGCCTTGACCGGTGCATGGATATAGGCACTTGGGACACCAGGTGGAAAGCCTAGCCAAGAGCGCACAGCAGAGCGTACTTCACGGTCTAACTCAAGCAGCCTCCCCGCAGTGAGCCTGCCAAAGACTAACCCATAGGTTAGCTTTGGCAGTAAGTACGTGCGAAGGAGGCGCAGCTTCTGCTGTGGCTTCAGTGGAGCCTTGGTGACACGAGCTAGTGCTCCACCAAGGTCCACACGGCTTGCGGCAATGGTGGCAACACCCATGAAGTCGACTCCCAGGTACCGCCAGACCTCCAGCACGAATCGGGCAGGGATGGAAGTTTGTCCTAAGACAAAACTCTCCTCATCCACTACCTTCACCTTATGCTGGCGACCTGACGGGACCAAGGAGACCAACCCACACTTAGCTGGGTTAACCACCAAACCACACCTGGCTAGCTGCTCAGCAAATGCGTTGAGGGAGATCTGCAAGCCCTCACGGGTTTTGCTGAGTAGGATGACATCATCAGCGAAAGCCAGTGCACCTACTCGCACCCCAGGGGCGAGATCGAACCCTATTTCAGCTGGCAGCTTACCCAAGGCCGTGTCCACTACCAGGTTAAAGAGGAGTGTTATATACATACATATATACATACATAAAAAAATGCGTTAAACTTCAGAATATGATTCAGAATAGCCTGAAACGGATTTCTGCATAAAATATTTACAAAAATTCACATTCTACAAATTTTGAGGCGAGAGCAATAGCTTAATTTTCTTCAAAAATTCACAAAAAGGGTCCCTTTCGTTACGAATTTTGACAGCTGTAGAAACTTGTTTTGACAGCTATAGAATTTGTTTAGGTCCAACAGCAAAATCGTGGTTATAAAACTGAAGCCAGCAGAGTACTAATTCATAGAGCTTTACAACCATTTATTAATTTTAGAAATATCATCATAACGTAGACATGTCGGCTATTATGGGTACAAATCACATGGGACTAGGACTGAGTGCAGCTGACAAGGGACAACACACTCATACAAGGGGCGTCGGTTTATAACACAAACCGCTATAATGTGAACTAGGGAGTGACCCTCGGGGTCTCAACGCCAGTAGGAATCCCACAGTTGGGATCTCTTGCACCCCACCCACGCAATTCCCTCCGTGACAACAATATATTTTGACTGGTAGATGATGGAACAAAAAAAGATATGAAAGAAAGTCCGCAGAAAATCTGATTTAGTTGGGGGGACTGCTTCACTGCGTGCTTTGATTATAAATAATATAGGGATGGTTAGTGGTAGTTGAGTCGTCAAACCATAGATGCCACTTCTGTCACGATGGACCTTATAAATTACGCAATTTTCAAGATGGCGGTACACTGATCAGCTGATGTCTTATGTGATGATAATCTTTAATACTGTATTCTGTGATACCTAGTGGTTTTCCATGAATCGTATTCAAATATACTTACTCAAATTGTTCGACGCTGGGTATTTTGTGATTTAATTTTTAACTAATACCTACTACGCGTTATTTCGTACTACGAGCAGGTGCAAGGCGGGAAACGTAATTTTCACGGTCCAGCACGACACCAGCAGCATGTACCAACTGACTGGAAAACAGCGTTGCAATCAAAGCAATAGCCCTCCATATTATTTATACTGAAAGACTGCGTGTAGGCACTGGCCCCTTCGGCACTCACACGCGTGACTCGAAGCTAAAAGGTTAAATAAGAAGTAGCCGCATATAGAAAATACGGAAATTCAAATGTACTAACCAAAAATTCAGAGAAGGGTGAGCATGAAAAAATTATTATCGCCATGAAAAACAGCACAATGTCATAATAATATGAGTTGTATATCACTAAACTTCGAATAGCTAAAGAAACTACTAATTTTAAAGAATAGAAACTTAATGCTTTGTGCATTCAAATATGACGCAACTACCTACCTATTTTATCAATTTAAATGTCGAATTTGAGTTAAATTTCTAATAATCTCTAGTGCAATCAACATATGTTGCTTGTCTGGATGGATAATATAAAATGGCTGAAATATGCAGTTTTCCAAAATTCAAATGTATATAAGTATTGTAGCTCTGTACTGCTATTTATCTTAACCTTATTGGTATTTGTTTTTTCAACCTTTCATTGAAAATAATTGTAGCTGTAAAATGGCTGCTTTTGGTCTGGGCAGAGACAAATGTATAAGTTATCAATGAAAAAAAAAAAAAAAAAAAAAATATGTCTAGGTATGAAAGATACATATATCAAGACAAAGAAATTATGTAAATAAAGACACAAGACAGAGATGAATTCAAACTGCAAATAACGATAGGAGTGCTGGATCACAAATACCGTGACAAGGAAAGAATTAATGAAATAACTTGTTAATTGAATGAGGTGGTTGGAAAGAGAAGCCTTGAGTTGCTTGAAATCTAGAGCGATAACAGCTCTCCGAGCATGGGGCTGCATTTTTATGTATTCTCTCTCCCACTGTTTGTTCCCTTTCCCGGGTATGCTTTATCCCCTTTCTTCTAGGTGCAGAACAGTCAGAGGGCAGTATCTTGTTTTATTAGAAGAGATTAAAAGTCTGTAACAAGTCGGGCACAATACTGCACATAAGAAACCAACATCCCTTGCCCAACTCCCGTAAAGAGGAGAAAGCACTCAAAACAACTTTGACTATGCAGTGTTAGTAAGTAATATCAGTTACTGGAAACACACTAACTGTGTTAAACCATGTGATACACGGATACAGTACTGAAGTGTGCAGTACACACAGGAAAACGCCTACAGTTGAAACGGTTTGATTCTGGTATTAGTTGGAATTCTGCCATGGCATCTGTAATTTTTGGTTCAGCACAGTTACATCACTTACCCCACACCAAACACACTGGATGGGTGCTTTCTAACCTCAAACAAGTTTATTTATTTACAAAAATCTTATTTGAATTTCAAGTTTGATTGTCCTAATTTATGTACCTTCCAATGGATATATTTGTCTTCAAATAGCAGCAACGGCAAAGATTCTATCGTAGCATAATACTTTGAATGGAAAAGAAGATCGTACATAGTAAGACCCTCTGTATATCACCTACTAAAATGGGAAGAGTGCGTATTTTTATTGAGGTTTCGGTTGGACAAGCTAAGTACGTGTGGTAAGGTAGAGTCATCAAAGGCAGTCAGCGAGGCCTGATCCGAATCTGCCCTGATGCCAACTTTTTGAAACCTCATACAAATGCCTGGAAAATAATGGCTAGTTACTGAGTAGGTAATGGAAAAGAATGGTAAGCCATCCCTAGTTACTGGGTAGGTAATGGAAAAGAATGGTAAGCCTTTCCCCGTTACTGAGTAACTGCTACATAGCTAGCTATAAAGCTTACTTTCACCATAATCAGCAGTCTTTACTACCGTGCGGAAAGGATGGTTCTGAATTAGCAGAAATTTAGGTCCCTACTGCGAAAATTGCATTATTTCCCCATATCATGGAGGGGTGTGTGTCCTACAAAATAGTATCTATCGATGGTGTGTAGCCATTATGAGCCTTACCATGAATTTATCACAAGAAAGAAATTCTACAGAATGGATGAACATGATGTAGATGAGAACAGTCATACCAATGTGAAATACTATTGTATGTCCAGCATTTTACCGTTTATTAGAGAGTTTTTGGCGACTTCAACTTAACGGCACCTGTTACCGTAGTCTCGAGGGAGCAAATGAAGATGCTAACCCAAATGGTATCGGGAGAACGGTTGCCTTAATTTTGATGTCACGTTAACGGTGGTTGGGCAACGCAATATTTTCCCCCATCTATCTTGCTGTCTACAGGTTGACAGCATTCAATATGAAACGCCGATTTTCAATCATGAATTCAGTTAGTTTCAGTACGAATACGGGCTAATTTCTCGTTTTTAGTTGTCAATTCGTAAACAGGGCATGGATTTAACGCAAAGATAGTAAGCCTCAAGTGTGGAACACCGCGGTTTAGTTGCACTTAGTCGTTACGAACTTCATGTTTTTGGATTTTCCGTTGGGTAAATTATCAACAAGTATGAAAAAGTAATAAGTACAATGAACCAGGATTTTACCTGACACAATCATCAGTGGCACTTCACACAATGTTCACGAGAAAATAGCTGAGAGATCAGGCAAACTAAGAACAATACTGCGAAGAAGTAGTGTCTTAAAACACAGTTTTCTCATTTAAAATAATGAAACAATAGAAATAATAGAAACAATAGAAAATGAAACAATAGAAATAATAGAAACAATAGAAACGTGAAATAATAGAAACAATGCTCTAATCGACCAAATAGAGCCTGTGCGCAAATTTTTTTCGATCCAGTTGAAGGCTAGTGTAAAGCTAGATAGCAGAAGCGGACTTCAGATGGCACATTTAGTTTCTAAGTGACTTGAAACGTAAAATAACCAAGTTTGAGGGGTGTACAAAAACCTACCCGCTTCATCAACATATTAGTTGGTGATCAGGCATTGAAAAAAAAAAAAAAAAATACAGGAAGGTTAGGCTGGTGCCGAGTGCCGTTAGGTCCCCAAACGGGTGACGTTAAATGAGCCACTTATCGTACTACTGCTAACGTCCCCTCAAGGTCACGTACTCTTGGGTACGTTAGGGTGACGTTAAGGGTACGTTAGAGGTCACCAAAAACTCTCTATTGTAAGGTAAGGTTGGCAGTACCGCCCTTATCAGAATAAAGATGTTTTCAACAGTTAGCATTTCACCTTCTCGCTATTCTATTATTCGTGAACTTCATTTAATAGTAAATACATTACAACTGTGTAAAACTAGAGCAGTAACACTCACCTCTTTGCTTCCTTCAGAGAATGTGCTCTGATGGGCGTCAGAATGATCTCCGTTGTAAGTGTTTTCACCTGTAAGATAAACTTGCATTGAACTAGTGAACGACCAACAAAAATAACTCCCTGGAGGTTCCTACTTTTCTTAAAGCTGTAATTTGCATCTATCAGCTGTGCTTAATGGTCTAAAACCATTTGAGTCGATGAATTTATAATGTCAATATGAATGATTTTGACAGTTAGGATGTAGCTTTAAATCAAGTTTGACTAAACTGACAGCTTTTATAATAAACGATTTGACAATAATTTTAGCATTTTTTAAAGTATAATCGTGTGGTTTTCCTTTGATATATTGATACTTTCGTGGATAAAATATTGTTCTAACATCAAAACGAGGCCAATAATTCAAATGGGTACCGGCAAGGCCCCTAAGTTCGGACAGGGCACTTAAGTTCGGACATTTTCAAAACCTCGCGGCAATTCGAGGTTAGCACCTTCCTGCTGTGTCTAGATCATCTGACTGCGAGAGTTTCGTGCTTTTAGTCTTTCAGCAAGTCAAGCTGTAATATGATTTCAAAAAGTTATTTGTGTTGAGTGGCTGTACGATCATAAGTATTGCAATTTATTTTCTGTAATATTTTAGAAACCTCAGTATGTGATTCAGGGGGGTGTCGATGAATTAGTTTGATTGGGAATCTATCAATCTTAGTATTGCCCAAGTTTGAAAGGTCTAGATTGTGCTGGTAATTTCGGACATGGGAAAGGCACCAGGAATCCACAATAAATACCGCCAATATGACCTCAAATAACTTCAGAATGCCCTACTTGTTCAAGAAATTTGCGGACCTCACCAAGGTTTTGTGAAATGTGAAAGTGCAGTAAAATTTCTCATTAAACTTAAAAAGTTCATTTTGAAATTTAAATTTTATGATCTATCATTAACTAAGCCAAAAATGTTTCTTTTAAAATCTCATTTTAATTTTAAGTAGATAATTGTTTCAATCAATTTTTATCAAGCCAAAAATGTAAGTTTGAAAATCTAGGCTCTTAGAATTGCGATTAAAATACCTTTTCTACTCCTTTTATAGAGTTGCAATTTTCGAAAATGCAACAACAAGAACAAACACAATACAAACACAAACAAGTATACAATACTGCTGTGTTGTATTGTTATACAATACTTCCTTTGAAACATTATCTCGTCATAAGTTCATTCATTAAATAAACTATTAAGACTTACGAGGCAAAAGACTGTTAAAAAATGTAAAAACCTACTACGAACTGTTGATAAACTATTTTTTGTACATTTTACCCCTTCTTTTTCCTGGCCTGGTTCCATTTAAATAATTGAAAACTTTTTTAAAAAGCTTCCCCGTGTCCGAAGTTACCATCTTCTTCTGTAAATTTCGCTTTAAAGGGAAAAAAACGCGTGTGTCCGAAATTAGGGGACTTGGAACCTAATTTCGGACAATCTTTGAATAAAAAAATATAGAAAACTAAAAGGGTTAGAAAACGGGTTAAGATGGATTCTGAAAGATGAGATGTGAGAGAATTTACATTAATTTTCTCAATATTTTAAATGTAATCCTTCTATACGAAAAAAGCAAAAACACATCAAAACCTTTCCGGACTTAAGGGCCTTGACGATACTCAACTATCAAGTTTTAGAGTCGGACACATCACATAACCAAACTATTTTCATATTTTTCGTATTTTTCTCAAGTATCAAGCTTTTAGAATGTGGTCCGACTAATAATTTCGTACATGCCAAGGTACTCCTTTTATGTTGAAATATTCGTGATCAGAATAATTTCTTTAAATCAGAATGTTTGTATTGTATTGTCTGGTTATTGAAACATTTGTTAACTGATTTTGTTCTCAAGTAGTACACATATTAGGAGATTTAATTCGTGTCTTACAACAGGAACAAATGCATTAATCACTAGGTTCTGCGGATCAACGGCATACATACAGGAATATAATGGATAAAAACGTTCACAATATTTACAAGTAGGTATACGTCATTCAAAAATAATTGTGTTACCTGAGTATTAGTACGAGGTTAGTAAGCAGACAAGCCAAACCCTTCTTGAAATCATTCTTTCTGTGGACTCGCATTAAAAAGCAAAAGCAATCGCCACAAATAAAACAAAATCAAGCCCGTAAGCAAGCCAAGGGATAATTAAAATTGCACACCAAATTAAAATAATTTAAAAGAAACGCATTCAAATTAAAAGTTGAAAAATTAAATGAAAATTAGGCATAAAATGAAAAAAATAAAATAAAAATAAAATAAAATAAAATAAATAAATAAATAACAAGCTACCATCTAGATCATCAACGAAATACGCCTAAAAGTAAGTTCTTGTGGCATAGCAGAAATTATGGTTTGAGTTTAAGGGCGGTATTCATAGACGAGATTGGAGGGAGGCCCAAATGCACACTCTACGGGATTCATAAACAAAAAATGCTGCAAATTATTTCACAAAGGTTTATTATTTTTTCAATTGAGTATGATCATAGTTTTAGTTGGCTAGCGTACGTCATAAGGCCCGTCCAGACTCCTCGGCGTGTCCTATTTCGAGTTGCCACAACCTATATTTCTATAATTATGTACGCATGTTTATATTTCTCGATTTGAGCTCCTATCTATTCAAATAGTTATTGCCTTAATAATTTCATTATCTAAGTACGTACAAAAAGTCGAGAGGATATGTTATCCTCCTGTTAAAAGCTTTGGTATTAACACACAAATATGACCTTGAAAAAAAACATATATTCATGCCTCGAAGGAACGCCGGCGCCGTACCCACCACAAGGTGCCGCGGCGCCGGCGCCTCCTCTCACCCCCCCCCCCCCCCCCCCCCCCCGCTCACCACCCCTCACCGCCCACCGTGACCCCCTGCCAAGCGTGCCAGGCGTGCACGCGTAAAAAATGACACTTTTTCGCCCGTTTTTGGTCCATAGCATCTATGCGAGTAAAGCGATCGGGATGGTTAAACGTTAGGACCAACTAGACCCCAAATGGAGTCTATGTGCGAAAGAACGGGTTTTTTAAGTCAATTCTTAGGCCTTTTATGGCCAGAACGGCGGACGGACATTTCAAATTTTGATTCTACACACCTTGAAACGTAAAGTGACAAAGTTTGAGGGGGGGGGTTATAAAAATTTTTTGCTACACGATCACATAGGCTTATTATTGGAAATAATAAACCAAAATGGCGTTGAGGTGAGTTTCACCCTCAGCTCAACAGTGTAATATCCTGAGTGACGGCAGGAGGTCACTTAAGTGCGTCAACTGATAACTTTTATTATTTTCACAAAGGTATAGGTACTGGTAATGTAGTAGAGCATACATCGTTTATTTTGTTTGGAGTTAATTCAAAACCACGGCACATAAGAGTAGGTAGGCTGCACCTAAACGATATTTGATGTGACCAACCCCCATTTGAATGTTATTCAATCAACAACGAAAGATTTCGCAAACTACTCCGATTCGGGAAAGAGACAGTCAAGGACAGCTGCGAACCTGAAGGAGCCTAAAATAAATGGAAAGGATTTATAACCTCCACAGCTGAAAGTGCTGGTCGCTCTTTGATTTTATGCGATCTCTTCATGCCAAGTTTTTAGGGCATGGTTTTCCGATTCATCTTGGTTTGTGGAATAAGTTGGTGGTAGATCATCTTCCATTCATCAGGATGTACAATCAATGAACATTCCAAGAAAATGAGGTTGCTTGAAGCTCTACCAAAACCTCACGTCTTCTTTTTGTCCAACTGTCTCTTCTTATTTTCAACTACATATCTGTTCATCAAAACTAACTGGCGAATCATTGTTTTCTCATTGTCTCACTAATTTTCCGCCACAACTCTATACATAAACACAAACAGCAATTCAACAAACAAATAACAAGGATTCAGTTCAACTATGGCTGCCCCAATGCAGGAGGGAGGACCATTGATTTTGGTCTTTGTTTGATAAGGCCTATGTCCTGTCTCCCCAAGGAACAAGGATAATAGCACAAAAAGCAAAAACACAAAGAAAAGCGTAACCTTTGAGAACTGGTATTGATCAGTGCGGAATGTGAGAGGGAATTTTCCCGTCCCTTTTCCCTCAAACCAGGGAAACTTCCCCTACAACATACTGTCAGGGCTGCCAACCTAAGTTGAATGTGCCCCTAACTGTTGAGTGGAGGGTGACCCTCCATTTAGGTGAGTGCGAGTGAACACACACACTCAGGCTTTGTCTATGAATTCCGCCCTAAATATTATACACAAATTTGGTTTTTTAGGGGTTTTATTTTCAATCAACAAGATTATTATGCAACTTTTATTGGGTAACTGTTGAAATACTGGTAACTAAAACAATGTAATACGTAGCAAACAAGTAATATATGATTATAACATATTTGAAATTGTAAAATAACTATAAAAATAATTATTTCAAGTCAAATATCGAGTACCAGAGTTTATGCAACCATAAAGTATGAAAACATAAGAATCCAAGTTTTGAAAAATAATCATTGTGGAATACTGAAAAACTGTCTAAATGAATAAAATTACCAATGAATCAGTCGACATGCAGATTGTTATAAGACAGAAGCATTGATCGAAAGGAAATAGGGAAAAAACAGTGTTTGGAATGCTGGTTAACTTTCAAAGAGGTGTCATTTCATGCGGTGCTGACTATAAGGAGTGCGTAATTTTACTGCGTGTTTTCTGAGCTTTCAAAAATTGTGTAAAGAGAACGGGAATGATCAGGCGAGCCTTGGGGGGAAGGGATAGGCGGCCCTGATGGTGTGGGAACGATGTCACATGCCTTTTCGAGGAGAAGAAACTGATCTATGGTAGATAGGCGCCGCATAGAACCAGGGGAGGGAGTCAGAGAATCAAAGCCGATGGGGGTTAGAAGTTGCGTATTCATTATCGTGTTTTCTGCATCAGCTCTATAGCCTGAGTCAGGCGAATCATGCCGAGTCAGATCCTGGGAGTCCACAAACAAGTTGGTCAAATCTGGAGACTCGTAGTCAAATGGGCATTTTGATGGGCTTCGAACTGCCATGCTACTACCCGAATCTGGATCTTTCTCTTCCCCAACTGCAGAGTCACTGTTGACATCTACTGATGTCTGGTGGATGCCGCATGGACTATCGATGGAATACAAGCGGTTAATGGAACCTGCAACGTCTTGACGGTATTCATTTGGAACTGCATCCTCAGCACACCAAGAGCCAGATAGATCACTTTCATCACTGTTATACCCATCCTTACAGAAGTAAGGCAAATCCTTGCTCTTAGAGTAATTTACAGGAGGCACCATTTGATCAGAGCATTTACAATAACAATAGTAAGGTGGATGAACTCCTTGGGAGTACCCTGCATAATGGGCACATTGTGGATCACACCAAGGTGGGCATTTGCTGCAAGCCAACATGCCGCCACAGAATACCAACTGACCGGGATGGTTTTGATGTGGCAGGGTCGATGGATGACCACACTGAGCGCTTGGTGAAGCGTCAGACAAATCGAAACTAGAATTAATGCTTCTAGAAGTGCTTACTCGACGAATCAAACTCAAATTAGCTCGAGCTGTTTCCAATGCTGAATAGGTGAACCTAGGAGTGGAACCAATAGTTGACAAATCATTTGACCACCAACCAGCAGGTGCTGTCTGGGGTAGACTCCCTGCTCTGTTGTATTCAGAACAAGCTGAGATATTTTCACACGCTGTATTGTACGATGTACTCATTGTACTAGAAAATGATCCTGATCCTATCATACCCTGTTCAGTTGAACGTGGATTCTCAACTAACGATTCTTTATGAACTTTTGATTTCGCCCGCTTCTTTTTAGGACGTCTTTTGGTGACATAGGGACTGTCTTCATCGTATCCGTAATCGTCACTTGGCTTTGGATTATGAGACAGTTCTTTACAACCCTTTTCATTGCTAGGGTTTGATGAAGGATAGAAATCCAGTTGATCGCATTGAACGTTGTTTAGGTATAATTCTTCGAACATTGAACATCCCATCAAATCATGAATTTCTTGAAGATTCACATCTATTAAATTCTGATTAGGAAATACTGTTTTTGGTAAATTCATTTTGGTAATCTGATCAGCTAAAAGACTTCCCAAAGAACATTTCCCTGAAACGTTTTGGTTTACATCACTTGTTAGCCCCAATGCTTTGCGATTCATCAAATTATTTGCTGCATTTGAGGACGCATCCTGGTTAATCAAATTAGATTTAGCATCACACTCACTGCTTGATGCAGCACACGGTAACAAATCATCACATAAAATGTAGCTATATTGATGTTCAAAAATTGTTTTAGCACAGAGAGATGATAATTTATCAATTGGTTTTGTAATTGGGCAAATTTTGGACTTTTCATTTGGATTTTCAAAATCCTGAGTTTTTTTACAGGAACTTACGACAGGATTATTATTTGTGTGGGTTCCTATTTCTTCATCGACGTCTAATGGCCCACTACCATTAACATGGTCACCATTCGGCGCTATTTTATGTAATTCCTTGTTTGATTCTTTCTCATTAGAATCGGAACTTATTTTTTCCAAATCATTACTGACGATGGCAACATTATTTGGTTTTGATGCTACAAGTGAAAATTCATTTTGCTGATGGGACTCTCTGACTTCCGGGTCAGTAGTAGCTTTCTCTAACAGACCGTTGTATTTTATAAATGTATTCTCTGCATTTTTATCATTAGTGTTTCCTTCACTGCTGCCACTGGGAATATTGCATGCATCATGCGGGGGCACATCGCCTAAAAAACATGATACGTCACGCCTAGCTAAAAATTCAGTATCAGAACAGTTTGCTGAAGTATTGTTAGAAGTAATTTCGGTTGATTCTGAACTGGCGTTAAGTGTGTCTCCATTCATGCCGTGAACTGTCGAGGGGTCTAGGAATGAGATGACACGTTCACGGTGGATGTTCACATTTCTAACATTAGAACTGCTTTTTATGATGAATTTTTTCTTGAACTGTTCCCCTCCCTCCTCATTGCTGACCTGGTTACAATGTTCGACACTCATAGAACCACTTGAGTTCGACGGGTTTGCATGAAATTGAACATGTGCACTTCTTGTTACATTGAACCTCAACGGTTCAGAGTTTTCGAATTCTCGGTTGTTATCAGAAAGATCGTGCTTTTCTGCTATATCTTCATCACTCGATGATATCCCATTTTCAGATAATGAGGAGCCGACAGAAATAGTCAAAGCGCTATCTGACAATTTATTATTTTCTGGAGCTCTATGCTTGATTTGGAGTTTGATGGAGCTACTGAAGATTGAAGAATCCTTATCATCGAATTTCATCCCATCAGTACAATTCAAAAACGAAATTGGCGAAACGTCTCCAAAATCTGTGTCAGATAGAGTACGGTCAGACATAAGCTCTGCACCTTGAAATTCCTCGCCAATGCAGTGTTGCATAGAAGTGTCCGTTTGTTCAATCCCGTCCTTGTCATGCCTATCTTCTTCTAAACTTGGGAACTCCCCAGAGTTTTCTGTATCGTCGGAACTAAAACCAGTTTTCGTTGTCCCAATATCAATTTCCTTGTTATCAATGTGTGAACGCGAACAAATCGAAATGGAAACTTCTTCGACATCATCCATAAGTATGGTTGGAGCAGGTTCTTCTTTAATTTTCTTATCACTTGAAGATTCAAACTTCATTGTAAGCTCTCTATGTATTGCGAACATGAGAGACCGTCGCCGTTCTGTTTCTTCTTCATGAGGAGTTTTCCTGTGTGCAGGCGCTGGACTAATTAATATATTACCCGACTGGTGAGGAGACGCAATAGATGGCATTGGAGGCGGGACAGGGATACTCATTCCATCATCAACATCATTTTCCGAATCATCCACCCACATGCGCAACTTCGTCTGAGTAGATATTTCTTTGGTTTCCACATTCTTGCGACAACAAGGACAATGAACAAGGGACGTGGATTGTAAGCCCACATTACCCAAAGAATACTCAGTTTGTGAACCTGAACTTATCTTGGGAGACTCATTTACTCTAGTAGTTTGACTCCAAATATTTTCTCGATTCATCCATTCAGAAAAATCAAATACAGTTTGACTACGTTCTAATGTCTGTTTCTTGATCCAGCCCTCATCACCTCCGTCCATTCCTGAATCGGGATTCCATTTTCTTTTATTGATGACTGCTTTTTGTGGTAATCCAATTTGTTCCTTGGAATCACCTCTTCCCTTGGCCGATCCATCGTGGCTACTGTCTACTTTCCCTAATCCACTGCTCCCACCAAATTTGGAAAACGATAAGAATTTTTCCCCTATTTCCTTGTCTTGCTTTTCCCCTTCCTCGACTTCTTCTTGAATTGGAGACGGGCGTTTCTTCCATCTTTGCAATTCTTTCACCGATACGAGTCTGACTTTTAATTTCACAGGTTCATTCGAGTTTGGGCCCGTATCTAGACAACACAAAGCCATCATAATAAAGCGATATACAAAGCGAGCAATATACAACTCAATCATTCAAGAATGCAAGAGCATCAAAGCAGTTTGAGACCAACCTGTACAGATTTCAATCGTAATTCCATCAGAATAAGATAACAAATAAGTCTGAAATTCTTTCTTATGGGAGCAGCTGGTCAGAGGTCATTGCTCGAAATGCGTTAACAGCAGTTAATACCCTACGCTATTGTCATGGGTGGGGTTATTCCGCTTGCCACCCTTGACGCTATATAGCCTTCGAATCTTGTTATCTCAACCAAAGGAATTACTCGTGCCTAGATGTGAAACCAAAAATTTATTTCTCAGTAAGCACGACGTTCATTCAAATGACCAGCTATTTATTATAACCTGAGGAAACATGTTGCTCGTTATTTTGCCATTATCTGGTAAGAAGGATCAAGAACCGTTCCACGAGCTGAACTAGAACAGCTAGGAAACAGTTACAACAAGATCATGATCTGTACCCCTCTAGTCCAAGTACTATACGATAAGCAATCAAGAAGCCCAAGTAAAAAGCAGATAAACAATGCAGCTGAAATTCCTAAAACGCAACGCGATGTTTTCAAGTCAGTTTTTTATTTACCAAAAAAATAACACGTAAGATTAAATACACAAAAACCACACAAAACCCGGAGTAAACACGAAGGTTATTATCAAGTCTGGAATCCTGGAGTTTAGGTTATAGCAACAAGAAGGAATGTAGAGGAAGAAATGAGGAGGGTCACACTCATTTACCTCTGCCTGCCCGTGGGGGAGGCTTTGGGGGTCGTGAAGCTGATGCGCTCCTTTTTCCTTTGTCTTTGCTCTTATCTGCAAAACCCGACATGCGGGAATAGGATTTTTCTTACATGGTGTGGAATTTCTACTGGATACGCAACAAAGGCAGGACAACAAGCAAGAAAAATTATTAAAAAGTAGTTGAAAAAACGATGCAGTACCATAGCTAGGCATAGCGTAACCCCGCCACCTCTATCTACTTCGGACTTCATACCTCAAATGATTTATTTACAAGAGTAGGTAATTCCATACAACTTACCATAAAAATTAATAATGGGTTTATTAAGATGGTACAAACCTTAAAAATATTCAGCAATTTCTCATCAACAAATCTCTCCTTAGTCAAATATATATTTTTTATTGCATTTTTTTAAATTGAACTCAGATGTTTTTGCTGCTTGGGCTTCGTGCAATTTTTCCAGTTACCTATTAAGTCAACCCCCCCCCTCCCCTCTCCAAAACAAAAGTTTGTATATTTTACAAATAAAGAAGTTAGTACTTAATCAATAATTATTTTCAATCAAGTTCTTTAAGTTACTAATAAATATGCTGCAAATTAATGTATCTGGACAATAGCACATACCTATTTAATTGTTTCTGCCATTATAATTAAAAGTTGAGCTATTTTTCGGATACATCAAATAAATGAAGTTTTTACTTTTTAATTTAAATATTTGGAGAAGGGAGGGTACCAAAAGTTGTTTGACTCAAGAAATATAGAAGAAGAGAAACAATTGGTAATTTGAGAGCGTTCCAAGGAAGTTGGATTGATTGGCATCTTTAGAAAGTTTGGAAAATCAAAATACTATGAATAAAAAACTAATATAGTTCATAAAACATGAATGCATTATCATGAATCTATTAAAAAATAATTATATTACTATATTATTATTAGTAATCATACCAACCTTCCACAGGCGGAAAACGATGAGATTTTGACCGTTCTACATGCGGATCAGGCAAGTCATGCTCTACTTGGTCTAAAAGAGCGTCTATTTGTTCAACTATAGAGCAAGACGAGAAAGAAGAAAACTACATTGAAGAAATATTCTACATGCATTTAGAACAACATGCTGTATTTATGTAGGTTATGGTAATAATAATGTAATTATATGAAATAATAAGTAGAAAAATCATGCTGCATAATATTCGAAGGCACAGATTGTAAAGTGAGAAATTTAAGAGGGAATTCCTTTCAGTAGGCACCGAGTTGATGTTTGCAGACATTTTTGCTTTGGACTGAACATTGAGGATTCACGCATAAATAGAACCAAAGCTACCTCTTTTCAAATATGAGACGCATACAAGCTAAAAAGTCCAGTCATGCAGCATGACCCCATGAGCGAATTTTTGAAGAATATTACGGATTTTTACAACCAGCGAACGGCATTATTTCGATTTTTGACTGATTTTTCAACTTTGAAATTTTTGAAAACTTGATACATATTCTTATAGGAAATTTTACGCTGATTCCGAATATACCACATGTTAGTATGCTGAAAAAATTATTTCGCACGACAAACCGCAAAAAACAGGCTATTTTGAAATTTTTGACTACATTTTTGAAAATTTCAACCCGAAGATGTAATCCGATCAAGCTGGCCAACGAACTTGAACTTTCGTTTTGTGCCCTTAACATTTTAAAATTTGTTTGAAGTTTCTAGAACAATTCTACGGACAGTTATCATCTGGAATGACACATACATACATACATACATATATTTTTTTTTTTTTTTTCAAAACTCCCCTCAAAGGCGGAGGGGGCACACCATTAAATTGAAAAAATGAACAAATAAAATAAAAAAGTGGGGAGGACGCCCAGGTTTACCCGACGCCGGCTCTAGGGATAAGGGAAGTTGCAGGACGAGGAGGAAGAATGGGATGAAAGGAAGTGCCCCTATAGAATGACCACCAGTTCAAGTAAGAACCCCTCAGGACGCGGGTGGTGATACCACGGAGTACTCCTGCAGAGATGCCCAACTCGAGTAACTCCGTGGCGCTTTTCCCGCACCACACCCCGCGCCATGACACGGTCGCGGCAATGACCTTGATGTTATTAGGTGCCACTCCTTTTAGCTCAGATATCGCTTGGCGCAGATCATTTCTATCATATTTACTTTTCTTAGCCCGCCAGGTCTGCTCCATGTCCACGCTGCCACTGACAACCTGGACATCCAGGATTATGGCAGACCCATCGGGCTTGATTGCAACGATATCTGGCTTCTTGCCCCAGTCACTCGGCATGTGGTATAGTCTCTCCCTTTCGACATCCCAACCGCTAGATGACAAAGCACCTGCTATCTGCTTGGCAACCGCATCGTGACGTAAAATGCGGCCACCGTGAGTACGAGGACACTGCTGCACTACATGATACAGATTCTCATTTTTACCCCGACAGGCACATACATACATACATACATACATACATACATACATACTTAAAAAAATGCGTTAAACTTCAGAATATGATTCAGAATAGCCTGAAACGGATTTCTGCATAATTTTTTTTCAAAAATTCACATTCTACAAATTTTGAGGCGAGAGCAATAGCTTAATTTTCTTCAAAAATTCGCTAATAAAAGGGAAAAGAAAACTAGGTACATTTTCCATTTTAAGCTTACGTTCAACCTGAGCTGTTTAGAATTGTGTGTTTGGAACCTTGCAACCAAATTTTAATTGGATTTCCTCTCATTTGGCGAAGCAAACTGTTAGCAGACATCTACAGTTCATAACTATATAATATAAATGAATTATCTGTATGTACTCAATATTGCAATACGTTCCAATCAGCAGCAACAATAATTTTGGAACGATCATAATTTTCTTTAGAATCTCCATCTTTATATGGTTAACAAATGAAAGGAATTCATAAATAGAAATCTAAAAGATGGGTAATTTTGGACAAAATCCAATTTGAGGGGCAGCCATTACTGCTACCAATTACAAACTGGTTACTGTGTGATTTTAAGACACTCTAAGGGCCCGTTCGACAGGAACTGCAGAAACTCCCGAGTTTCAGCAAAGTTGCTGTTTGACAAAATGCGATAGTCGATTTTTTCTCGATACTACAGATTTTATCAGGGGACTCCTTGAAACCCTGATTTTTATGGTGTTATCGTGGCCCTGTGGCCTTACCCCGTTTCCTATTGGTTGAGAAAGAACGCGCGGGGTAAGAAAGAAAGAGCGGGCCAGGGGTTGCAAACACAATATGGCTCATAGGCTCCAACCCTTCGTTTATTTCCTTGATTCTATACCTACTCCACATCGATCTTTTAGAATAAACATATCTAAATTACGTTCTTATTTTTTCACAATACAATAATCAATTCTTGACGATTCGAGAAGGACGCTTATGATTTCGAAGATTGGCATTATCGCTGGTGCCTCAACCACGATCTGTCAGAAATCGTTGTCCAAACTTGGATGTTACGAGTGAAAATAAATTAGGAATGCTCGCCCTTGGGTTTGTAAAACCCAAAATCTGCAATTATTATTGATGTGAAAGCCAATTCCATTCTGAGAATGTTGAGACTAATATAATACCACCAAAGGGTAAGGGGTTTCCAGTCAGACAGAAGGGAATGTGATGACGAAAACTCTCGGAACACAAACTACTTGCGTAGGTGAGCACAGTTGTCCAAGGAATATAGATTATAGGGCAATTATGAAACGTACCTGCACGTAGAAAGGTATGCTCATACATTCATTCATGGATCGATTTCGATTCTTCAAGGTTTGTTTGTTCTCTAGACAACGATAACCTCAGAGGTATTAGTTCTAAAATCCCACTAGCTTGATTGTTAAAGCTCTAATATAAACCGAAGTATGCATTAAACCAAAGAATCCGAGACTACCAAAGCCAAAAATTTCATGATAAGCTTAAAAGTTATCCATCAGGCATCAGTGCGGCGAAAATAAAATAATTTGTATGGGCGTTATCACAGTAGGGAACCTAGTTTCAACACAAAAATGTTGTCAAGATTACATATTCTCATGGATTAATTCGTATATCCACGATAAAAACTATAATTCCATGAAGTTTCTCCAAATAATCGATTCTACATTGTAGCTTTGTTCCAACAAGGACAAAAGGGCGCCCTAGAGGAGCTCAGAGCTCGAAATTGCGTTCCAACAAGGTTATGGGGTTACGAGCTCCGTGTTCCAACAGATCTTGGAGCGCCCCCAAGCAGCCCCACACTTTTGATGGGGGTCTCATTGAGAGCTTTATAAGGAATTTAGGTGCCCCCCCCCCCCCCCCCCAGAGGTGCAATGGGGGCCTAAATCCTCATAACAAGGTAGAGGAGGTAAAGAGGCATCCCGTCAGAGAGATACCACCCCTAGTCATAGCTTTTAATGAGCCATGTTCGGGGAAGGTTGATATTCCTGTCACCAGAAAACCATCCGACGCCAAACCAGCTGTCTAAAATGATCGAGAACAGCGCGTGGTTCCCATTGATTCCTCAACGGGACGCCGACAACGCTATCTCTTGTGCTCTGACGGGAGCTTGATGGACCTCTCAGGAGGTAACTCTGTTACACTCCTCCCCTTAAAGACATACTTGATTAAAGATCAAGTATGGTAATTGGGTGGAATAGTGAATAGCTGAGAACTAATGCTCATTCAATCATAAATAGCTGCATTGGCGTTTTGGATGGGGAATAGAAATTAAAACTGGATTGTCAATGAAGCTTCATAAGAAGTATCTTCATTGAACAATCGGGAAAAAACGGATGCTCAACTATGGAGACTTATACCTTAGGAAATCAAAATATATATAGAAATTAATTTGCCCAACATTGGGGACTTTTAAATTAAATTGCCCAACTATGGGGACTTGAATGGCGCACTAACCTGGTAATTGACCTATAGCAATACTCAGGTGGCGAAAAAATTGAAAGAAAATAATATAAAATGAATTTGCCCAACTTAGGGGACTTAAATTGTGCTCTCAGGTGGCATAAAATTGAAAGAAAATATGGTATATCAAATATAAAAGGGGGAATAAAAGAGAAATTATAATGCAAAGACCAATGAAATTATTTATATACCAAAGGGTGATAATGGGAATTCCTTCTGGAACCCCGGGCCATGTTTCTTCTGAAACATTAACGCCCCAAAAAATAGTGGATTGGACTACTAGGCGTCAGCCGTGCATAATCCAAACCACGCTCTGCTACCATATAAGGAATTTAGGTGCCCCCCCCCCCCCCCAGAGGTGCAATGGGGGCCTAAATCCTCATAACAAGGTAGAGGAGGTAAAGAGGCATCCCGTCAGAGAGATACCACCCCTAGTCATAGCTTTTAATGAGCCATGTTCGGGGAAGGTTGATATTCCTGTCACCAGAAAACCATCCGACGCCAAACCAGCTGTCTAAAATGATCGAGAACAGCGCGTGGTTCCCATTGATTCCTCAACGGGACGCCGACAACGCTATCTCTTGTGCTCTGACGGGAGCTTGATGGACCTCTCAGGAGGTAACTCTGTTACAGCTTGGAGCCCTACGCATGCGCATTTTGAAATAACCTGCTACCCTTGGGTAAACTACATATCCGCGTAACCTTCGCTAAACTGTTTTCACCTTCTCTACTACGGTTGTTATCACATCTCTCTCCGAAGTGTTCCAACAAACACGAAAGTGGGCGACCTCAAAGCGTTGTTGGAACAACGCTTGTGACTCGCTTTGATTTCGACTTTGTCGAACGCATTTTGGGGTTATCCAGAATTTCGATCAATAGCGGGGGATACAGAAAACTCGGAGTTTCCCAGTTTTGTAAAACGGGGCCCTAACTGCTTCTTCAAGCTCAACTAGCTTCAGCACAATAAATCCGAAATTGGGATCATAACAAAATGTTATTTGTTGGTATATTAATTTAAAAAAGAACAGAATGCAACATTTAATTAAATCACTAATACTGATTTTCGACCTTGAGCCAGGGACGAGGATACAAGCCCAAGTCCTAGTCATGGTTCTCGATGTACACATAAACCTAATGTGACCTCAAATCTTGCAAAATCAGATGTCTTAGATTAACCGAAAATGACAGTACAATAACAACTGTGTCTTCAAAATGAAGACTATCGTTACACAATATTTTCAATTTCTGCCGCAATTTTCAACTCTCCAATCCGTGCCTTCCACAACGAAATAGCCAAACATGCCAAGTCGTAAGAAAAGGAAATTCCCAATTACAAAACTAGACATATTTTTCAACTTTACTCGAGAGGGTTTTGAAGTCGGCGTACTTACTAACTCACAACTTGAATCCAGCTGGCGTGTGGTATAAAGACGGATATACGTTCTTTTAAGGAAATATCCTGTACGAATCTCATACAAAGAAAACAGAAATCCATTTCCATTGTAGTCTAACTGTTTCGCATTTACTATGGATTGGAAGTTCTACGAGGGTAAAGCAAATATTTCAAACCAGCTGGTGGGAGATTTATAGATTTTTTTAAATACGCCGAATCGTGCACAAATAAGGTTTTTGTTTTTAAGTCTTTATAACCAAAACTACCAAAATGATTAGGTTCTCCTAATTAAGCGAAACAATACAAATTCATTAAGGATTTTGACGGAAATTCTACGATTTTCTGACGAGTGAGCCAGATAAAATTGACCTGAACAACTTATTCAAGTAATAACAGGGAATAAAGCACTGCAAAAAATACATTTAAATAGCACATTGATAAGCGAGGTGAATAATACAACTCAATTTCATTGAAAACTGCTGCAGTCTGAAGAATTATTAAATATAGATAGGAATCAAATCATCAGAGGAGGAAACAGAAACGTTGAGCAATGTGGTTGTATTTCAAACAATGTATTGATTTAGGATTTTTGTGAATGGGCAATGCAGTCTTTGTTCTTCCCGAAATTGTCTATCCGTGTACGCAAAAATACTGAAATACCTACTGCGCATGCGCAAATTTTGGCGTCAAAGAGTAGAACTACGCATGAAAGGGAAAGATGCCTACTTTTGAGTATGCGGGAACAATACTTTCGTAGGAATTCTGTCCTACGCGTAGTCATCATAACCTGACATGATGGTGACAGCGGTTGTAAAGCTGGTTTCACATGGAGTGGAACAAGCGCGGAAAGGGGAAGAACAAAAGGACGGACCACAATCTGATTGGCTGTTGGGACCTCTTCCCGACTCTGCCACCCCTCCACTGGTTTTTCTGTCCTTCCGCACTCGTTCCGCTCCATATGAATCCAGCTTAACATTATTCCATCTGACTGCCGTCTAATAACTTTTCCTATTTCCACAATATTAGTTGAAAAAAGTGAAAACCTGTGATAACTATAATTGCTCTATTAAATCAAATTCCTTTGATTACTTGAACAAGGCGTCCTCTGTGGCCGAGTGGTCTAAGACAGGATCTGAAGCCTCTCGGGAGCAGGGGGTCCCGAGTTCAATTCCTGGGCTGGTAACGAAATTTAATGAGTAGGTTGGTAATAGAATTCGTGCTAGATATTACCTACCTACCAACTCAGATCTTGGAAATGATTTGATAAAGCAGGGATAGGACTCAAAACGAACTATTCCACCAGGCCTGATTAAGTAAACTTGATGTAGATAGATGAAAAATTGAATAAGACAAAAAATAAAAAGATGCCGTAATTGCGAGGCAGATGGTCACCCATCCAAGTACTAACCAATCCAATGCACACGTTACTCAACTTCGGAGCTCAGACAAGAACCGATGTGTTCAACGAGAGGGGCATTGGCGAATAAAAGTCTTTCCTAGGTCGTAGGTCTGTTGTGACAATTACTCGAACCTTGCTATTCCATGCATGTGTAGATAGCTGATAAAGAAGACAGTTAAATGAATTAATCTTCTTCTACTCGATCTCGAATTCAAGAGAATCATTGAAACAGAGGCATACATTGAAATAGTAAAGAGGCATGTTGAAATACGCGGGAATGTAGAAATGCGGGAAGAGCATCTGCAGCTGCTTGCTGTATAAGCTGCTCTTTGAAAATGGTACGGGAAGAACAAAAACCTTCTATTTTTCTTTGTATATTTCCTTGAAATACGTAATCGTAAAACTTGACTCAGAACATATTTTATTCAGGAATGCAGTAGATATTTTACAATCTCGTTTTGAAAGTTGGAGGTACATTGGTTAATACGTCTTGATCCACAGAAATGTGTAAAGCGGGTGAGGCAACCTCTCCATGACCCCAAACTTGTTAGTCAGTGCTTCACGCGGCAGTATCTGTTACTAAAACTTTATCACAGCTACTGCATGAAGTTATCACTCTGTTTTATTGTATCTCTACAATAGAACACTCCGGTCACTACCTCAACAATGATAAAAGAGGCTAAAGATAAACTGGCCAAGTTAGGCACCCAATTAGACGACAAAGTGTATGTCAATTGGGTGCCATTTCACGAGGGACACATAGAAAATGCGGGGGTAGATCGCCTTGCCAGGTTGAGGTCGTCTAGAAACTATTACGGGCCGACCCCAGCCCTAGTTTATAACGCGAAACGCGTGTAAGGCCAAAGCAAACACCTGGGCCATCAAAGATCTAAATGAGCTATGGAGGAAAGAGGACAGCAGGTATAGACAATCTAGGATGTGCATCTCTGGCTGCGATAAGAGTAGCTCAGACTGCATTATATCACAGCCTAGAACGCAATGAGGAAAATAATTGGGGTCCTCACAGGGCATTTCAGCTTTAAGAGGACCCTTTTTATCGTGTCCAAGGCACCTTCTCCACTCTGCGAATGTGGAAACAGGGAGGATACAGCTGATCACTTTCTGCGTGATAGTGATAGATTCTGGAGACCTAGGCAAGAGGCCCTAGGACATTATACAATCGAAAGGGCCTCACTCAGAGACCTAGATTGGAAAAGGATCAAGAAGTTTGTTGAGTTAAGCAACAAATTTAGGGACAGTGCAGCCGTAGAATCCCAAATCAAAAGGGGCCCTTTTTGGGGAAATATAAGCCATTAGGCCTGGGAATTCTTTCTATGGAAGCCCTATGCAGTCAGTCAGACAATAGAAAACTGTGATGTTACTGTCTGTTGTTGCCATTTCAAGCAGCTCGTACATAGATACAGCTTATAAATTTTTCATAAGTTCAGTTTTTTTCAAAGAATTTCCGGATCTCAATTATTTGCCGGTTTATTCATTGATTTATTTATTTGGTTTACTTACATTTCGAGAACGAACTGTTCTGTTCTCAACAACATTGATTGATTATTCCTAACTTTCTTTAGTGTCAACGTTATTTGTGTTAGGTGGCTAATGTTTGAAAACTACTTAAATCTCGGAAAAATCGAGCATAATGACGGAAAACTTATAAAATAGATGGGAGCGGGAGAGAAAACCATGATTGTACAAAAACGTACCAAAAGCTTTTTAGCCATTTTTCGTGATTTTTTAAGCATATTTTTTTGAAGTGTGACCAATTTTATGTGCTAAAAGAATGCTGGCTAACAAACTCATCCATTTGTTTGAAAAGCTTGATTTTTTGGCGCAAGAATTTTATCTCAATCCCAAGGAGAGTTACCCTCTGGATTTCCTAGAACTTGTTGAAACACAAAGCAGTTGCCCTTAATAAAAACTCGGCCTGATGCGATGATTAGTTCGACTTAGCTTCTTTTGCTTTAGTCGCTTCACTTTTCCTCATTTTCGTTTTGCACTGGAATGAGTGCCCAACTCTCTCACTCTCATGTGTGGGACCCTACATACGTAATACAGATAGGGTTTCTGGCGTGGGAATGAGTGATGAAATGACGCCAGTACACTCTAGTGGATGTTTGGAGAAGGTAGATAAGCTGTTCTGTGAGTGTGCATACATAAAAGCTTGAATAGTAACATATAATGCCATGTGAAGTGCACTATGGGGCATAGAGCGGAAGGCAAAGAGTTATGGAATTGTTGGCTCGCCTGTCCCATGCACTTTCCACGCATCTGCAGATCGTGATGTCACAACACCGATGTACCCACAACTTTCAAGACCAGACTGTAAAATATCTACTGCGTTTCAGAATGAGATGTGTTCTGAGCCCAATTTGACGAGTACTTTTTGGGGAAAATATAAAGAATAGTATAATAAATGAAATTATGGAAAAAATGCCCATTTGAAAGTAGAAACAAGTTCTGACACAATGCAATGTTCTGTTTCCACAACCGAATGTTTCAAAAGCCAAAAGGAAAGGAATTCACACAAAGATTCTGCCAATAGGGAACTTTTCATTTTTCCATGCACTTTCAAAACAAAACCTTCAGCTCAAGGCGATAATGAAGAAGAATTTTCGTTTTATTTTTATCACTCCAAACCTTGATTGATCATTTTGTGATCATTTAAAATATTATGGTGTAAACGTGAAGAGGAGTGAGAGCGAAATAAAACAATACCTACTCGAAACAAAGGAGTGTTCGGTGAATAAACAATGAACACGCAAACACGAGAATGCGTGGGAGGTTCAAACAGGTTGGGCAACTTACCGTCACTGAGCACCACTTCGGCTTGGCTAGGTACAGGTGCCGTCTTCGTTTCTATTCGCAAAACTCGAGGCTCTGGAACATAAAGAAATAATATTTTAACAAGTTTTTAGAAGTGATTGGGTAGCAATTCCTCCGTAAAGATGTTGAATTTCAGAAGGAAATTTCTCTAAAAGCCCTCTATAGATAGGATTTATTGCGATAATCTCTAACTAAGAGAATATGTTACTTCACGAAGTAGGAAGTTGACGACAAAAATGACTCGCGACGAAAATGGCTAGCAGCTAGCTATGCTCAAAAGCATAGCGGCTAGTAATGGCTACAGAGATCTAGTTGATACCATATGGGATAAGGTTCTTAGGGAAAAGAGTAGAGATAAAGTTTCCAAACTGGTTAGGGAAGATGTAGCTTTAGAAGAAAAACAATGGATAAGTATACCTTAATATGAGCAAATTTCTGATAAAATCGGCAAAATTCTATCATCGAGGGGTTACAAAGTGGGTTTCAATACTAGAAACAGTTTTAGAGCATTACTAGGTTCCGATAAAGACAAAATTAATGTTCAGGATAAAAGTGGGGTTTATAAATTAAAATGTTGTAGCGGCTACGAATATTGCGGTCAAACTCGTAGGAAATTCAGGGAAAGAGTTGAAGAGCATCAGGATGATTTCAGGGAAAACAAGGGTAAGTCTGCATTTGCAAAACATCTTCAGGAATCCAATAATAATTACAATTTTGATTTGACAGATAGACAGTTTGTAGAACTTCTTCATTTTTGTCCTAAGGTATGTTGAATGTACTTGACAAATTTGAAATTATCAAAAGTGATAGATCTGGTAAATGTTTAAATGGGGATATTCCTCAATATTTTTCACCACTGATAAGCCAATTTCTCTAAAGCTTGGAATTATCCCTCCAAACTGTTGAAACCAGTAATTCTTCCCCACCTTTCACTTCATTGGCTACAATCAGGAGAGTCTCGCAGAAGCACACCGAAAGTCACAACTAGCGCATCCTTCTGGCATTCCGGGCTACCAGTCAGCTGATCGGGTGCCTGATGTGTGTATTCGCCGGCTTCCCGCTTACACTTGAAATACTTGAATCTCGTTGCTTTTTAGTGAAGCTGGGAGAATTCGTGAGTTAGGTATCGAAATGGATCCAATAGGAGTAATTTTGTTAAGCGGTTGGAAACCATCTCAAAATAGGTTTAGGTAGCATCAGAGATTGAATTAGTGTTTAGCGTTTGAAGAAGTACCTAGGTACCTAGTTTGTATAGGTAGGGTTCATACCTAGTTTGTATAGGTAGGTAGTAGGTACCTACCTAATAAGTGTTGAGTGTACATAGGTACATCTTGCATTTTTTGCAGCTCTCCTCGCTTACACTCATGTCAAGCGTCTAGGGCAGATCTCTTTTTGCCTCCATGCTATCAGTATTTTGCTCTTTGCGGAACAAAAAGTGGAAGCTTTGTGTTCGCGACGATTCTTGTACAATTCCTACATACTCGTATATAATTGGCCGATAATTTGTCCCGAAAAGAGGAGAAAAGTTAACGAAGATTTGCTCTTTTAGTTCTCAGTTTAGTTTTAGTCATGTAGCATCGCTGGAAAAGCTCATCTTCTAAGGAATGTTTCTGGGTAATGTCCTTTTTGTTAGGTACCTATACCTATGTAAGTTTTCTGAGATTTAATAATAAGTAATTAATTCAACCATCTCTGTGTGCTAGCTAGGATCTCTGGGTGTGATTGGGACAGTTTTTAACCACGCTCAACCGACTCAGCGTTAAAAAGATGATGAAATAATTGTCGACCAGAAACGCTTTTTCGGTTTTGTGGCCAACGTTATTTTCCGAAATTCAACCCACAGCATTAATCTGATCGGGATAGCTCAAGAACTCGTCCTTTCTTTTGAAAATCTGAATCTCTTAGGAACCATGAAATTTCGGGACGAGCCAAATAGCTGAAAATGATAGGCAACCTTGGTTTAGTAGGAACTTTACTTTGTTCTTGAAAAAAAGTAGGTAGCCTGCGCTGCGTAAATGAATAATATTGGTGGTATTGAAGCCATAATATCACATATAGTAACCAAAAAACTTTCAATAAATATAGGTACATGTAGGCATATATATATTAGCAACGGTAACTCGACTGTAGTAGCACGTATGCCTTGACAGGGAAACAGCGTTGAGTTCAGAGCCCTCCATCTCATTAATACTTAAAGAAGGAACCCGATAGGTATCTATTATATCAACGAACGCTGAGGAGGAACGTGAAACCAGGCTAGAAAACTCGTGACAGTGACAACCACAGAATAACAACAACCGCCTGAACCTGAAATCTAAAGCACCTGAAATGATACGCTATCAGCTGACTAGTACTAGTTGCCCAGAATGCCAGAAGGAAGCGCTAGTTGTGCCTTTAGGTGGGCTCCCGGGAGACTCTCCTGCTACAATCTCCCTTCACTTAGCTTACACTTAATTGGTTGTACCTCCAGCCCCCTTTCCCTCTCTCCACCAATGATTTTCAATCTCACCTCACCTGTGACTATATAAGCTTTGTGTGTTAAGTTATTGTTTGTTACTGATGATAGTTGATGATAGATAGGTTTTAGAGTTGTGATTATAATTACGATTATAATCACAGAACCTGGAGATATGATTACGGTTTCAATTGAAGAGTACAGAGGAAGAACGGGCTAGCTCGATTTTTTGTAAAAAGTGAGTTGAGAATGGTACCTTATGTATTGGGGGTAGCCGAACACGGTGGTGTGGTCAAATCAGGGAATAAACGAGTCTAAATACTTCAAAACAGCGGCGGGTATTCCGTATACAGTGAAAGAACGGGCTTAAGGGAACGGTTCAGGAAAGAACGGGCTAACTTAGAGCTGCCACTTCCCCCATCCGTGTTAGGTCATTATCCAGCATTTGGATAACAGCAGGTTAGCTGTGTTTCATATTTCACATTCTTCCACTTTTCCGATCTGTCGTTGTCTCTATTCAATATTCATCGTTTGGTCCTGTGTTATACATTAATTTTTTGGCCTGATCAAAATCAGATATTTGCTTGGTTTTAATAGATCAAAAATTGATCCTTGTTTGTATTTTAATAATAGCAAGACTACGTTTTTATTGATTTTTGTCGATGATTTTTTATGCTTCACTGACGATTTAAACGAATTTGTAAAAATTAAGGAAAATTTATCTTTGAATATGAAGATTCGTGAACTCTCGAGAGGAAGTAACAGGATAGTTTTTCTGGGTATTGAAATTATGATCTCAGATGGTCTAATCGCTGTTTCACAACGTAAAATGATAGGGAAGGTTTTGCATAAATTCAATATGGAGAACTGTGTTCCTGTTTCTACACCAATTGAACCAAATTTGTTCTTGTCTAAGGGTGGTGAATGTGATGGGCGTTATCCATATCGTGAATTGGTTGGTAGCCTAATGTATATTATGTTAGGTACTAGACCAGATTTATGTTATACTGTTTCGTATTTTGGACGTTTTCAAAATTGCTATTCTGTAATTCATTGGAATTCTATTAAGCGTGTGTTGCGCTATTTAAAGTTGACCCAAAACTATTGTTTGTTTTTCAAATGTAAAGGTAGTGTTGAAAATATTTTGCAATCTTATGTCGATGCGGACTATGGAAGTGACATTAATGATAGGAAGAGTATATCTGGTAATATTATAATTTTGAATGATAATATAGTGAATTGGGGTTCTAGAAAGCAAAACACTGTGGCACAGAGTAGTACTGAGGCTGAGTATTACGCTATAGCTAATGGTATGAATGAATGCATTTTTATAAAGAACTTATTGGATGAGATTTCAAATGTAGCCACATGTATTCAGATTTTCGAGGATAACCAGTCAACTATTAAAATTGCAAATACCAGAGAGACCAAACGGTCTAAACATTATGATGTAAAAGTACATTTTGTGAGGAATATGATAGAGGAGAAAATATTTGAGCTCATATTTGTTCCTACTAATGATCAATTGGCTGATTTAATGACTAAGCCTTTGAGTGCAAATAAATTTAGTATTCTTGTTAAAAAATTGAATTTATCTGATGAAATGTATTGAGTATTCTTTGTTATGTAGATTTAGAGAATTATGGACTTATATTTTGAAACTTTTGATTTGTATTTGTGTGTATTTTGACTGATTAGGGAGTACCTGTATTTTGTACATTTTAAATTGATAATGAATTCGCAGAATTGAGAGGGGGTATTGTAAAGGTTGGCAATTCTGTATGCCCTCTCCCCACCATGTCTACCGCTCTTGTACCCTATTGCATCAGTCTGTTTCTCGCCTTCCTCGCTTATAGTAATTATTAAACCTTTTATCCCGTTCATCAACTCGTGTCCGCGTTATTTATTTTCCCATTTCATTACTTTCAATAGATATTTTGATTGGGCGGGTTTTCTTGACACAAAGTATATTCCTAAAGCTCCAATGAAGACAGGGAGGCTGAGAGAGTAACATTTAATGTTGATTACCATAGGCCAATTTACTATCGTTAGAGCAATATAATGCAGAATAGTATAATACAAACAGTATAAAACAGATATCAATTGTGACAATCTACGGACTTATTTTTTTCAATTTTGAAGCCATTGGAATAGCTAAATTTTCAACAAAAATTCGATAAAATAAGGCCAAGGGGGCCTCATTCAGGATTGTTTAGGGGAAAAAATTGTTAGCGTGTAATTGGTGAAGGGGTATAAAACTCAACACAAAGGAAACAAGTGGTTTGATTTTAAAATCCCTGCACTCAAGCAGGTTTTCAATCGAGGAGAAATTAAACCAGTTGGTCCAATCGGGGTTAATTTTGGTGAGCCAAATCAAAACAATTTCGTTCTTCAGTTGGTTTTAGATGGGTTATTCAGATTATTTAGGGTTAGATGGGAAATTTAGAGGTGTGGTAGAGTCGGTGTGCTCAAGGGTAGCTGTCCTGCGACTGAGGTACCCAGTATACCAATGGAATAGGTGGATTGCCTAGTTAACTGTCTAGTCTACTGGCCTAGTTTACCATCAGGTAAACTATTCAATAAACAATAATTGATTGCAGGCATCAATGATAATTATGCTGTTAATAAAGACCCTGAATATAAAACGGTTATGGATTGTTGCCTTGCCCTCGTCCTTGGGTTTGTTGAGGGTAGAGAATTTTTTATAGGCTTCTCAGATAATGTGGTTTAATCATAGGATGAGCGCTTTGGCCGTCATATGGCCTCTTCAGAGCTTATTATTGATTGGTGAAATGTATTATGTTTAAATATTAATTTTTGGAGACCTCCTTGAACATCCCAGTCACAACCAGTTATATTTGGAGATGTTACTTGAGTCAATTATGTTAAAATCGAGGGAAATGTGAACTTTGTGTGTTGTCTCAAATTAAAGTGTTATCAGTTCAGACAATGTGCTTATCTCCACAAAATTTGAATATTCCTCAATTTAAATACAAATTGAACTCAGTAAATAACACCAAACATAAAAGGTTCAAGAGGTTCAACTATCAGACAATGTATGTTCCTCCATACAAATTTTCACATCTACTCCGTTTTAACATAATTGACGTAAACAACACCTCCAAATACAACATGTTATCACTGAGATGTTGAAGAGGGCCCAAAAACCTTATATTTAAACCTGAACCAATTAATAATAAGCTCTGATGAAAAAGCAATAAAAGTTCCAGTCATGCAGCATGATCGTATGAGCGAATTTTCATAAACTATCTATCGTACTATAGTTTGTTAAATTGCATTGAAATTGGAGCAATTTTAGTTGACAGAAATGGTTAAAAACCAATTTTATGGCAAAAAAATTATTCTAAATAAAATTCCACTGATTCAAAACGGATTTTTAATTTTTAAATTTTTTGCAGTTTTTATAGATATTTTAGCAAATTTTAATGACATTTAAGTACGTTTTTCATCATAATTTTGAGCAAAAATTTTTCATGTCCTAGTTAATCGTTGAAAATTTAGTTTTGACTAAAATTCTGTAAAAAAATAGAAATTTACCGATTTTTGGCCGTTTTTAGCCATTTTTAGTGATTTTTTGGGTACATTTTTCGAAATTTGACCAATTTAATGTGCTCAAAAATTGTTGTCCAACGAACTCATCCTTTCTTTTGAAATGCTTGATTTTTTGGCGAAAGAACGAAGTTTTTATCTCAATTCTATCGAGAGTTATCGTCTGGAATGACACATACATATATATATATATATATATATATATATATATATATATATATATATATATATATATATATATATATATATATATATATATATATATATATATATATATATGTATATATACATATATATATACATATAAAAAAGCGTTAAAATCCAGGAATCATTTCAGAATGCCTTAAAACAGATTTCGATGAAGAAAATTGTTGAAAATTTTTATTTTAAAATTTTTGGAGCCATTGCAATAGCTTTATTTTCTAAGAAAATTCGCTAAAAATCCATAACTAATACGTAGGAGAATGCGGTTGATGCCAAAGTTCCTAGGATGGAATAGTCTTCCATTTAAAAATAGTTAAAATACATTTATGGCACTCATGGGTAACGCTCACTCTTAGAACTGTTGTACATAACTAAAAGGTCACCTACGGTTGTCGAGTGATGTCCACCTATAACCCCAAAGAGACTTTGAGCACACCTCGTCATTCAACTCAACACAGGGAAGAAATCACCCAAGGACAAATACGAACCTTGCGAAGCGGTGAGCGTGGGGTTTCCTTGGGATAGGCGTCTGGGAGGAGGAACCGGGGTGGCTTCCAAAGAGGACCTACTGCTCTTTAGAGGGAGTGTGGCAGAGGCGCTCTGAGAAGGCCAAATGTACTTCATGGTTTCGAAAAGTACGGAATATAACGAGGAAGGGGCTTGAGAGTTTCCGTCTTCCAAGCTTTTCGCTGTAAAATCAGTTGTTCTAGGTACTTGTTTTTTCTGGATTTTGAATTCTACCACTTGATTGATGTTGAATCCATTGGGTAGGTTGCCCTTCATTATCCATGATTAGGGGGTGTGGGGGGATGAGTAGATAGTTAGGCACGTTTTCATAACACTCATAAAAAAGTATCTTTCAACCCAGACCTTAACAAAACTTACAATTATAAATCTACCGAAACAATAATCCCCCCTAAAAGCCTCATAACGCATTACTTTAACAATAACCTTAATACTAGACCTAATATAAAAACTAACGTAAATATACACATAGCGTCACAAAACTCATATAAATACGAGAATAAATTTACTAAAACTACTTCTGAACCTACTAAATATATCTCCCTACCCTACCATAAGAAGTGTGAAAACCAACTTAAAAAAATATTTAGTAAGCATAAAAATATTAAAATTGCCTGGCGCTATGGACCATAAAATCTCCGCTACTTAACACTAGAAATAATATATACTCACTACCATGCCACGACTGCAACAATATCTACATAGGCGAATCTTATCAAAATTTACGCAAACGCATGGCAGGCCATTACTACGACATGACTAATAATAAGCAACAAACAGCTATAGACTATTACTGAAGTGAAAATAAACATTAGGCTGGTTTCATTAATGTCAAACCACGAGGATACGAACCTTCTACAATAAAGCGAAAAATTATAGAAAATATAAATATTTTAAAGAACAATGACAGATGTATGAATAAGCAAAAAGAAATAAAACACCTTGGCGAACTATTCATACCACTTTTTAAGAAAATCTCTATACCTACCTAAATCCTAACAATAATATTTATCTTCCTAGCTAACATATCTTTAGAATACGTAATTACTATGTACACTTAAATACACCCACCATATATTACAAATAGTCACATTTCAGTTACCTACAGCATAGCCCAACACTACTGTAAAGTGGAAATGCAATTAGGCCAATCATATAAATAACATAACTTAACAGACCCCACACACACTATGACCACTCTCACCACCCAGGCAGAAGTAACATGGAAGAAAGGCACATTATGATACCTCCTTTTTCAATCCCTAGCTCAAATCAGTGAAATATTCAAATGGGACCCTTGCTCTCTCCAATTTTTTACTTTATTTTCCTCTGTACAAGCTATGAATCACTTAGTACTAATGTATCTTATCATATCACACAACTCACACAGTCAATCTCATAAATATCCCCAAACAGTGGTGAGTAGAACAACTAATAACTAGACTATATGTACCTTTGGCTGATTACATTCCTACTACTATATAAGGAAATTTAGGTGCCCCCCCCCCCCCCCCCCCCCCCCCCCCCCCCCCCAGAGGTGCAATGGGGGCCTAAATCCTCATAAAAAGGTAGAGGAGGTAAAGAGGCATCCCGTCAGAGAGATACCACCCCTAGACATAGCTTTTAATGAGCCATGTTCGGGGAAGGTTGATATTCCTGTCACCAGAAAACCATCCGACGCCAAACCAGCTGTCTAAAACGATCGAGTACAGCGCGTGGTTCCCATTGATTCCTCAACGGGACGCCGCCAACGCTATCTCTGGTGCTCTGACGGGAGCTTGATGGACCTCTCAGGAGGTAACTCTGTTACATACTATATGCAAACTACATATTACATATTTCATTGCAGGGTCCTGTTAACTAATGATACCAAATAATCTTCAACAAAACATGTATAAATGTCATACAGTCCAACTACACTTTAATAGTTAGTTAACCACTCCCAAACATTATACTAATTATAACTGTACTTAATTCTTTGTTTCTATACCTAGAACTTATGAATAATAATAACTAGTCAACCTATATCCTAAATTATAACTAAACTAGAGGCCTGTTAGGGCTTGGAAAGCCCTAATCTAGTCCGTATAACAGTAGTACCTAGCAGGAACTCAGGACATTATAGTAACGATATAAGTCCTACCAATCAAATTTCAACTTCCTACAGTGAACAGGAAAGAATTTAGCTCACTCAGCTGATCAGAAAAGACCCCATCACTACGTTTCTTACTTACCGACACTTTAGCAACAAACTTGGGGCCGTGCTGATTCGGAATTATATATAAAGACCGTTCGGAATTATACAAAGTCCGCTAAGTTCTTCAGTTTAAATTTCTTCGTTCAGAAATAACTCTCCTAGATGATAGTAACTACAGTACGTTTCTTACTTACCGTGAATTGATGGCAACTGTTGTTACCGCCACAGCCTAATAAACAACTCTCGTTGATAAGGACCGCCTAGAACACGATCAAGGCGGGTATAGAACGAACGGCGACACTTTTGCAACAAACTTGGGGCCGTGCTGATTCGAATGAGCAGTCTAACACAAAATCGGACCGCGAAGTTCTTCACAATTTCAAAGACCGTTCGGAATTATATATAAAGATATGCTAGAACTTACTTAACACTTAAAATAGCCTGTTGTCTCTTAATACCTTTTAGCTCCCTGATGAGGCCTATATTGACAAACGCGCTCGGAAGGAAAATAAACTGATGAGAAAACCTGCCTAACTATCTACTCATCTCCTAACACCTCCTAATCATTGATTGATGTTTATATTGAGACAATTCATATACTACTTGTAGCCATGTCTCAAGTTCAACACATCAAACTGTTACTAAACGCATCTGAATGATACAATACAATTGTCTCCTAACCAATGAAACATGTTACATACAAATTTATGTAAACAATTTCATAACACACAAACCTTCATGACCAAACCGGTTTGTGAGCAATCAGTATATTCGGTATAATATTGAATGATGAATGAAGGAAGAACATAAAAAAACCAAGTAACTAGATTTAACATAATTAATTAAATTCAAGGAACTTCTTAACCATGAGAGTAAAAATCTAAAATACACTTGAAAAGATTAGGTTACCTGTTCTACTGTCATCTTCCGTTTCGGAAGGTGGGGACTTGACGTCTGGGGGCAGGGCTGCTGAGGAAGAGAGAGGTTCACTCTCACTGGCATCTTCATCGTCTGAAATGGAAAATACAGTGGCGATATAGAGGTTATTAAAATAAATTTCAAATTTTATAATGAAATATAATCTTTTTTATAGTTGAGTTTGTAATTCTGTCACCCGATAATCGGAAATTTGGGTAGGAAAACTTTCGATTTCCTAAGAACTGGAAAAAAAGCCAAGTTGGGTGTGGCACATAGCTTCCTCGTTTACCTACCATGAATGTATAGATCATTGAAAAGTTTTAAATGATCTTGAAAAATTCCATAGCGGAAAACATTAAATCAAGAAGTAGCGTGAAATGTCATAATTGGTCAATTAAGAAACGAAAAAATGATTCTCAATGTAATTTACGTTTGTGCAAGCGCAGAATGAACTGATGAGTTGAAAACAATGAAATAGGTACGGGACCATCTACAACCTAAACCGCACATTCGCTGACAATTTCATCAAAATCGGATGAAAACTGTGGAAATTAAGGTCATTACAAGTATTTCACATTGGCGCATGAGCAGTAGCTATTAATGATACAATCGTGTTGAAATTGATATGAGGTAATCAAGTCATGTTCCTCCAACTCTCATCCAAATTTGAGTGAAATCGAACGAGTAGAGCGTGAAAAAATGGAGCATAATGGAATTTACGTTTGCGCATGCGCATATTGAAGTATTGATTCGGCAACAATGAAACTAATAGGGGACCATCTACAACCTAACCCACGCATTCTCTGATGATATAATCGAAATCGGTTGAAACAGTGGAAATTAAGGTCGTTACAAGGATTTCACATAGGCGCATGCGCAGTAGCTATTAATGATACATTCATGTTGAAATTGATACCGGATGATCAAATCGTCATCCCCCTACTATCATCCAAATTTGAGCGAGATGGGACGACTAGGGCGTGAAAAATTAGCATTTCATATTGGCGCATGCTCAGTAGCTGATAATGATACAATTATGTTGAAATTGATAGAAGATGATCAAACTGTCATCCTCTAACTTTCATCCGAATTGAGCGAGATCGGCCGAATAGGGCGTGAAAAAATGATGCTTGGTAGAATTTACGTTTGCGCATGCGCAGAGTGAAATATTGATTTGACAATAATGAAACTGACAGGGACCCGTTTACCCCCTAGCCCGCACATTCCCTGAGAATTTCATCTAGATCGTATCGAAATCAGTGCAACAGACATTAAGAGCAGACAAACAAATAATTTTTTCAAAAATATAATTATTTCATTGGTTTCTATAAGGAATTAAATGGTAGGTCGCATGCAAAAATAGCGAGAGGGAGAGCACATAATACTGAAATAGTTACTGATCAGTAGACATTGCACACAAGATGTGTACACATCCCACAAATCGCACATATATATTCACATTATTTCTGGTTGAATTACACCATACAGTCAGTAAAAAAGCAATGCAATGCAATTAAACGTAGGTCAAAAGATGTAGAATCGATCAATTAATGATTTGATACGTACAATAATCTCCTCTCTGTTTTCTAATGACGACTTTCTTATAATCTTCAAGCTCCGCATCCGAGACGCAGTCGAATGGGTTTTTGGCGTAGGGTGTCTTGTAGACTGTGGCATTGTGTTGGAAGCCTCTCTGGATTATGCCTTTAGAGGCAGCTCCGATCTGTATCACGTGGTCACCAGTCATACTAATTGTTGCATCCTGTAAACAATCAATTCGTTTTTGTATAGCACTGTTTTTGGGTTCAATTAGGTAATTATAAAAATATTTGGTTCACTACGAACTAAATCACTCGCGACGAAATTGTGGAAACCCATTTCAAAACGGAAGTTAGTGAAAAACGTTGTCTATTTCCACGAAAATAAAGAGTTACAATGTTAAATCGATTTCGACGGTTAGGCCATCATCAGTAACAAACAATAACTTGTTAATAATAAATAGTTATTGTTTGTTACTGATGATGGCCTAACCGTCGAAATCGATTTAACATTGTAACTCTTTATTTTCGTGGAAATAGACAACGTTTTTCACTAACTTCCGTTTTGATTTGGTTCACTGAGGTTGAATGCTTCATTCTTCAGAAGTGAGTAAAGCGTGATAGTAAAAATTGCAGTAACAAGACCAACCTGAATCCCAAGCGACCGGAATAGGTATCCTTCTTAATAATACTGCACATTATTGCACTGCATAGGTAACTTACTAAGGGGACTGTCAACTCTTCACTACTTTCTATTAATGCAGCAATGAAGCGGGTCAATTCCCCTCATTGTCTTTTATATAGCTTTTCAATGGATAGTTAATAGTTGTAGGTAAAGTTGACAAATTTTAACTAATCAAGAGATGAGCAAAAACGAGATATGCAAATAGAGGAAAAGAGGATGAGGCTGGGCTTTGGAGGTTGTCAGTAAAGGTACATTTACACTGAGCGCGCACCGTTCACAAACTTTTGCAAACAAGTCCGCACCGCGCAGAACGGTTGCAAACACCAAAAACGCTGCAAATTATTTCACAAAGGTTTATTATTTTTTCAATTGAGTAGTTTTAGTTGGCTAGCGTACGTCCAGACTCCTCGGCGTGTCCTACTTCGAGTTGCCACAACCTATACTTCTATAATTATATACGCATGTTTATATTTTTCGATTTGAGCTCCTATCTATTCAAATAGTTATTGCCTTAATAATATCATTATCTAAGTACGTACGAAAAGTCGAGGGGATATGTTATTAAATATGCGTAGGAAAAGCTTTGGTATTAACACACAAATATGACCTTGAAAAAAACATATTCATGCCTCGAACAAACGCCGGCGCCGTACCCACCACAAGCCGCGGCGCCGGCGCCTCCTCTCACTCCACCCCCCCGCTCCCCCCCCCCCTCCACCCACCGTGACCCCCTGCCAAGCGTGCCAGGCGTGCACGCGTCGAAAAAAACACTTTTTTGCCCGTTTTTGGCCCATAGCATCTATGCGAGTAAAGCGATCGGGATGGTTAAACGTTAGGACCAACTAGACCCCAAATGGAGTCTATGTGCGAAAGAACGGGTTTTTTGAGTCAATTCTTAGGCCTTTTATGGCCCGGACGGCGAACGGCGGACGGACATTTCAAATTTGGATTCTACGTACCTTGAAACGTAAAGTGACAAAGTTTGAGGGGGGGTTATAAAAATTTTTTGCTACACGATCACATAGGCTTATTATTGGAAATAATAAACCAAAAAGGATGAGGCTGGGCTTTAGAGGTTGCCTATTAAGGTACATTTACACTGAGCGTGCACCGTTTTTTGCAAACAAGTCCGCACCGCGCAGAACGGTTGCAAACACCAAAAAGGAGGGTGCGTTTACACTACCCGCTCTCGACCAACCAAAAAGTTGTTGTTATCGCGCATTTGCCTTGGATCCACAAGTTCCTTCCACGTCCTCCATTTCAACTGGACGCGCAACAAACACGAGCATTCGAGGAAAAACTGAAGTCAACGAAGAGGCAATGAACTATTGGTGAACCTGATATCTGTGTGATTATATTTCCCGCAAAACAGTAAGTTGGCTGGGTCTCTGCTATTTACATAAGAGAATCTGATCAAATGCTCACTGCAAAAATACGTTAATTTTCGCCACTCAACTACCTAAATGATGCGATTAGCCAGCACCGCTACCTCTCATGGTTTCAACTAAGTATATCTTGGTGAAATCATCAACTAGCAACTCAGCAACAATTGCTATCAATTTATCAACTACTTCACCGAATTTATCAACTTGATATTTACAAAACACTTCGGCACTCCAGTTCATCGATTCACAAGTGAGCTCTCCAATTCTAGTCAACATATTAAAAATTCAACTTGGCTACACACCGCAACTACTCCAGCTGAACCTTTAATCATATGATTATGATAAACGAACGAACGCTGCTCACAAACATTGCTCGGCACGGGTTGAGTGTCTACATAGCACGCGCACAATGCTCGAGAACGTCCACAAACCCTGTTTGCGAACGATGCGCGCTCAGAGTAAGTTGGCCTTAAGACCAGCGATTACCATTCCTCTGCAAGTAGTAACGACACATACAGACTCAAGTTATTTCTATAAATGAAGGGCATGAAAAGAATATTGGTAAAACCAGCCCATGTCTGATATTGTCGATTCGATAGTAATTGGGGTTTTTTATGAATCTATACGTCCACCCAACAATACATAAGTGGGAAAGCTATACTACCCCCACACTTCGCAAACGTTTTTATCTTGTTCGATTTTAAACGCTCATTATTGAAAACAGAGAGTTTTTGGCGACTTCAACTTAATGTCACCCGTTACCGTAGTCTTGAGGGAGCAAATGAAGATGCTAACCCAAATAGGACCGGGAGAACAGTTGCCTTAATTTTGATGTCACTTTAATTGTAGTTGGGTAACGCGATATTTTCTCTCCAGCTGTCTTGTTGTCAACTGGTTGACTAATCAATTTCTTCATTTCGATTTTGAAACGCTGATTTTCAATCCAGAATTCGAATATCATGTTTTTTTTTTAAAGGTTTAAGCCACACCTCAACCAGAAGGGTCATTAGCGGCATTTCGAATATCATGTTAGTTTTAGTACAAATACGGGCTAATTTCTCATTTTTAGTTTTCAATTCGTAAACAGGGCATAGATTTAACGCAAAGATGGTAAGCCTCCAGTGAGAAACACCGCGGTTTAGTTGCACTTATAGGTCATTAGTCCTTACGAACTTCATGTTTTTGGGTTTTCCGTTGGGTATGAACAACAAGTATGAAAAATTATTTATCTCTATGACAATGAACCAGGATTTTATCTGACACAATCATCAGTAGAGGCAGCACTTCATGCAATGTTCACGAGAAAATAGCTGAGAGATCAGGCAAACTACTGCGAAGAAGTTGTGTCTTAAAACTCAGTTTTCTTATTTAAAATACGTGAAATAATAATAGAAACAAGGCTCTAATCGACCTAACAGAGCCTGTGCGCAAAAGAACGGATTTTTTCGATCGAGTTGAAGGCTAGTAAAGCGGCGTACTTCGGATGGCACATTTGGTTTCTACGCAACTTGAAAAGTAAAATAACAAAGTTTGAGGGGTGTTCAAAAACCTACCCGCTACATCAACATGATTAGTTGGTAATAAGGCATTTGAAAAGAAAAACTATTATTATTTACTTCACCAGTATTCGAGTAATTATGAGTTTCCCAGTAGGGTTACATTTACAGGAAGGTTATGCTGGTGTCGTGTGCCTTTAGGTCCCCAAACGGGGGACGTTGAATGAGCCATTCTAACGTATGACGCTGCTAACGTCCCCTCAAGGTCATGTACTCTTGGGTACGTTAGTGGTCACCAAAAACTCTCTTTTGTCTTGATTGGTTTATAAATAAATTGCTGGCTATAAAATGATAATTTCTACCGAATATTAAATCAATTTCTTTACCTGTAATTTCTTAGCTTCCTCCCACGTAACTCCTTCGAGGATGTGAGATTGTGGTCCAGAAGTAATTTTATCAGCCCTTCGATTTTCTTTGATCTATAAGGATGAGAAATCGTTTGATTGAACATTCAGTGATACAAGCGAACAAATCAAGTAATAATTGAAATTTGCCTACTGTGGTAATCAATAAATGAGTAGGTAATTGATTTTATATTAAAACTATCAACAGAATTAACTTTAGAGTTCATTCAGTCAATAAGAAAAATTATTTATATTGCCTAAGTACACCATAAAACAAATGGGAAGGTAACTTGAAAAACAAAAAAACATAATTAAGATTTATAATTTCTTCTCTTATTAAGATTTTTCTTACTTCATGTTATATTTTGGAAATTTTCTACTGTGACAATTAATTTATGAGCAGTGATTCACTACAAGAGTCACGTTAACGTCTCTAAAAGAGTTCTCTTTCTCTCAGGTGTACAAAAACGCTACGAGAAACCAATGCAAAAAGGTTAGCACTCATCGTGCTAGCTCTAACAGCTTGTTTTCGTGTTAACGAGATACACAAAAACTCCAAAGTTCCATTATTGAAAAGAATAAAACAAAAAGGAAGAACATTAACCAATAATTCAACTTTTAGTGGTGCCATACAAATCCATGTTGGGAGTTGACATGAAGAAGATGGGTAATGAAAGGAAATAAGTTGATAATTCACAAAATGTGAAATATCATGTGCTTAATAATTTGAATCAATATTAACTTACTTGTTGTTGAAGTTTCTTGAACTCTTTAGGGTTGGTGTTTTTGGGGACGAACTGAAGGGCAGCATCAATCTTGACAGGCGTACTCGTGTGCGTCGGGGAGCCATCAGCCACCCACTAGCGAGGGCAAAACAACCACAGACAAAACCAATCAATCACGAGGGGTCGATCAATAATTGATGAAACTAAATTTTGCCACCGAAAGCACGACTGAAGTGCCAGAAAGCATTATTCTGCGCTAAATCAGTTTTTAAAAAAATGTAGGAACTTTTGTCACGTGAGAAAACATGTAATATTCAAGAGTATGGGAAAATTGATGCAAAAACTCTGTGCCTGTCTACAGCTTAAACAACAAAATGTCAAAAACACATTCCATTCTAAACGACCCCTTTTTTTGCGTTAACTGGTTTCGCCTGTGGCTGGTTTACAAGAATCGGGCTCGCTTGGAAAACTTCTTCTGTCGAACTGACGACGTCAGAATCGATGCAATAAAAGTGAATATGACAAACAATGGAAAAATGAAATCGTACCATATGCGTAAGGAGTGGGCAAGGTATTTTCTAATAGAACGACAGGCACAAGATTCTTTGTTTTTTTCCCAACGAGCTCTTGGATATTCCATATTTTCTAGTTAGTCAGTAAGTCATGTCAATACAAGTACGTATTAGAGAAACAGATTGGTACATTAAATCTGCAGGATATGTACTGCATGTGAAAAGAAGCAAGTCAACATTGTATAATAAAAGAATCATCATGATCGACTAACTACAAAATCATCCATTTTACATTTAAAACTGAGAGTGAGTCAATTGCTACGTTTCATGAGCTATTGAACTGAAGGATTTAGGTTTGGAGAGACTGGAAATTGGAAGAAACACACCAACGAGCGAGAATTCAAGCCAGAATATGTTTTAATGGCCTAGAAAACATTATTGGAGTAAAGTAGAGAGATAATTCATGGAAGAAGATTTCAACCTAAAAGCTAAGTGGAAGTTAAGTCTTTAGGAGCTCTTTCTCAGCATTATACGTAGCTGATACTTTCCAGAGAATCTTTGTTTCTATTAGTTATGGATTTTTGCCTTGTTCTTAGGAGGTTGTTTGAGGGTTGAGATTTTTTCCATAGGCTTCTCAAATAATGTAATTTATTGGTTTTCTTAGCGCTTTCACCATCTAGAGGCCTCTTCAGAGCTTATTATTTATTGGTTCATGTTTAATAGAAGCTTGTTGGGCCCTCCTCAACATCTCAGTGAATACCTTTTATATTTGGAGGTATATTTTGCGTCAATTATGTTAAAATGAAGTAGATTTGAAAATCTGTGTGGCGGATCACGCATTGTCTGAAGGATGAACCTCTCAAATATGCCCTTAAAAGTTAGGATGATTTCCTGGGATCAATTTGTGTTTTAAATTGAGAAATATTAAAAAAATTTGTAGAGGTGTACATCTGAATTGATTCCGATCCACGATTGATTTATCCACAACTTCTTCGCGAGTGATTTAGTTCGTACTTTATTAGGGATGTCTATATCTCCAACTCCTCAAATTTTACATAAATAAACAACAAATGATAGCAATGACCCACTCTCCATTTCAAACGTAAGAATTGATTATAAAAAACAATAAGTAACATTGAAATGTGTGAAATATAAAGATCATAAACAATACAGAAAAACAGTAAATGTAAAAACTATGTGAAGAATGCATTTATTGAAATAGCAATAAAATGGAACGCAACTGTGTCAAAAACGAAGCTTTGCACTACTTAGTAAAAATAAGCTAGTGCGATTCAGGAGTAATCTAGCAAACAAATCATCAATAAACTAAGGAAATAAGGAAAAATTTAAGTTGGACCGAAAATTACAATAAAAATTAAAAAACATCAAAACATTTTAAATTTTGACGGAAGTAACTCTAAGAGTTTTGTATTGTTTTTTATCTTTCTCTAAATAATAATTGTTTCTGGTAATTTTTCAAAAGAGGTTAGAAGGTTTTCAATTGAAATGTAATGTAAGGAACTGTGTCAAGTTGAATAATAATATTTATTGTTTCAAAATAATATCTGATTGGGGTAAAAATACAGGGTGGTCCTCGGGAACCTGACGTTTTTCGAATGGGTATTACTTGGCAGGTAGGTGGAGTGGGGGAAGAGTCCCGTTCGAACCATTTAGTGTAAAATATGACTGAGTGGGGTGTGAGGCGTCCCATGTTCGCGTTCGAAGCTTTTATCAAAAATGGTGAATCAGTGGTGGCGACGTGGAGACTGTTTCGGCATGAATTTAATATTGGCCGTCATGGAGCTGTCCCAAGCCGTAACACGATTCTGAAGTGGGTCAACGACCTTCGAACAACTGAAAATGTGATGAAAAAGAAGCCACCAGGACCTACTTGCACGGCACGGACCCCTGAAAGTGTGGAGAGGGTGAGGCAGGCGTTGCTAACAAGTTCAGGCCGCTCAGAGCGAAAACAAGCTCAAGCATTAAGAGTAAGTCGTTCCACAGTTCGCCGTATTGTCAAACATGACCTCAGATTCCACCCATACAAATTGGCAATTGTCCAGCAGCTGGAACCAACTGACTTTCCGGAACACAATGATTTTTGTTTGTCTATGCTCTCAATGCTTGAAGTTAACGAAGATGCTGTACTGTTTATGATTGATGAAGCTCATTTCCATTTGAATGGTTTTGTCCATCGACTAAAGTCGTTATTATGCCAGTGAAAACCCTCAGCAACTTCATGAACAGCCCTTACACAGTCCAAAAGTGACGGTTTGGTGTGCAGTATCGTCCAAATGTGTGATTGGTCCATATTTTTTTGAGGAAAACGGCAACTCAGTGACTGTGACTGCAGCCCGTTACGTTGAGATGATAAACATCTTCCTGAGACCTGAGTTGAGCAGACTACGACTTCCTACTGAAAGCATTTGGTTCCAGCAAGGTGGGGCAACCCCTCACACATCTAAAGTAACGATGGACAAATTGCGCCAAATGTTCCCAGAGCGCTTGATCTCACGGTTTGGGGACATGGCCTGGCCTCCGAGGTCACCCGATTTGACAACCTGTGACTTTTTTCTGTGGGGTGTCCTCAAATCTCGTGTCTACAAAAACAAACTGAGAACGTTAGGCGAACTGAAGGAAGCGATTCGAGCACAAGTCCACACGATTGACACACCCTTATTGGAGCGTGTTCACCAAGAGTTTATGCACAGACTTGCAACATGTTGCGAGCAAGACGGTCACCACAAGACAGATGTTATTTTTAAGGTTTGATTTCTTAACCCACTCAGTGCGGGTGTGGTAATATTACCACAGCTGGGGTTTCACGGTGTGCAGGTGTTGTAATATTACCACGCCACTCCCTCCAGGACCCGAGCCCTACTCATGGGGCCATAGAAGGGGCTGCCGCATTCTTCAGTCCCGTACGGTGGTTTTACCTTCAGTATGAAACAGATAGCAGTTCTGAGCACTCCCTTGGCGGACTGCATGTTTTTGAACCAGGAAATTGGAGTCCAATCCAAGCCCGTTTTCCTCATTTTTAGCACGTTCTTCTTGATTTTTATTGATTTTATCCTTCTTCTAACCTTGGTACTGCATGAATATCATACTAATGTTGAACTTCAATTCAAGGCAAATGGATAGTACAGGTTGTGAAGTGCTGTGATTTCAGCATGAATATGCTTTAGCCGTGACCTAACTACCGAAAAATGTCCCACGAGAGTGCAACGAAAGTAGCGCCAATAATTGTGATGATTTCCGCTTACAACCGAGTCGTTGCTAGGGATATGATACTTCGTCGTTTTTCATCCCACAAAATTCGTTGACCATTCGTTCGAAAGCTCTCGATTTATCCAACCATACTATATTAACTACTGCGAAGTGCGTGGCCAACAAGCTGAGTTATGAGCATGGTTATATGAATAATTGTTTACACACAGGTGATCATTCTCAATTATTGATATTGTGAACATGATTGTTAATTTCTGATGATTTCATTGAGCTGGTGTTTCGATTATGTGATTCATAGCAGGTGATCCGAATATTGCGAGAACGGTTAGATTTGTGAAGCGGTGGTTAAATTATTTTAATAGGTAATTTCTATACTATACACTATAGGAAGCTGTAATTTCGTATGTAGCCTCTTTAGCCTCTTTCTATAATAAAGTGAATGTTTACTCGCGAGTTTCTATTAGGAGATCATCATCTCACAAGAGCTCAATCGTCGTGATCATTTCTATAATAAAGTGAATGTTTACTCGCGAGTTTCTATTAGGAGATCATCATCTCACAAGAGCTCAATGGTCGTGATCATTTCTATAATAAAGTGAGAGCGAGGAGCTAAAACATTTTTTTGTTTTGAATGATAAACAGAGTTCAGAGGCCGATGGGGGGTCGGGTTCAGAGAATCGACGAGGAGTGAGTCGTGTACGGCTAAAGCATATTCATGTTTTTTAATTTTAGCCGTCAGGCTCAAAGGAACTGTGGCTTTTTTTCTAACAATTTAAAAAAGTAACAATGTGACAAGTCATAAAAACTCAACTTCCACACGGGGGGTTGTTCCGTCTTTTGAGACCCGCGCTGAATGGGTTAAATGGCATAGTACCTACTGGCTGTAAGAATATGAACATTTTTTATGTTGAAAAACAAATGTGTACTACTCATTTAAAAACCGTCAGGTTCCCGTGGACCGCCCTGTATCGCGATAAAATTAAGACAGAAACAAATTATAGAGTGAGAGGTAGGGGATTGTGGCCAGATGGCAGAGAAAGAGTAAAATTTCATTTAATCGGGATGAAAACTAAGCATCCCATTTTTCGCAATACACTACCAAGATTTCCCGACAAAATAAAATGTACTTAAAAAGTCAAAATTACCTCTTCTTGGTTATTAGCGTCCACCCACTAAAACATCAAACAAAAACATTACAGAATAAAAACAAAAACACTACATACAAACAAACAGGCTTAGACCATCATCGAATTCACCTTATACAATAAATTATAACGAAAGAAGTCAATAAATTATATTTGGGATAATTTCAGTTAATTAATTGATAGTTTATGGTTAATAATGAGTTCTGGGCACGAATATAATAAAATATTATTAACTGAAACTGTTGTCATGATCAAGGGAAGGATTTGTTAGGCATATTGAAAGAAAATTATCAACAAATATTAAGACTCTATGTAATATCCCTTCACAGAGTTCGTTGCAATCGATGAGAAGGCATTCCGCCTTTTTTATTGTACACATTAGAGGTACATTAGACATCAAACTATTCTTTGGAACTTGTCGAATTTTTATTAAATCAATTGCGAACCTTTATGCATATTTTACTCAATATTTCCCCGTCGGACACAACAAATATTATCCCACTATCCCATCCTCGCCACAGATTCGACAAGTTCCAAAGAATAGCTTGATGTCTAAAAAGACGGAATGCCTCCTCATCAATTGCAACGAACTCTGTGAAGAGATATTTCACTGTACTTTGCACGAAATCGGAGTCTGGGGTTGGGGATGTAAGTTTTTAATTAATTAATAAGTACATTACAACACATGTACATGTTTACATTACAAACGTACAAACTATTTACCAACTGCAAGGTAAGGTGAACGATAGATGGAAACAGCTTGTATGGAGAAAAGGGCAGTTAGGGGGGGAAATGAGCATAAATACAAGCATGCATAGAGCATAAATACAATCAAGGCAAACGATAAATTAATCTCGAAATAAACACAACGAAACAACGCTAGAAAAAGATAAATACACAAAGGAAACAATAAAGAATGAGCTGGGATTCGTGTATTTGAAGAAATATACATGTATAGTATGTCATGTGGAGAACGTAGTAAAGGTCACGAGGTCTATCTAAAAACGTAAAAACGTACGGAGTTTCGAAATGTGAGTAGCGAATGTTGAAAAGATCGAAAAGCGTTGCAGTTGTAAACGGTGTATGCGAAGTACTCAGCAAGCTACAATCTTAAGAATTTTAAGAAAGCGAATGTTTCACAGGAGAAAAACGGAAATAGTATAAGGAAATTAATGAACATTTAAAGGTTTTTGTTACTATTTTCAATCCTGCAAGCCAAAGAATGGCTGGAAGATTTATATTTGAAAATTAGATTGATCAGACCTCAAGTATGTGCGAAATAAAGCATCCCCCCCTCCCCACAACTATACATCAGTCGGCTACACCTCAGAGACTCGTCAGATGTACTATACATTCCAAGAAAATGAAAATTCAAACTGATTTATTAAGAACCACCCGTAGTGATTTTAGTGGTGAAATTTCATGGAAACATTAAAACAAAGAAACGCATATCCATTACTGCTGAACAGAACAAAAATGTATTAGTTCAATAGTTTCTTGAACGGAGGAAGTACTAATGTATTCAAACATGTTGGGAACGTTATCAAAGAAAATTCCTTTCAAGACAAGATTTGGATGTCTAAGAGGCTAGTTCCCACCTAACCCCCAAAAGTCATGGGAAGAGTAGGTACGTTCAACATTGGGACTGACATCTACCAACTATAAGCACACAGCAGCATTCCTGTTACGTTCAAGGAAAACTTCCGCAGTTGAGGAGGTTTGATTAAATCGGCTTTATAGCTCATTTGGTAGAAGCGCCATAACGAAAGAAGAATTTCTCCTTTGTAACTGGAGCCACGATATCACGGTATCAACTATTTTAGGGCCGCAACAATCCTTCCAGTGGACCGTTTTCACCAGTTAATACCAGAAAGCTGTCATGACAACCTAAACACTCCTTTTGCTGCAACTGCAGATTGACATTTATGAATGGTGGAACCACTTGGAACAGGAGTGATACAAACAACTACTTTGTTTCTAGTAGGTGAACTGAACAGGTTAAGTTCAGGATGTGGCCAGAGCAGGGGCAGCAATTTGGGTATTCAGTGCAGCGGATGGCACCAAAGTTCGAGCTCAAAGAATGGATATTTCGATATATAATAGTATCCACGAGGAAAGGGTTTCGTTGTTTCAGATTAGGATCATTGTCATGACATTTTTAATGAGTAGGTTATAGACCTTTTAGGAAGGATATATCAGGTTTAATAGGCTCGTTGGAGTTCAAAAACTGTCTTCGGTCTCCCGAGTGACATCCCGTTCATGTTTGAGCTCCATTCTCAGTGCGCGTTCTGCCAGTTCGGAACGGTTCTGAGCAAGCGCAGTAGAGCTTTGTCGTTTTGCAGTTCCAGAATGTCCAGCTCTGGAATGCAGAGCTCACCGAGTTCGGCATTCACAGTGTTTTGTGAACCCAGTTCTGAACGGTTCTGAGAGTCCCCGATTTTTTTTCGGAACTGTCAGAACTCGAACATAAGGACGTAGTTAACGCATGCACATTTCACAATTTTTCGGAGCTCGTGGAGTAAACAATATGCTCTCTTCGGTTATGGTTGCTGCATGTTCCCTGTAATTTTCCCTGTAAACTTCGCTTTGTTCTGTTGTTTGCTGTTCGTCATTTGAATTTATTCATCGAAACTTCAACTAGTAGCTCATCAAGTTAGAAAAGCGATAGTTTTGATGACCGTGGTGAAGTTTCATGGTTTAAAGACGATAAGGAAGAGATTGAAGTTGCAGTTGGATCTTGTCTACATCCACAAAACTCGATTTGTTTCGACGAAATCGTGCCAAAATCCGACGACCAAGAGTTTGTTTACCATTTTAGAGTAAGCCATGTGCTCGAGGAGGAGTTAGCCCACCGTTATCAGGCCAGCACCCTCTACCATCACGGTTCTGAAATCGTTCGCAGAGCAGAATGCGGTTCCACAAGTTCCGGAACGCCCCGGGATTTTCGTCCCATTTCTGATACGTCCGAGAACTGTCAAAACGCGCACTGAGAATGAAGCTTAGGTTCACTTCTTGTGACCAGCAGACAACTCGTCCCCTGAATCAAACATGAACGAGCGGAAATGGCCTGCTTCTAGCTCCTCTCTCACTGCACTTGATGGGACGACCTCAACATGTACCAGGAGACAGAGGAAACAAAGCATTGCATGTCTCTAAAGCAAAGCAACCCTACTTCAAAACATCATGAAGCCTTGAACATGTACAAATACAGCATCCATTCCAACTACTCCTGATTTCACTGACATGAGACTGAAAATATCTTTAACTGAACCGAATTCTCAAATCGAGTTCACTGGAAAAACGTGCTAACGAACAAACCAGTGAAGATGAAACATTCGAGCAAATAAAAAATTACTTTTCGGTTGAATCTTATTTTTCATTTTGAATTTGGACGACCAATCCAGGATTTGGATTTTCAGTGCTTTGTAGTATAGTAGAGAAAAGTTAGAATCTTTGTTTTGGAATGTGGCACAAATGAGAAATCTCTATTCAATTCAGTAGTTTTTTCCCTTAGTATTATTTTAAATTCTAATGATCAAATTATGAACCCCTCCCAAACCCCCTTTGTATACTAACAGTGTTTGGCCCTATCCAAATTTGTATTTATCGCAACGGAACTGGAATGGAGTTAGGGGCTTGTTTTCTAAAGTTACCGCTAGAGCGCTAATGTTGCTCTGAGTTGAATTACTCCCTTTGTATACTTCAGGACGGAACTATGATAATTTTCCTTTCCCGAATTACTCCCAATTTAATTTCCCATCTGAACTCCCGCAAGTGCAGTGAAAGTGATAAATTTAATATCAAATTTGCTGTGTAATTCCTTATCATGTTACCACTGCATTGTACACTAGCGATATTAAGGTTCTGTTACCGTGTTCTGTTAAGTCAATTCCTCTCCCATATTACCGCCTTTTAATTGCGTAATAAACGTTAAGTTTGGATACCGCAAAAACATAGTGTTTTAATTTCGATCCCGTTCAAACAGTAATCAGTGCGTTTCGTGAATTTGTCATCAAGTTGTGTACAACGAAAAACCAAAGTCTACTACACATATTAACTCGTGGAGGAATATCCAAGGCAGAACATTTAATATTATATAGGTATACAAAAAATGGAAAGTAACCAAACAATAAACTAAACGACAAAATAAAAAATCTTGGGCCAGCGTTCCAATGAACGGAACAACTTTCTTTTTCAAGCTTCACCAAGATGTTTTATTGCTCATACATTACACGAAACATCAACTTGTCAATAGCCAATCAAATGATAGTAACATGGAAATAAAGTGCCATGCTCAACAATTATATCATGCACATATAGCTTACACATAAATCTTGATTACATAAATAAATGACAATGTAATTCCAATAAAATATTTTTAGATATATAGTCGAGTATTTCGCTATTTTAATCAAATTATGAAATAATCAGAGAAAAGCACAAAATCATAATATGAACGTTGAATTGTGTATTCAGCGTAGGAATGATAAAAAACGAAATAAATATTGTAAAAAATATTTAAATATTTCGTTCAAGCATATTGCACGATGAGAGTAAAATCCTAACTTTGTGCAACTTTTTTGTACATATTGTTAAATTTCCTGAATATACAGGTGGTATCTATTTGTCGAATAAGGGATATTTAGATAATTAACTGGGGTTTTGAGATATATAAAAAATATAAAAAAATTAATGGTTCAGTATGCTCCAAATATCTTCTTTTTTTTTTACAATTATAAAAATGGAATTAGTTTCCGGTGGGATGATTTTCTTGTGGTATGATGATCATTACACTGGAGAAGGTGCTGTGACTGCTAAGATCAAAATGGGTCATTTGTATGCTTAGGGCGAGTCCCACCAGACCTCACGGGCTGACTTAACTGACTCCCTAAGAATCAAAAGTGAGAGGACGTAGTCACTTGACAGATCTAACAGACTCCCTTAGGCCCTCATCCCCAACGAAAATCCATACCCCGCAGATCCCAACTGACTCCCGCGAAAATCGGCGATTGTTCGGGAAGAGAGTTGTAACATCCTTATCAAAAGGAGTACTATCAAAAGGTGTAATTTAAGAATGACGGGGGCAATTTGGGAATGAGCTTTTTTGTCTTTAATAAGTAAGGCTATAACGTTTGGAATATCTTCCAATAATTTGTAGAGGCATACTGACATCTGGCCAGATGCAACCCAGGCCTTTGTCAGCTGATAATGTTTAGGCGGGAAACATGGCAGACTGTTATCTTGGCTGCCGTACTGTGGTCCTGATGAAGTGGCTGATGTCTTCTGTGAATAGCTGACGTACAAACCTTCAAGAGAGGGAGAGGAAGTTCAACTTTTTGCTGAATACGTGGACGATAATTATGTATCGTCAAACGCTAAGTACCCTCCCGCAACATCCATGCAACTCGAATTTTTTCGACGACATTGGCCAAGGTTCGACAACGTAGAGTTTGTTACAAACAACAACACTGGTTATTCCACTTCAAGTTCTGAAATCGTTCGTGGTGCAGAACGTGGTTCCACAAGTTCTGAAACGCCCCGGATTTTTCGTCCCAGTTCTAATGAGTTCAAGAACTGTCAGGACACGCACTAAGAATGAAGCTAATATATCATTCATTTTTTATAACCTGAGCAGGAGGTAACCTGAACTAATTTGGCTTTCACCAGTTCCACAAAGAAGTTACTTGGATTTACGACGATTTAACAAGGGAGTCTCATGAAACCATCACTTGTTGATGAATTCTAATTTCGAAATGGAACTTGTATACCTACCCATAATATTTTATTTCATAAGCATAGTGCTTGAAAATAACAATACAACTTTACTGAGTACTCAACACGGCGATTCTTGTTGCACATGTTCAAAGGAGTGCGTTAACACTACCCGCGTAGAAACCAATGAAGAACGTACAAAAACAATTGAAAGGACATATCTGAGCGTAGTGTTGAATCCCTTATCTACTCGTTCTAAATGCACGGCACCTTCTCCAATAATATCATCATTCCCCTGACACGAGACAAAAACAAGAAAGTGGGAAAATAATGTTTTTTTAATGGAATTAAAAATGTTGTCCAGCACTTTTAAAACGAATTTTCCTTTCCCTAACGCTTTACTCATCTTCCCAACTTCCCATCTGATCACAATTCTTTAGCGATAAATGTTTGAAACTTAAAATTACCAACTAGCATTACCTAAACCAAATTAGAACAGTTCACTTTCCGTTTTAAACCTAGACTAGAGCAGAAAAAAACAAGCAATATTTTTGAAACCTTATAAACGTAAAGAGAAATGAATTGAATTCGTAATATAATATAGGCAGCAATTAACAATACAAATATATACCCAATCGTCATCAATCTCAATAAAAAATATATACTTTCCCGCCAAAATAATTACCAACAACTTTTTAATCAATTCATTGTAATAAAAGAAAAAAAGTGCAGCTTTCGAGTGCCGAAGTGCCCGAGATTCTACTAGCTTTTCACAGTCGAATCAATTCACAGGAATTCGTGATCATCAACAAAACATTTGAGAAAAATACTAACAAGGGACCACATGAACATTGAGGTGACATTGAAATATTGAGTTAAATATCTAATATCATATGGCGTGAGATATGTAGTGTCAATGGCAACATCATTCGTTGTTGGGAAAACATAATGCAAACGAATGAAAGAAACAAAAAACTAATTTTTGTTGAGAAACAATGAGATTAAAATAGAAGCTGTTTTCCCCATAAGCCCCAAATTCCCTCAAAATAAAACTATAACTAAGAGATGCTTTCGGTAAAGCGAATGGCCAGTCTAATTCATAGTAAATAACAAAGCCTGACCAACTCCAGCGCCAAATTTTGATCTATGCAAGATTTTTAGGAATCAATAATCAAACATTAGGCCGAGTCCAAACAAGAAATGGCACACTCCTAGGCCAAATACGTGAATATTAAATTGTGGGAAATTATAATAATATTAATGTTTTCAGTTGAGAGTGAAAACCTACTTCCTTGAAAAGATCTACATGTCATCTGACGAGAAACTAGACTTGATAGTTAGGTTGAACGAATTTATTTGTGCCCATAGCACTAAGGTTGACACGTTTGTTTATGTGTGGTCTCGTTAGGATAAAGTGGTAGTAACAATTATGTCTAAAGAGTAAGGTGTAAATCGTACCAAATAATTATCAATCTCTAAATAATTGAACATCGATATCATTATTAAGCTGATCGTGTAAATCTCGTTGAATTTCAAATTGACCACACCCACAACAATAAATACATACGTCGAAGTGTAATTAGTAATCGTAAAGAAACCGTTGATAAAGTCAGGGCTAAAGACTTGGATTGAGTTTTGTATATCTAGATCTACCGTATGGGGCTGAGGTGATGACGCAATACCTACACCAGGATGTACTCATAAAATTCTTGGGAGTTACAAGGTTTTGAGCCAAATTTCGAAGTGCATTTTTTCTTGAAAGTATCAGCCAAAACTAGATTTGACCAGTTAATTTTGAGGAGTACCTATGCGCTACAGGTGATAAATGATACCTGGGGTAATACCGAAAATGAGGGGAAAAAGACTGTTAGCTTATTATAAGAGCATTGAAGAGCACCGTATTTAGTTGCTGTTGAATGTTAGAACCTCTACCTTCGTGATCTTTTTGGGATCAGTAGTTCCGGTTTCCAGAATTTCGACTTTTTGATAGACGTTTGGCGAGTTGAGCCAGCGCGTACGGTCGTTCTTGCTGTAAGCACCTTTTTTCCATTGGCTGAAAAAAGAAACAAATTGATGAATATATTGTTGGGCGTTTGAATAAAATAAAAAATTTAATAAAGAAAAATATATTATAATTGAGAAAGATTGTGGGAACGGAGCACAGCTTGAAAAGGAGGATTTTAACTATATGGTAAGATGGCGGCAACAGGTGGGAGTCAGGGACAGGTGGGGAGGGGTCCTTATTCTAGAGACAGCTATTGAGGCTAATGGTAGGATTATTCATACCAACATCTATTATTGAAACAGATTGTTACAAGGGAATATATGAAGTAAGATTTCATAACACGATTTACTCATGGTGGCAACATATTAATCGAGTGGTCACCAATGGGAAGAAGCAGCTTTCTCGAAAAAGATTACAACGATTTCGCTAACAATTCGTATTTTGTGATTAAAATAACCAGCTCGGTGTATAAGCTTCATTGCAATCCGTCTTCGATGTGATACGTCCTTACGGAAGATGTAAGCAACATACCGACTTATATAATATATTACAAAAAAAAAAGGAAAATAAATAGGGACATGAATTGGAAACAAATCAGCATATTATGGATAAACAGACTTAATAACTAGTTTGCCTTTTCAGACCAAGACGAAAGTCACGCATCCTTACCGGACATTATGATTTCAGCAGGATGCTTAATATTATAGATTCCGCTGAGTACTTTCTTTGCAGATGCGACCGATTCTAGAGATCCAGAACGGAGACATTTGGACTACAAATAATTGAACGTGCTTCCCTCAGACATTGAGTGGAAAACAATAAAAATTTTTGTTGATCTAAGCAACAGATTTGCTTGTGACAACTCCAACTCGGGGTAAACGGTGGAATCCATTTTTTAAATTAACGTGGCCTCTACATGAGGGAGAGTATAAGCCGATTGTGGTGCCTGAAACTCTTTTCCAATGGAAACCCCGATCAATGAGTGAGTGAAGTTCGAAATGTAATCTCCCTTTGGTTGTTGGGTGAACATGATCTTACTAGAAACAACATTATTTGCAATAATAGCCCTGTCTTCATTTCCAAGTCATAGTGAACTCCCAGATTATAGGTTCGTTCCTAGAGACTTTATGATTCTAGTGAACAGAAAACTTCAGTTACGGTACTCATTAGATCGCCGTACAGATACTGTCCAACAACGGTAATAGTATCAAGAAGATGAAAAGCGCCGGATCGATACCCTTTGAGCGGTTGGTTTCTATCTGGCAGATCTAAAGGTAACTAAATGTGGAACTAGCTTTTTCTTTTGGAACAGAGAATGGCAGTTGTTGGACGGTCGGACCTGCAACATCACTTAGAAAAAATTCGCAAGCTCTTCTATCAGCACCTATCTCCTCCGGGGCCGAAAAGTGATATTATAACCTGGGAAGACAACTGTGTTACGGATATTTCGATAGAATCTGAATTAATATATTTTTCCTTGGAGAAGGCAAGGAGAAAGACGCATTCTAGACCACATGGCTGTAGAAGAAGATTTATCAAACCTCTCAGACCACAGGAGTTGCCCTGCTCGCAACATTTCCTCACAGTCAAATATCAGCCATCTTTGACTGAATCAAGGTTCAGACAGTGTAAGTAATGCGCTCATTAAGATTCTGCTTGGCATGAGAGAGTGGATCAGTATTTGGAGCCACAAAAGTCAACTTATTGTGAAACAATTTCTATTAGTTTTTCTTGATGGATTGCCATGGACACAAAACCTAGACCTGGCCACACAGCACGAGGACTAGCTGTGAATTGTTGTCGGGGGTGATGTCATGGGCCACACCAACTAGTGCCCACAACCAGCGGGTACGTGGGCAGGACAAGAACAACAACAACAACTGAAGAGTTGATTGTAGGTGATAACCGGCCAATTGCTTTGATATCGGAATACGGCGAAAATTGGGTCGGCCCCGTGTCGCCAAAAGTGCAAGGAGGGAAAAATACGAAGGGAAAAAAATTAATAAAAAATTAGAAGTGGCAAGGGAGCCTTTTTCTTCATTTGTGGGAATGATCGAAGAATATAAGCTTCGAAAAACAAGACAGTTAGGTTTCCTTCTTTTAAAACCTATTTCCACCCAGAAAGTGTGCAAAGATCGTTCCACAGAATTTCATTCACGATATTCCTCAAATCTACCAAACTAGGTGACTTACCCTTTATTGTACATTTCCTCTTCTTCCAAAAGATAGCCTAATGAGGAAACTGCTGGTGGAACTTCAACATCGTTTCTCGGTTTCGGTGGTTCCCCTTTAATTAGTGGAGTTCTGTAGATGTAACCTGTTCGGAAGCCCTGAAAGAGATCAAACAAGATTATTTCGAAACTAAGATGTATGTATTGGTTCATGTTCAAAGTCAAGCAACGTATGTATGCACTGCAGAAAAATCCTCATACCTTTGAAACAAACTTTTCAAAGATAAATGATAAGAGATCAACATTTCTGTTAATTAATTGGAGAATGAATTCAAAATTTGTATCTCCTTCATTTCAGAGGTGGGAGTCAGAGAGAAGCAGTGAAAAACGGCTCCAGATCTAAGCGATGGGATGACTGGGATTGTACAGGATTGCGTTCAGGAGTAAATGAACACAAATCTATCTACAACACATCTAAAATAAAATAGGTTTTACTTTCTTGCTTACTGAAATCTATGAAACAAATAAATATTTTATTAAACAACTCACAGCATTGTCAAGCATCCTCATTAAAGCTTCAAACTCCATTCCACCGATGCGCCATTTCTTCTCCTTCTTCTCAAGGGCTGGAGGGAGAGGAGTGGCGTTCTTCGGAAGGGCCCCATCCGGAGCTTTTCGCGCCGCGTCGTACATGGCTTTCCTAGCTTCGTCTGGCAGTGTTTCTAGGTTGTCTATTCCCATGGGCATCAGTTTGACCTGGATATATTCACAAAATGCAATCAACGTTTGTACCAGCAGTAATAAACCACAAAACTGAGTTCAAACTTGATTAGGACTATACTGCCATTTTCTGATAACAGGTGATTAGATTACAGCAACCTACTGGTAACAGGGTCCAGTTCCAACTATTCTACCTACCAAAGTTATTTCTTACAACATCGCTAGAAGACGTCAGGATCCAATACTTCAAATAAACCCTTCTGAACAGTCTAGTGGTTAAGTTTTGGTTGATCAGTGATAACCTGATTCACTTGAATAACTTCTCACATTCTTTCCATAGCCAGTAGATAGTTCTATTGAGTACTGGATACTTTGGTAATTGGCGAACTGAGCGGAGATTCATCAACTGCAGCCCAGAGCCCCAAAAAAGCATCAGCTCCTACTGCTCTTGAATTATCAATTCCCACCGAGGAGAGGTCAGTTAAAGAAAAAGTAAAATTCTCTATACCTGTTATATTTTCTAAGAAATATCAAAACCAGTAGCACTACAGTTTATATCAATAAACATAAGGATATACCTAGGCAGTCTATGAATTATATGAACAGTCCAGACAGCAAATAGGTAGCTATGTCACAAGTTATTTTATTTTTATCACCTAGTGTCTACCCATACTATTCTTTGTTTTAATAGAGATACGAAAGCTAAATGCAGCTATATTCTATAAAATCCATCTAACGAAAATAGTATTCATATCATGGTGTGCGGAGAATAACTTACTTGCGTCTCACACGCCAGCACCGTATTGTAAACATTGTAGAAAGCTTCTTCGACTGTTTCACCACAACATAAGGCTCCAGCATTGCTCAGAAGCAGCACCTGGAACATTAGAGCTAATGAATGAATTTGAAAAGATTACTCATTGAATCTATACTACTATAGGGCATGGAATAAGAACCAGTTTTTATCAAAATTCCTTCTATATCACGTATAGCTAATTCATAGCGGGGGGCGCCTAAAGGGAAACAGACAGCACGTTATACAGTCTTCATAAGAGTGCAGTATATAAGATTGATAATGCAGTCATAAGCCCACAAGGGCCTCAAGTCCTAGTTTTGATGATTCTGTAAGGAGAACCCATTGAAACTCAAGAGGACGAGATCAAATTCAATTAGTAGCACTCAGTAAACAGCATAAATAAATAAAATAAATGTAAGGGGAGAAATAGGATTCTAGATCATAAAGTTGCTGAGAAAAGGGGCCACATAAATTGATAATTTTACTTAGGAAGGCCCTGTAACGTTTTGATTAAGCTCAATGTTCAACGTTCCAACCTTATTTATTGGTCCCAGGCTCCTAGCGATTTTATCTCTCTCTTCTGGCTCCGTGACGCCTCCAAAGAACCTGTGGGTGCTGACTTCTCCAAGAACGGCGGCTTCTCTCCCCAGAGGCAGCAGCCCAGCTTTCAAAGAGGATATCGCGACTACAGACGGTGTGTGGATGTGAATGACACATTTAACGTCCGGGCGAGCAGCGTGGACAGCACCGTGTAGCTGGAATTTAGATGTGTCCACTCCGAAATTCGTCGTGCCCTGCTCAACGACGCTACCTACAATTTTTTCAAAGATATTGAAGTAAATTTGAACATTGAATGATTGTATTTGATTTGATGTGTATTGTATGATTGTATTTGATTTGCACATTTGAATACTTGGAGGAAAAAAGCGAAGTGTACCTATTATTTAGAAATAGGTATATATTTCGTATGATGTTACCTTGCATATCCACTTTAACGAGGGAGGAGGCTGTGATCTCGTGATATAGCATTCCAAATGGGTTTACGAGAAAGTGTTCCTGCTCTTGATTTAATCTTGCCTATAAACAAATAATGGAATCATAATATTGGATTATGTAAAAAAATATATACATATAATAATAAAAAAATAGAATAAAATAAATAAAAAACCAATGGGGAATTTACATGTTATTGACCTGGAGATATGCCACTTTGGCCAGATACATGCGAGAATCTGGAATTACAGGTGGACCAAAAGTGGTGTCAAACCCTGATTGCGCTTGCCTGACCACTTGCCAGCCCTTTTCATAACCACTCGATTCCCACCATAGAGCTGTGGAAACAGCCTACACTTGCCTACACTTTAAATGTAAGGTTTCCTAGGGCATCCTCTAAATCTAGGTATCTTTTACATGACAGAGGCTTTTTCAAATAGTTAAATGGGTACTCAAATTACTCATGATCTCGTAACTGCAATGGGGAATTTTCATGGTTATTTTTTATTTGCTCAATAAAAGATCTTGATGAGAGCTTTCTAAAAAGGTGCAATTTGATGGGAATCTGACCAGTAATACAGCTCTTGAAACGTTCGTGCTACACATTCGTTTACCATCAATAAATAAACCAATGGGGAATTTGCATGGTTATTTTTTATTTGCTAAATAAAAAAATCTTGATGAGAGCTCTCCAAAAAGGTGCAATTTGATGGGTATCTGAACAGTAATACAGCTCTTGAAATTCATTAACACGATGACGTCACGGTTCCCGCCCACCTGGGGGGAAACCCTCAGCTCACTTGCACTACTACGTCACGGGTGATCTTCCTAGGATGGGAGGGCCAGCGTTTGACACCTTAAGAGAAATTTTGTCTTTGACATGCAATTAAGTTATGTTTTTTCGTTTGTTCAAACTTGAATCTTACATCTACTGCTGCTCAGTATTGGAAAAATCGCTAATTCAAACCAGAAAACATCATAAAACCGGTTTTTTTTTTTAAATCAATTTTTTGACCCAGTATTTGACAGCCAAATTTTTGGTTACACCTTCGATTGACACCCCATGATTGAAAGAGCAGTTCTTCTACAATAAATGATTCCGTGTATCAACAAAACACTTATTTCAACATTTTATTAATAAACTGAGCATTCGAACTTAGTTTTATTAATCTAAATATAAAATTGATATGAATTCATAAAGACAAAGTTGAAAATATCACAAAATAGGTAGGTACAAGGTTTTCTCAATACCATAAGTACAGTACGTTTTTAATGGTAAACTAGCAGCTTCTCAGTTGCTATGTATTATCCAGCATACAAAAGTGGACAGCAAAATGGAGAATCAAGATAAATGAAACTAAGTCGGTACATGTCGATTTCACCAACAAGAGAATCGAGTATATTCCGGTACATTTCATGGGAAAAGTTATTCCGAATGCTAATGAAGCCAAATACCTAGGCATGACACTGGACGCCAAACTTAGATGGAAAGCCCATGTCAAGAAAAAGAAGGAAGAACTCCTTCTAAAATTCAGAAAAATGCATTGGCTAATGGGGAGACGGTCGAAGTTGTCAATCCAGAACAAGCTAACATTGTATAACCAAGTCCTTAAACCAGTCTGGACTTATGGAGCTCAGCTTTGGGGCTGTACGGCTCAGTCAAATCGAGACATCATCCAAAAATTCCAGAACAATGTGCTAAGAACGGTGGTCAATGCACCATGGTACTTTCGAAACGAACGTCTCCATCATGAGCTTCGGATCGAAACAATAAACGATGCTATAAAGCGACAAGCTGTGAGACACCTACAGCGGTTAAGATGTCACATCAACGAGGAAGCTGTCCAACTCCTTGATGCAAGTGATATCATCAGAAGATTGAAACGTACCAAACCACTCGACCTTGCTTACTTGTGAAGCAGTGAAGTGAAACATCCACCATAATCAACAAAACTCAGTGATGTATCTTAGTTTTGAATTAAAGTCCATATTTTCAAAATAATATTGTTAATAAGTAATACTTGGTGCAATAAAGAATATTAAAAAAAAAAAAAAAAAAGAAGTTGCTATGTATTTATATAAATATTAAAAATAAAGAACGAATGACAAGAACGACTAGAGATCCATATAGACAGCACTGTCAATCACTGAGGGTAGCATCAGTTTGGAGACTAGTAATACATTTGCATTTTCACATGTAATCTTTGTTTATTTCCAAAAAATGATAACATTTATGCAATCTACACAAAAAACTGATTGAGAAAGACCATGGGAACAATCGAATTTGAAAAAGTGGACTGCATGGCAAAATAGAACACGCACTCCCTTAGCAAAATCACAAGATGGAGAAGTGCGGAGCTTGGGTTTGGAAACGGAGCAGCACTTCAGTTAGGCTTATAAGAGACCAAACAATGAGCGATGAAGAGATCAAAGAACTGGAGAATCAATTTAGCCAAGATTTCTTAGAAATTATAATTCAGTTCCTGTTAAGAACCAACATTATTTTACCAATATTTATTTTTTTCCAATTTTACTATTCCGAAGTGGAAATTGTTCGTCAACTTTAGTGAACCATTTTCTTGTCAATCCCTTAGGGCCACTTTCACCAACAACATAAACGAGTTTAAGTTAGAAAAGATTAACAAATAATCGAGATTCCAGCTAATCGTCTTTCACCAAACCACTTTACGAGTTTAAACTCCTAACGAGGTGGCTTGAGGTTAATCTCCCAATCTCGGCCAGTTAACTCTTGCCAATCTCAGATTAGTGATAAAAATGATATCGAGCAAAATGGCCGCGCACCAACAGCTGATTCCTCATACCTCTACAGTTTGGTTCAGTTTATTATTATAGTTTATATATAGTTTATTGTTATTCAAGTTTTTGATGATGAATTCACGCGATTTATCGCTCGGATTAATTTGATTCCTCGGATGAGGACGATGTCCTGCAAAGACGCCCAAGGACGATCCGACGGCGCATTCCACATTTTGACGGGTTGGACGACGTCGAATTTCGGCGGAGATTCCGGCTCCCAAAACCGACAGTTTTGAAAGTCCTCGAGCTTATCGACACTCACCTGGAGTTCCCTTCGAACAGTTGAGCAACGAAGTTGGAAAAAGGCTTTTATACCATCAAATCGATGAATTATAATACGAAATTGATGTAGGATGGTAGGAAAATAAAGTATAATCGATGATGATAGCACGTTATAATACGATGTTGAATTGCTATCCCTTGTACAGTATGTACCTACCTACCTATACCACATAAAATAACTTATGTACATTTAAATAAGGTGATCAACCGTCCTGCTTCCGTCAAATGATGTGTCACACTTTCTTTGTTGGAAGTCAACGAAAAGTTGCGAGTAGATAGTAACTAGGTAACTAGATAAAAACGGCGCGGGTAAAAACGGGTCGTGGTTGTGATTCACTGCTTTATTGTCTTGATATGTCGGACACATGGCGGGTTTTCTAACTGTCGTTTCAAATTGTCCAATTTTTCATTGGACAGTTTCCGGAATCTCCGTTAGGGAAACTCGATTATTCCAATTTTGGTTTAAACGAATTTTGGGTTGGTGAAAGACGCCAAGGTTTGATCCTCGAGATTATATTTAATCGAGTCTGGCCAATCTCGGATTTATAAGTTGTTGGTGAAAGTGGCCCTTAGGCCTCTTTCACACCAAACGAATCCGAATGAATCTGGATCACACTGAATCAAGTTGAATCTGATTCGTCATCTCCACACTTTCCCACCAGCTGAACCAACCTGAATCTATAACAATCCTTCCATCTTCTTTTTGTTTTCCTTCTTTTAGTTGCTTTTGAGCTATCATCATGGACGCAGTTGTTTTAAATGCAATAGTGATTCGTAAGAGGCAATGGCGGAAACAGAAAACAAGAAAAGTGTGGATACATCACATAAATAGGAAAAGGCCGGATTTTGGTATGTTTCATCATTTACATCCTGACCTACAAAATGATGAGAAGAAATTATATGACATCTTCCGAAAGAGTGAGGAATTGTTCGTAATACTGCTGGATTTGGTGGGACCTGTGGACGCACTATTTTCTTTTACTTTTAAAATTAGTAATTCCACGTCCATCTCATATGGTTGTTGATTCAAGACTGACCGGGCGAGGAATCTGACAGGTTGAATCAAGTGCGACCTCGAATCAACACTGATTGAACCAGATTCGTCCGGTCTGAAGGCGGGAAAAGAGTCCCTTCACATTTAAGGCTCTGGCACACAGAACGCGATCTGTCGCGGCGGGCAGCGATCACTGACCGCCGCGATCCGGCGATATGGTTGTAAGATGCAACATTGCATCATCCCTGTCACACACAGCGCGATCTGTCAAAGCGATCCAGTCTTGATCGCGGCGACAGGCGATACACTTGTACAAAACTACAAAATTATAACGCGATCCGGCGATCCAGTTTCAAGATGGGGAATCAGTTTCTCCAATTCGTAGTGATCCGCTCAATCCTGGGTCGCAGTACTTCATGTAGCTCCTCAAAACTTTGCCTCGACATACGAAAATATGAAAAAAACCTGTCTTCATGAGACTGTAGTTCACGACACAGACGGTGGTATTCACCAAGTTCTTCTCTTTTTTGATTTATTGGGTGCACCCAAAATCGTCTTCTTGTGCTGGTACTCTGTACTAACGCGAAAAGAAGCAAGAGTTCCTCTTCGTCAGAACTACTCATTTTTTCTAGAGAACCATACGAACTTGTTGATAATGTACAATACTGGATCGCTCACACAGATATCGCGTTGCATGTGGCGTAGCTGCATCACCGATCGCCAAGGAGATCACGGGATCGCTGCCCGCCGCGACAGATCGCGTTCTGTGTGCCAGAGCCTTTAAACGGAGCGCTCGAAGCCGAATCTTGGTCAATCAGATTCAACTTGATTCAGATTGATCCTGATTGATTCGGATTCGTTTGGTGTGAAAGGGGCCTAGTTTCCCCATTTTCTAAGTTCCCAAAATGGTGAGAAGCTACCCAGGAAGAGTTTTTGAAATTCAATAAATCGTTATTCCGATGTTCTGATGAGACTGTTCATTTCCCCCTTGTTTTAATATGGCGGTATTTCCCCAGCTAGCTGGGATAATACCGCCATTTACAAGGGTCTCGTAAATTGTTGTTTACTAATATAAAGTTGACACACAACCAGCAGAAACGTTGTAATTCACTACTGGAGATGTTTAATCATTTAATAATGATTAACCGGACGTTTCCATTTGTTTTCTTCACGTCACGGTGGGGTTTTCTATTGATTTTCACGTACAACCAATGCGTTAGTAGGGAAGTGTAACTCCCTTAGTTTCCATAGCAGGAAAATCGTTAGCCACTTTTTGGAATGCTCTAATTTTATCACAGCATTTCATAATCCCTAAGCCTCTGTAGTGTCAAGGAAAGCTGATTTATTACGTTCAGTTATAAACTAAGATTGCTAAGTAACCATAATGAACTAATAATGTGTAAAATTAATCATTATTAAATGATCTGACTGTAGAACCGTAGGTCTACCGTCCATTTTTGAGGAAGAAAATATATATCCAAATTAATTCATTCGCTGCCAAATCATGAATGACATCAATTAGGTGCTGATGGCTATTTCCAAAGTATAAAAAAAAGCTGCAGATTCCTACATTCTTCATTATTTCTATTGTTTTATAATTTGCTTCAAAATCTGAAGCTTCTGATTGCAAACCCGGGCTGTGATAGACAAAATATGCTTAAGGTGGCGATATTATCCCATTTTCTCCAACTGCAAGCGATAAATAATTTTTAAAGGTAACGAAGCGTTTGGTCCCCAGAGTGTCTGCAATATGAGATTCCTACCGTATCATGTAATTTTGTATAATTTACCTACACAAAACGTAACATAACGTGGTAAAACGCCATTAACTTACCGTGATGTGATTGTGGATGCCGTGAGTCCACCCGTAGAGGTCCATCAGTCTGAAAACGGATGCCAATTTACATCTGAGAACCTTTTCACCTTTGGCGTAGCCCATGCTCTCGACGCCTCGAATATCGTTTATTGGTGTAACGCAACTCGAATCTGTATGGATAAGAGAAAACAAGAGTTAAATATGTAAGAATCAAACAAAATTACTAACATAATTGATCAAGGTGGATGTCTCAGTCTCAACCACCGTCACAAACAAGACCGGTCGCGAAATTGAACTATCTTCTCGAGCCTTCAAGATGCAGCAATTGGGGATATCTCAACCTAGAATATCCATGTAAGGGCGGAATTCCTGATAACTGCATAGGATGCACTATTATTGTGCCAATTTATATTGGCAATATATTATCAAAATTGTAAGTATGATTGGACTTTTTAAGATGTTCTGCAAATGTAGACCTACTTACCCGTATTCTCCCTGAAATCCTCATGATGCTCTTCTATTCTTTCCCTTAATTGCCTACCAGTTTGACCGCAATATCCGTACCCGTAAGAAAATTTTAGTTTATAAACCCCACTTTTATCTTGAACATTGATTTTGTCTTTAATGGAACCTAGTAATGCTCCAAGACTACTTCTACGAGGGTCGTCTCAAAAGTAAGTTGCACTTATTTTTAAAAAATCGCGAGATGATCCGATTGGGCTGAAATTTTTACAGAAGTTTTGTCTGGGTGTTGTCGCAGCACCGTAAAAGTTTCAAGTTGTTATCTCAAGTATCAGCTGTTAACCAGTTGTTACAATATGGAGCTACCCATGTGTTCTACCGCCAAATGCGTTCAGTTATTCGTTTTTTCACAACCTTTGTGAACCCCAAATCTTTGGTAATGAGCCGGTGAATACTCGCTCGGCTTGATTCAATATTTGGGAAGTTTGAACATGATCTCGTCAAGAGTATAGCGCCAGTCTGACTCCAAAATCTCGCGAACTTGATCAATGACGGATGAAACCCGAGACGAAGACGGTCGACCACTACGGGGCTCATCGTGGGTCACTTCTCGACCTCCCAGAAACAAATCCCACCATTTTGCCACGGATCGACGACTTACCGTGGTTTTTCCATAAACATTGACAATCTCGAGATGAATTTCTGTCGCGGATTTGTCTTTGGCTGTGAAAAAACGAATAACTGAACACTGAACGCATTTGGCGGTAGAACACATGGGTAGCTCCATATTGTAACAACTGGCAAACAGCTGATACGTGAGATAACTACTTGACACTTTTACGGTGCTGCGACAACACCCAGACGAAACTTCTGTAAAAATTTCAGCCGAATCGGATCATCTCGCCATTTTTTAAAAATAAGTGCAACTTACTTTTGAGACGACCCTCGTAGTTTTAAAACCCACTTTGTAACCTCTCGATGACAGAATTTTGCCGATTTTATCAGACATTTTCCCATAATAAGATATACTTATCCATTGATTTTCTTCTGAATTTACATCTTCCCTAACCAGATTGGAAACTTTATCTCTACTCTTGAACCTTATCCAATATGGTATCAAAGAGATCTCCTCCTAGCCATTACTAGCCGCTATGATTTTGATTATGGCTATTTTGTTAAATTTCGTTCACTCATTGGAATAGATAGTGCTCGGCCGATCATACTATGGAAAGCAGCATGCTTATGGACAAAAGGGTGATTTGAAGTACTATGGATCGTTATATCGCTATGTGTATCTTTTCTAATAATTGAAAAATCATGTTCCTCGTTTACCAAAGAGATGGACAGATCAAGAAAATTTAGTTTATTCCCGCAAATTTAACATTGTAACTCCTTATTTTTTCGTGGGAATAGACAACGTTTTTCACTATTTTCCGTTTTGAAATGGGTTTCCACAACTTCGTCGCGAGTGATTCAGTTCGACCCCTACCTACTTGACTTGTTTTTACTGCATATTCTATGGCATATTTGGGGCATTTATGCTGCGCAAAAATCCGGTTTCTAGATATGTACATACTTAAAACGTAAGTTTGGCAGACTTTAGTGTCATATTGTTATACTTAGTGGTTACTGTTGTTGTTGACGGAATCGTATTAAATAAATCCCTGATTGTGTAAGAAGTTTGGAAGGTCACTTATGCCGAAGTTATCCAATACAATCTACAAGATTGTAACAAGATCGAGTTTCCGCCACAGTTTTATCCGATGAAACCGAAGAAGCTACCAACTACGAAACATTCCCTTCCCCCCAAACCAAAACGTCATTCGTCTTTCATTAGCGACATCCAATCACCACACAGAATGGAGGTCGAACCCCATGATGGGATGCGGTTATAAAAAAAGGATCCGGGAGGATTGAGAATTAGAAATTGGAATGGAGAAGAGCATCTCGATAAAATAAATGTCGAATAGTTTAGAGTTTAAAGAATATATAGGACTTTGGGGAAATAGTGTTGGATCCCTACCTGCCTGAACGTTTCCCGTTCTCCCTCATTTCCCCTCTTTCGTTGCGTTTCGAAGATAATTCCATTATCTGGTTTGCTTCTCTCCACGCCTGGCTGACTGTCTACACAACATTCGACTTTGACGCTCTTTCCCTAGAACTATTAACTTTTCCAACTAAACTAAACCTCCTATTTTCTCAACGACCGACACAATATACTAAAAACAATTAAACTAAAGTACACTGAACCCTACGACAGTTGACCAACTGTCTAGTTATTGACGTTTGTTTCTATAAAAATATGTACCAAGTATGGAGGCCTTTAAATCACAGCTATACCTCGTAACTATGGAAATATAGAACTAGGCAATTGGTGACAAAATGTGGGACGAAATTACTGAAGTAATCTGTCTCTATCTGTCTAATCTAATCTTTGAGCTGGAGCAACGCCTCTAAGGGCCACTTTCACCAACAACATAAACGAGTTTAAGTTAGAAAAGATTAACAAATAATCGAGATTCCAGCTAATCGTCTTTCACCAAACCACTTTACGAGTTTAAACTCCTAACGAGGTGGCTTGAGGTTAATCTCCCAATCTCGGCCAGTTAACTCTTGCCAATCTCAGATTAGTGATAAAAATGATATCGAGCAAAATGGCCGCGCACCAACAGCTGATTCCTCATACCTCTACAGTTTGGTTCACAGTTTATTATTATAGTTTATATATAGTTTATTGTTATTCAAGTTTTTGATGATGAATTCACGCGATTTATCGCTCGGATTAGTTTGATTCCTCGGATGAGAACGATGTCCTGCAAAGAGGCCCAAGGACGATCCGACGGCGGGTTGGACGACGTCGAATTTCGGCGGAGATTCCGGCTCCCAAAACCGACAGTTTTGAAAGTCCTCGAGCTTATCGACACTCACCTGGAGTTCCCTTCGAACAGGTATAAGTTGGAAAAAGGCTTTTATACCATCAAATCGATGAATTATAATACGAAATTGATGTAGGATGGTAGGAAAATAAAGTATAATCGATGATGATTGCACGTTATAATACGATGTTGAATTGCTATCCCTTGTACAGTATGTACCTACCTACCTATACCACATAAAATAACTTATGTACATTTAAATAAGGTGATCAACCGTCCTGCTTCCGTCAAATGATGTGTCACACTTTCTTTGTTGGAAGTCAACGAAAAGTTGCGAGTAGATAGTAACTAGGTAACTAGATAAAAACGGCGCGGGTAAAAACGGGTCGTGGTTGTGATTCACTGCTTTATTGTCTTGATATGCCGGACACATGGCGGGTTTTCTAACTGTCGTTTCAAATTGTCCAATTTTTCATTGGACAGTTTCCGGAATCTCCGTTAGGGAAACTCGATTATTCCAATCTTGGTTTAAACGAATTTTGGGTTGGTGAAAGACGCCAAGGTTTGATCCTCGAGATTATATTTAATCGAGTTTGGCCAATCTCGGATTTATAAGTTGTTGGTGAAAGTGGCCCTAAATCGCTTCAGATTTTTAGACTGAGTTCGCGGATGGCACCCCATTCGTTATAAGGCGAAAACCAAATAGGAAACTTTAAACCTAGGAAAACAGGCACGTCTGGCAGCAGCTCAAAGTTCATTTCCAGTTCAAGTGGAGGAAGCTTGCTCGTCGGAGGAAGTCATTTTTACGTCGATAGGGAACAGAGGGTGGAAGGTAGATATAGCATTTACAAGTCAAATTAACCTTTTTACAAGTCGAATTAACCTTTTTACAAGTGAAATTAACCTTTTTACAAGTCAATTTAACCTTTTTACAAATCAACGTAACCCTCCTTGAGCAATGCGCAAAAATCGTTGAAGGGCAAAGAAAAGAAACTAAATACATTGAATACGACAAAGTAGGTGTAATAATAATTAAAAAATATCGATTTTCCAACAAAAAATATACCAAAATTTTCCATCAAAAACTAATCAACAAAAATATCAATTTTCCAACCAAAAATATATAAAATTGTCCAACAAAAAAATGAGGTAGGTACTAGGTTGGCTTATGCAGTAGGTAGGTAGGCTTTGTAATGAAAATTACTTAAAGATCACAGTGAGAAGGAATACTGAGGTAGAAATTCATGAAAAAGGAATGCCGGTTAAACCCGTACTCCAATTTCTTTGCCCTTCAACGGTTTTCGCACATTGCTCAAGGAGGGTTATTTTGATTTGTAAAAGGGTTATTTTGATTTGTAAAAGAGTTATTTTGATTTGGAAAAGGGTTATTTTGATTTGTAAAATGGTTAAATTGACTTGTAAAAAGGTTAATTTGACTTGTAAATGCTATAGCTTCTTTCAACGATAGTGTTGTATTTGCCAATCCTCGAGATGTGTAATAACTAGTTTCGTCGTCATAGGCCGCATAAGGTTAAAAACAAGTTTACAATACTTGTTAATATTTACAAGTTTATAATTTTTTTAATGCTAAACACGATGGTGAAACCTGACTTGCGATATTTTAGTCCGTTCTCGAATTAGAGGTGATGAGGCAAGAAGAAGCGCAAATTTTTCTAAAATTACCGACCTATGTTTGGGCTAAATCTTGCTTCTTCATGGTCCATCAGATCTAATCCGAGAAAGGAATAAGAAATATCTAATATCAATGACTCTCTTGGCCTTGACTTCCATTTTATTTTGATTGGCGCAGTTATTTTTGTGAAAGTAGGAATATGATTCATTTCAAATATTGTTGTAGAAAAAATCACACTAGCTATGTATACAACAATTGTGGTCTATTGATTTGGGGAGAAGTTCTGAAGGAATAACAGGAACTCGAGTTCTCAGTTTTCTTCCCATCAAAAGCTCCGCTGGACTGTGCCCTGATTGACCTGGAGCAGTTCGGTACTCTAGGTGCAAGGAAATTGGATCTTCGTTTTGGTATGAATTTTCTTCCAAGATTGCACCGCCCTCTCCACTTCTCCATTCGATTGATGGTACAAGGGAAAAACTATACTCTGCTGCAAAAGAGAGAGATTTCCATTCTTTGTTCACAGATTGAGATCCTGAGTCTGAGAATACCACCCAAGGTATGCAAAACCTTAGAAAGCAAACTTTAATTTTTTTAAATCAATTCTCCCACGGTCATCGTGGTGATATTGAAGACCTCCAATAATAATAACTTAATTTTTCAAATTCAAAATAATCCAATCCGATCTTTTGCCAAGGATAATCTGGAGTAGTAGAGGGGATCATTTCGGGTTTTCAACGGAGAAACGCTATTCCTTCACGGTAAAGTCTTGCTCTAACATCGAGGTAAGTAATAAAATATATTTCATGATATTTTGCCGTTTAACTTCGTGCTAAGTCTTGACCATTGAGAGAAAGAATTTTTCAATTTGTTAAAAACCACAATTTACTAAGAAATGCACTTGATGTTTCACCATTGCTGGCATCTACAATGCTTTCCCTCAATAAAATAAAGACCTGGCACTTTTTATTGATGTTCCCTATGTACTAAATATTATTAAATAGATATAACCACAAGATCCTTACCACAATAAAACAAGAAGTCCAAAAAATTCTGATATTTTTTTCTATCTAACTTTCTGACTAAAATTTCTAACCATCTAACAACCGGAGCGTGTGCAAGCGTGTATTTAGTCACGTACGCCGCTCTGTCGCCAGTATTTCCCTGGAACCGGAGGTACGCGGTAGCAGTAGAGAGTTTTTGGCGACTTCAACTTAACGTCATCCGTTACCGTAGTCTTGAGGGAGCAAACGAAGATGCTAACCCAAATGGAACCGGGAGAACGGTTGCCTTAATTTTGATGTCACGTTAACGGTGGTTGGGTAACGCGATAATTTTCCCCCAGCTGTCTTGTTGTCTACTGGTTGACTAATCAATTTCTTCATTTCGAAATGAAACGCCGATTTCCAATCCTGAATTCGAATTTCATGTTAGTTTCAATACAAATACGGGCTAATTTCTCATTTTTAGTTTTCCGTAAACAGGGGATGGATAGTAAGCCTCAAGTGTGGAACACCGCGGTTTAGTTGCACTTATAGGTCATTAGTCGTTACGAACTTCATGTTTTTGGGTTTTCCGTTGGGCAAATTATCAACAAGTATGAAAAAGTATTTATCTCTATGACAATGAAACAGGATTTTACCAGACAAAATCATCAGTGGAGGCAGCACTTCACGCAATGTTCACGAGAAAATAGCTGAGAGATCAGGTAAACTAAGAACAATTCTGCGAAGAATTGTCTTAAAACTCAGTTTTCTAATTTAAAATATGTGAAATAATAATAGAAACAAGGCTCTAATCGACCAAATAGAGCCTGAACGCAAAAGAACGGAACTTTTCGATCGAGTTGAAGGCTAGTAAAGCTGGACAGCGGAGGCGGACTTCAGATGGCACATTCGGTTTCTACACGACTTGAAACGTAAAATAACCAAGTTTGAGGGGTGTTCAAAAACCTACCCGCTACATCAACATAATTAGTTGGTGATCAGGCATTTGAAAAGAAAAACTATTATATTTACTTCAACAGTATTCGAGTAATTTTGAGGTGAGCAGTAGGGTTACATTTACAGGAAGGTTAGGCTGGTGTCGTGTGCCTTTAGGTCCCCAAACGGGTGACGTTAAATGAGCCATTCTAACGTACGACGTTGCTAACGTCCCCTCAAGGTCACGCACTCTTGGGTACGTTAGGGTGACGTTAAGGGTACGTTAGTGGTCACCAAAAACTCTCTAGTGTCCGGCTGCCCACCGGCATTTTACCGGCACCGATCAGCGGTCGGCATGTGTGCGAGGTCCCGTTCCCTCCTGAGGTTCACTATTGGAATTTGGACGACCGGTATAAAATCGGCCGTCCGAAATCGGTATGTGTGCAAATAGCTCAAGTGCACAATGTCGATAGTACATACTTGAGAGTATTTTGCATTTTTTCCGGTCTGATGAAATCCCCCACTAATTTGGTCAGCTTCATGTACCTATATCTCCGGCCCTACTCAATTTATCGCCTCGATTTTTTTTTTTTTTTTTTTTCTCTTGTCAAGGATACTGTCCTTGACAGTTTGTGCCAAGGAAACTCCGTTATGACAACAACACAAAAATAGGGATGCTGTAACAAGAAAAGTAGAATTTAGCCGTACAATTTCGAAAAATAGATCAACCTACCTGATACTGTGAGTAAAATTATAGAAAATCCTTGGCACAGCGTTTGTAGCATTTATTCACGCACAATTAAAAAAAAATTGTTGCGATAAGTTCAACGCTTTGGGAGAAAAAGGTACAGAAGCCTAAAAAAACGAGATATTTCAGGAAACATGATTTTTTGAAATCATCGGTGTTCATTTCGTGACGTCAACTCAAATGAGTTCCTACTTCCTCCTAGACCTTGCTTGAGGTGTTAGACCCCTAACAATGAAGAAGATGAAGAAATAGAAAAGAAACCTTTTGATAGTCTTCAGCTTGTTTTGTTTTCTGGTTTTGTTGTTTTCAAAGTTCCTATTACTCCTTAGGAGGAAGCAGACGACCCAGCCAATGGTGCGGGCCTCCACTAGAGCAGCACGGCGCTCCGACCCATCTTCGACAATATTTTTCAATAACTTCTCGTTGTTCAATTTAAAAAATTCTTTTTGCATTCAATTCCAAATATAATGAATTACCTAGTAGAAACATTTTTTTTTTTTACTTTTCGATTTTTTGGTCCTTTATGTGTTAACCCGCCAGTTCCTAATGCACCCTACAGGGTGCACCTCTTTTTTGGCCCCTGAAATTCAAACATGTCGCCCACTAAGTGATCCTAGTGCTCCTAGAGGGTTTTGAAGACGTGACAAAGTGACTTGATCAAAAGGAAGTTGATAAGAACCACCTGTTATCTTGATACTTCAGTTCAAAGTGGCCAACCTCCGCGATTTTTGCGTCTGTGTGACCTGCCTTCTCGTTTTCGTTCACCATGACTAAAAAACGGCAAGTAACCAATAATTCATTACAGATTTTGTTTTTCTAGGTATTTCTGAGAAACCTCAACAAAAAATATTAGAGAATTGAGCAAAATTGGCCTCACAATCATAAATACAACTTCGGTGCACCCTGTAGGGTGCATTAGGATTGAGAACAACTTTGGGTTTTGGTGGTCAGTAGGTACATGTTCGTTGTGCTTGTGTCAGTAACTATCTATGTCTTTATTATCTCACTAGGACTCGTCGTGTCCGTCAGTCCATCCGTCCGTACATCCGTCTCGTTTTATTATTTTTTTTTTTTTTTGTACGCCTAAACGGCTGGTTCGATTTTGATGTAATTTTTTGCGTCAGTTCCAGAACCTGCTCAAGGCTACGTTCGTTGTGCTGGTGCTAGTAACTACCAATTTATGTTTGTGTTATTTTTTCTATTATGTGTCACGTCGTTATATAATTATATGTGTGTTTGTATATGTGCCTATGTGTTTTTGTTGGTTCACCTCATCAGCTCATATGGCCTTTCCTCCACCGTGCAGTATTCAGGTACAGTAATAATAGATACAATATACTTATGATAATACTGAATCATTATTTCATAAATATGATATTCTGTTGACTGTGACTGTTGACAAGGTGAAGAAGAGGATGTCCGTTGATTGTCCGAATGTTGTTGTGATGTAGAATTGATATATGGTAGGAGTCGACCGGTTTGATGAGAATGTTGAATCTCTTAGATGCTCTCTGAAGGGATGGAAATGGTGGTACCCTCTCTTCCTGTTTGGACTTGATGCTGCTTGCCAGAATGCATGGAAGCTAAAGAAGAGCACGTCTAAAGGAAAGGAGACATACTGTCAATTCAGAAGGGTCATCGTTCAGTCTAACTGCCTGACGCCAGCGAGGTAAAACTACTGGAGTGATCGCCAGGTGAGCGAAAAACGGTCCGAACGGGACCAGTGTGGGTTCAAATGGTGGGCTACTGAGACCGCCGGGCGGTTTCTGGCGTTGAACGCGCTGTCGTTTACACACTCCTGGACCTCACTACCGTGGTTGAATCTTACTAAAATTTATATATTATTCATCTGCATGAACTACGGAATCTGACAGTATAAATACTTTTTATTTTATCACGCATATGAATTTTTAATAATGTAAAACATATAAGTGTTGTTAAAGCGGGACATGAAAAAGTTACTAAGCGTAAACTTTTTTTATTTTTAGGACAGAAACAAACTTCCAGCGAGAAAGTTGTAGCTAATTAGTTGATCTACAACTTTTATTCCAAAAATTATTTTATAAAGTGTTTGGTTTTCCCATAATCCGTCTCGAAAGAAGCTGGACAATGTTCGCCGCGCCAAAACCAAGTCGCGCGCCGCGCTGCCGTTCGACCCAATGATGCTGTGTTACAACGTCAATCTAGTTCTAAGAGAAAATACAAAAAGTTTCACAACTTGTTGTATATTTAGATACTCTTATTCGATTGCAGAAATTGGTTTTCGTTTTATTACCTCTGAAACGGTTTATTTTTATTTTCTATGGATAAATCATTTCACAGCATATCATTTAATCCTATTCTTTCCAGTAGCAATAGATACTCATATAATACTGACTAATGCTACAGATACATTTATAAAAAAGTACTTATAACGTATAGTCTTTCGGATCAATCGGAATTAATTATCACCATGCATTGTAAAACAGAGAAGACACTGCTTTGTTATCCTAAGGCCAAACGTTATATTACCTGCTCTAATGTTGGTAATTCCATACATATATGTTCTATTATATGAATAAAAAAGTATTTTTCTTGTGCGGTATTAATGTATCAAGATAATTGTATGATGTTGGCCCATTAGTTAACATTCTTGCCTAGAAATCCAACATTTTTAAGCGAACGTCAATGTTTAAGTTCTAAGATTCAAATTTTTTACTTTAATTTAAGACAAAAATACCGCTCATAAATAATTCTTTTTAGTCTGAAAATATCTAAACATTACTGTTGTACACCAACAAAAAGCCTACTGGGTCGAAAATAAATGTTCATGTCTAGAAATCTAAGAAATATAGCGAGCGATGAGGTTTTTTTAACGAAACTCTCAACTAACTATTCTTTTTACAGCAAACCCCCTGGTTAAAAGTAGTTAATTTTAGTATCAAAAGTTCGAGAATCTATTCAGAAATATGGATCAGAAGGCCATTCAGTAAAAAAAAATTTTCCCTTGCTGCAAATCTAGTTCGAGTGACCGGGCGTCGCGTTTTTCCCTATCTCGCCCATGCTAAGCGCTGCCGCGCTAGCCCACCATTTGAGACGCGACGTTGAACGCAGCCGGACCGAAACTCGGTCACCGCAACTCATGGGCGCGAGCAGTCCAGTAGTTGTAAGTCTTTGCCTGACGCACGCGAATCCAGCCAAAAAGGCGCGATCCATTTCAAACATCCCCAAAGTGATGGGCAGACATATCCCAAGTCAACCCAATCCTTCCCACAAACCAGTTCCCTGTAATCAGCAGCGATGCAGAAGATGCCACAAGAATACGAGGCAAATGTGCCGAGTGATCATTGCTGGTATCAGTTTCATAAAAGCGGACGTTGCACCTTCATCTCGTGAATAGCTTTAAAAATGCACCCAATAACCTTCACAAATTCTTTTCAACACTGATTTTTACCAATATAATACTGCCTACACTGTTCTGGAGGGTTTATGAAATAAAAATTATGTTTTCACCAAACATCTTATTTCTTGTTGTTCCCATGCCTAATGCACCCTCCAGGGTGCAGTACCATTACTAGTACTTGGAGCGTGATATAAATGGTATGCTCTTTTCCCCATTCAATTAGATGTCCAGTAATAAGAATTCATCAGAAAATTTCAAATTTTTATGGTAGTTTTTATTTAGGAACTGGCGGGTTAAAGATTGATAGATCCTAAATTTCTGCATATAAAAGGCACGAGAATCTACGCTCGACCTCACAGTAGGCTCATTAATTTGCTTGTATCATTGGGAACCGTCACGGTGCGTACTTACTTCTGAACATGGTGCCAGCGTGTAGGCGGGACGCGCCCCCGACCATATCTTGGATCTGCTGAAGGAGACCAGCGGGTCCGCCCCCGTCCTTCATCTGCGAGTCGATGATCCGCTCCAGCTCCTCGCGGAAGAGACGGGATCCCATGATCATCTCCACCCGCTTCCTCTTTTCCATTTCTTTCATGTCCTGAAACCGAAAAGAATCAGATTAATAGAATCAGATTAATTAAAATGCGATCAACTGTGTGCACTACATATCAGGATGGACGGACAGCAAACTCACTAAAAAAAATTACAATGTTATCTATTATATACAAAATTACATGTTCAAGATATATATATATATATATATATATATATATATATATATATATATATATATATATATAAATTCGGCCCTTCGGGCCTCGCAAGGGGCTCCGCCCCTTGACCCCGCCAGGGGGGCTTTGCCCCCCTGGACCCCCCGGATCTTTTCTCTTTTGTACTTCGTAGAAAACGAGGATAATTTGCTATGCAATTCTTAGCCTGAAAACACTAAAAAAAATTAAATAATTACGAGAGAAAAAAATTTTTTTTCAGGCCTGGCCGGGATTCGAACCCACAACCTTCGTCTCACGAGAAAAAAAAAAAAAAAAAAAAATTTCAGGCCTGGCCGGGATTCGAACCCACAACCTTCGTCTCACGAGAAAAAAAAAAAAAATTTTCAGGCCTGGCCGGGATTCGAACCCACAACCTTCGTCTCACGAGAAAAAAAAAAAAAAAAATTTTCAGGCCTGGCCGGGATTCGAACCCACGACCTCTCGCTTCCCATCTCGGGACAAAAAACGTTACACAAAAAGTGGACATTTAAAAAATTATTGGGGGTCGGCCTAAGAATTGCATAGCAATTAATATATATTAGGGTGGGCCGAAAAAATTTTTTTTTGGGGCCCCCTCTGAAAAGTTGCCTTTTCATGTCCAGAATAAGTGGTTAAAATTTCAAGGAAAAAAAAATTTCTGACGTACCAAGCCTTTCAAAATTTGGCTATAATGGAAGGACTGCAGAAATTTGCAACTTTTGGGACTATGGTTGGTATGAAGAAGATGGGGGTGGTTCTCGGTGTAACTTTTCGTGCTGAATCCAAATATGGTCTCAGAATTTTCCTATCCCGTCAAGAACCGGAGATATTTGAGGTTATCTTGGCGAAAAATAGCTATTTCAAGCGAATTTGAAGTTAGACACAGACAGCAGTTATTCTGCCGACTGCCTAAGTTTTCTTGAGTTGCAGTTCTTCTAGCAAATCATTCAAACTATTAATTCTCCCATTGACGAATTCCTTAGAATTTCAAGATATAAATAATCAAAAACCGTACTGGAGCGGGTAGCAGAATAACTGCTGTCTGTGTTTAACTCCAAATATATATGCATATGGTCGGAAAATATAGGAAACAAATAAATATGAATTACAAAATTGAGACTATTTCGCCGTATCGGCCTCGTCAGCTCCAGTCTAGACCACTCTCTGCTCTAATACTACTAGAGCTGCCAATACGGCGAAATATTCTCAATTTTGTAGGTTATATTCATTTGTTTCCTATATTTTCCGACCATATGTAACACCTCAAAGTAATATATATAGATTTTTTTCCGGATTTGGGTTCTTGAGGGTTGGTCTATAGATTAAACAACTCAACTAGGCAGACGTTTCGATTGATTTGTACATCATCTTCAGGGCTGAAATATTGGAAAAACTACCTTAGTTGGCAACATTTGACAACTCATGTACCTATGAACTGCAAGTGGAGACTCATGGACGTTAATGACTTATGATTTGTACAATATTATACACATACAGGAAGGTAGGTAATTTACACCCTTATTTGTTATATCATGATAAAACTTAAGATATTTGAAAAGGTTTATGATGATTGCATTATTATTGCATGTTGGCTATATAGACCTCCAATTGATATTCATTTATTGATATTCGCAACACCGACTTGGGGCAATACCGAAAAAACTACATTTTAGAACGCTTTATGATGTGTGAAAACGAGTAAGGCAAGTGCAATTCTGGTCGATTTTTCGGTGTTTTCCCAGATTGGTGTGGCAAATATCAATTAATGAACATCATTACTAGGTTCACCAAGAAAACATGCCCCAAAATCATGTATTACATGTGACAATTGAATATCTTCAAAACTCAGTATTTCACAATTTTTGTACTTTTAGAGCGGAATTTTGCACTTTTGGAGCGGAATCGTGCTCGATTACGCGAACTTGAAAAATTTAGTGATGGGTAATTTCTTCATGTAATCGCACGTAGAATTCGAATGTGCAACAAAAAATGAGAGTTTCCATTTGGGGGGAAAAAAAGGAAAAACTCGGCGCTCCGCGCCTCGCCAGGGGGCAAGCCCCCTGGACCCCCGGTTACCTCTATTTACATACTTCGGACAAAATTATTGAAACACAGAATGTGTTTGCGTTGTCGCGCAACCAAGTGACAACCAAACAAGCGTCATTGTTTACTATTCATTTATAACATCAATTTATGTAGTTATAGTATGAAACTACGAAAAAAAATACGAAATAAATTCGTGATAAATCAAGAGCGATTTATCAAGTAAATGTCCTAAAGAGGCTACATACGAAATTACAGCTTCCTAGAGTGTAAAGTATAGAAATTAGCTTTAAAAGCCACTCATCTGATCCGGACCCTGGACATCGTCAAGTAAATGTCCTAAAGAGGCTACATACGAAATTACAGCTTCCTAGAGTGTAAAGCATAGAAATTAGCTTTAAGAGCCACACATCTGATCCGGACCCTGAGCATCGTCAAGTAAATGTCCTAAAGAGGCTACATACGAAATTACAGCTTCCTAGAGTGTAAAGCATAGAAATTAGCTTTAAGAGCCACACATCTGATCCGGACCCTGAGCATCGTCAAGTAAATGTCCTAAAGAGGCTACAAACGAAATTACAGCTTCCTAGAGTGTAAAGTATAGAAATTAACTATTCAAATTATTTAACCTCCGCTTCACAAATCAAACCGTTTTCGTAATACTCAGATCACCTGCTATGAATCAAATCATCGAAACACAAGCTCGATGAAATCATCAGAAATTAACAAGCGGTTGCAATCATGTTCACAATATCAATTATTGAGAATGATCACCTGTGTGTAAACAATTATTTATATAACCATGCTCATAACTCAGTTTATTGGACACGCACTTCGCAGTAGTTAACATAATATTGTTGGATAAATCGAGAGCTTTCGAACGAATGGTCAACGAATTTTGTGGGATGAAAAACGACGAAGTACCATATCCCTAGCAACGACTCGGTTGTACGTGAAAATCATCCGTCACACATTTCGTTACCATCCCGCGTTCCATTTTCGGCTAGTTAGTCCATGGCTAAAACACATTCTGTGTTAAAATCGGCCATTATTCCGCTAAAATCTAATCAAATCAAGAAACGGATAGCGCCATATGAATCAGCGTTGAAAAAAAAAAAAAAAAAAAAATCGTGTACCAAACTTGGGGTGTACCAGAATCCAAGTTTAGTGCAATTTCGGTAATTAGGTAACTTTGCGCGCTTGCGGAACGGATTGCACACGGTCAAAAAATCGAGTGAGGGGTCCTGAGTTCATGAAATTTTGCGTAGGATCCAAATCTGCAATAAAAAGGGAGTTTCATCATGAAAAAACAAAGTTTATGTTATTTGCGCCACTTCTGGCGAAAGTGGCGCGGCGCACAAGTATTTTTCCTAAGATCTGCGTAAGCAATTTTGAGGAATGGCGTTGGCCCCAATTTTTTACGCTGAATTCAGGTGGGAAGGGGTGGGGGGGTCACCTTTTCGTGGGACACCCTGTACACACTTGATATCTGTAGTTAAATACGTCCATGGTCTTACCCCAAGATTGGTAAAGATTGGTAAACTTGGTACCTGTCCCGATTAGATGTGGAACATGACGCTGAACCCCTTTGTTCCAACACCGGTCTTGGATTTGTTTAGGTTTGTAACAAAACACACAGCTGCAGTACAAATGTAAACTGCTTATTAGGATGAGCGAAACCATTTCCAGTATGAGTACGATATGAGTAACGTATATTAGGTACGTTTTAAAACGTGATGGACGTTGAAGAATGAAGTGAGGCAGGCACGAGAGGGTGTGCTCTATCGTGAGATGAACCGGATAATCGACCCTAATGAAATTCATCCCCGATCTTAACTTGAAAGCCTCCTCAAACTCAAGTTCTTCCAGATGTCGGGTTCTGCTTATCTAAATCGCATTGGGCCAGTGTCAACCTATCGCCTCATCCTTAATGTAGGCCATATTAGCCCGGGAGACCACCCAGCTTTTCCTACCCCATCTTAGGGAAACATTTTGACCAACTGAAATCGAAGGCTTCCCAGAACAATAAAGTTCCAGCCATGCAGCAATGAGACTCGTAGTATGCGCAAATTTTCGTAAGTTATCGTATTATAGTATACTAGAGGCCTGTTAGGGCTTGGAAAGCCCTAATCTAGTCCGTATAACAGTAGTACCTAACAGGAACTCAGCACATTATAGTAACGATATAAGTCCTACCTATCAAATTTCAACTTCCTACAGTGAACAGGAAAGGATTTAGCTCACTCAGCTGATCAGAAAAGATCCCATCACTTCACTCGTCTCTTGATGTCCCAGAGAGTCTATCTATCAAATTTCAGTTTCCTACAGTGAACAGGAAAGAATTTAGCTCACTCAACTGATCAGAAAAGACCCCATCACTACGTTTCTTACTTACCGACACTTTTGCAACAAACTTGGGGCCGTTCTGATTCGGAATTATATATAAAGACCGTTCGGTATTATATATAAAGTCCGCTAAGTTCTTCAGTTTCAATTTCTTCGTTTAGAAATAACTCTCCTAGATGTTAGTAACTACACCACCTTTCTTTCTTACCGTGAATTGATGGCAACTGTTGTTACCGCCACAGCCTAATAAACAACTCTCGTTGATAAGGACCGCCTAGAACACGATCAAGGCGGGTATAGAGACGAACGGCGACACTTTTGCAACAAACTTGGGGCCGTGCTGATTCGAATGAGCAGTCTAACACTAAAATCGGACCGCGAAGTTCTTCACAATTTCAAAGACCGTTCGGAATTATATATAAAGATATAATATTATATATATTAAGTTGAATTGTTCAGAAATTTAAGGTTTTTGAGTGCAAAGAAAATGTTAACAATTATTTTTATGGCAAAACACATATTCTAATTAGTAATCTGCTATTCAAAAATATATTTTGGATTTTTAGCTTTTTTTGCAGTTTTCTTCGATTGTATAGCAAACTGTAATGAAATTTAAGTGCATTTTTCAGCATAATTTTGCATATGTTCTATTTTATATTTGATAAACTTTACTTGAGCAATATTTTGCAAAAAATTATAAATTTAACAATTTTTAGCTATTTTTAGAGATTTTTTGAAATTTGACATATTTAATGTGTTCAAAAGTGCTGGCCATCGAACTCATCCTTTCGTTTGGAAAGCTTGATTTTTCGGCGCAAGAACCGAATTTTTATCTCAATCCAGCAATGATAGCGTGAGCAAATTTTAATTATTGTATTTTATTATGTTTAATTGTTTTGAAATTTGAGCTTTTTGAGTGCAAAGAAAATGTTAACTATTATTTTTATGACAAAAAACGTATTTTAAATAGTAATCTGCTATTTAAAAAGATATTTGGGATTTTTAGCTTTTTTTGCAGTTTTTATCGATTGTATAGCAAACTGTAATGAAATTTAAGTACATTTTTCAGCACAATTTTGCACATGTTCTATTTTATATTTGATTAAACTTTATTCGAGCAATATTCTGCAAAAAATTATATTTAACAATTTTTAGCTATTTTTAGAGATTTTTTGAAATTTGACATATTTAATGTGTTCAAAAGTGCTGGCCATCGAACTCATCCTTTCGTTTGGAAAGCTTGATTTTTCGGCGCAAGAACCGAATTTTTATCTCAATCCAGCAATGATAGCGTGAGCAAATTTACGTAATTATCGTATTATATTAAGTTGAATTGTTTAGAAATTTGAGCTTTTTGAGTGTAAAGAAAATGTTAACTATTATTTTTATGACAAAAAAAGTATTTTAATTAGTAATCTGCTATTTAAAAAGATATTTGGGATTTTTAGCTTTTTTTGCAGTTTTTATCGATTGTATAGCAAACTGTAATGAAATTTAAGTACATTTTGGTTTATTATTTCCAATAATAAGCCTATGTGATCGTGTAGCAAAGAATTTTTATAACCCCCCCTCAAACTTTGTCACTTTACGTTTCAAGGTGCGTAGAATCCAAATTTGAAATGTCCGTCCGCCGTCCGCCGTTCGCCGTCCGGGCCATAAAAGGCCTAAGAATTTACTTAAAAAACCCGTTCTTTCGCACATAGACTCCATTAGGGGTCTAGTTGGTCCTAACGTTTAATCATCCCGATCGCTTTACTCGCATAGATGCTATGGGCCAAAAACGGGCAAAAAAGTGTGTTTTTCGACGCGCCTGGCACGCTTGGCAGGGGGTCACGGTGGGTGGAGAGGGGGGCGAGCGGGGGGGGTGGAGTGAGAGGAGGCGCCGGCGCCGCGGCACCTTGTGGTGGGTACGGCGCCGGCGTTCCTTCGAGGCATGAATATGTTTTTTTCAAGGTCATATTTGTGTGTTAATACCAAAGCTTTTCCTACGCATATTTAATAACATATCCTCTCGACTTTTCGTACGTACTTAGATAATGATATTATTAAGGCAATAACTATTTGAATAGATAGGAGCTCAAATCGAGAAATATAAACATGCGTATTTAATTATAGAAGTATAGGTTGTGGCAACTCGAAGTAGGACACGCCGAGGAGTCTGGACGGGCCTTATGACGTACGTTAGCCAACTAAAACTACGATCATACTCAATTGAAAAAATAATAAACCTTTGTGAAATAATTTGCAGCGTTTTTCAGAGAGCAAATTTTAATTATCGTATTATATTAAGTTGAATTGTTTAGAAATTTGAGCTTTTTGAGTGTAAAGAAAATGTTAACTATTATTTTTATGACAAAAAAAGTATTTTAATTAGTAATCTGCTATTTAAAAAGACATTTGGGATTTTTAGCTTTTTTTGCAGTTTTTATCGATTGTATAGCAAACTGTAATGAAATTTAAGTACATTTTTCAGCACAATTTTGCACATGTTCTATTTTATATTTGATTAAACTTTATTCGAGCAATATTCTGCAAAAAATTATAATATTTAACTATTGTTAGCCATTTTTAGAGATTTTTTTTTTTTTTAGCACATTTTATGAAATTTGACATATTTAATGTGCTCAAAAAGTGCTGGCCATCGAACTCGTCCTTTCGTTTGGAAAACTTGATTTTTTGGCGCAAGAACCGAATTTTTATCTCAATGCTAAGGAGAGTTATCGTCTAGAATGACACACACACACATGCCCGCCCGCCTTTTTACTTATTTTCAAATCTTCATTTCCTATTCCGTTGTACCATCCATTTTATCCCCTCTTCTGATATTTGCCTGATCGGGCACAATACCGTGAAAATGTAAAAATGAGCAAAACTAAGTAGCTGAAAGATATTTACGGGAACTTTCCAAAAAGGCGCGATATTATGTGCGATGTTATAGGTTGGAGTCAATACAAAAGAAATTTAAATGACGTCATAGACGAAAGCCACAACCAAGCGACTGTCCAGAGGGTGAAACTCAGCGCCATCCACCTATGAGGCAATTTGATTCTCTTTCAATCATTTGCTTCATGAGTTTTGCAATGCTATAAGTGAAATGCGTTATTGTTGTAATAGGTACTTTAGTCCTGAATATGGAACCTTAAACGTCAGCTTAAACGTGGTTCAATAACCCTAACTGATTCCTAAGATCGCAATATCAATCTGTATTATTCACCGTCATAACGACCAAGTACAGCGGAACAATCGAAAGGTCGTGGGAAATAACAATCAGTCACTTCTTCAGAAATCTGCAAAATTCAAATTCTTTAACTTTCAAATGTAATATTTCGGGGTTAGGGTCAATAATTCTCCACTCCAAATAGTAATTTCCTTGAAAAAACACATTTTAATGAAAAAACCAAAATCAAAATGTCTTATAAAATATGAAGAGAATGGGAAAAAATTATTTATCAATAAAACTGCAGGACTTTGATCTTTCTTCTTAGGACGCTGATCCTTTTCAGCTGTCAGCGCATGGACTCTGATCGTTGTTTTAGGACACCTAAAATCTTTCCCTCTGTATTTTGACACTAACCTTCATAATTTTTTCTCGAAGCGACACATGCTTCGATTCGTTTAAGACCTGTAAGATGGTACCACTATCTCATTTCGGACCAAAAATTGACTCCGATCGTACTTTCCGTGACCCTTCATATCCTAAACCATTTCTGGTTGGCTTTATGAGAAACCTATAGCGACGGTAATTATATTTACCTACTGTCAGCAATCTTTCCCATTAGAAATGACTCACGGTTTAAAATCATGCACTAGAGGACACAGCTCCATCATTGCAAGAAAAAAAGGAAGACGTGGGAAGGAGTTGATGTTTGAGTGGTTGGCGTCTAATGTCTTGAGGGAAGCCGTTAAATAGGTTTAACCTTCATTGGCAAATCTTCTCGAACTCCCGATTTCTAGTTACTTCTTATTAGGATCTTACGCTTTCTGATGATTCCGTGAGTGCGTGAACAATTTACAGCGCCGTGGGAGGAAGAAATTGGCCCCAAACTCACTGGAATCAACCAACAACCTACCTAAAAGCATTAGGCACTAAACCCCTATATCTAATCGGTTTCAACAATTGAAACAAGCCATGTTTGATTTTGTTGTTTGTAAAATCCAACGTTCTTTCCACCTAAAGTCAAACTTTTGTCATTACATCAGGCCGGTTTGTGACCAGATAATCAAGGTCAGCCTCCAGGCTTCATCTATCCAGGCCAAGAACTTGGATTTCTTACCTCAAAACCGCAGTGCAAAGTACAAACCCATTGGCCGAAGGAAATGAAAACAGGGGAACCGCAATAAATGACCTCAATCTGATTAATTACGATAAATCACGAAGGAACTTGACTAAGGTTACTTTGTCAAGGACGAATGACAACCCCTGGCGTATATCCTAACCAGATAATCACGTGGTTGTTCCACTTCTATTATTTCAATAATATATAATCTACAAAATATGACACTGTTCAGCCTTGTTACTCAACAAAATTGGTATTAATTCGGGAATTCGCAGCAAAAATGCTTTAACATTACAATCTTGTACATTAAATTAGCTAATTTGTAGCTAATGTGTAGTTATTTACATCATGAAGCGATTAAAAACAAGTACACAATTCGGGAACACGAGTATATCCATATGGCCAAATCAAAAGTGCCAATTAGATTCAAACAAATCCCCCGTCTTTGGTTAAAATGCAAAATTATCAACACAACTGGAAACTAAAAGCGTTTAGTTGGCCAATGTTGTCTTCCGTAGATCTTGTGAATAAATGTGACCTATCTCTTCTACCTACCTATTCAGGGTGTCTACTAGATCTGTAAAATAAAAATCGGGAACTTTTTGGGTTCTAAATTCTAAAAATTGGTGACATTTTACAGGCTTTTAATTTCTTCATAAATAGCGTACCGAAATACTTACCAGTAGACCTACTGTAATCATGAGTAGCCTATATGAAATTAGATCTTCATAACTTTTCTATTGATTATAGCCTACTTATAAAGTACAGAAGTCTAAGACTACTTACAGAATATAAATTCAATACAGAATAGATTCAAAAATCTCAATTGATTCTTTCGTATGTTTTGTGAATCCCAGTACTGCCATTATATTATGATTATTTTGGTTACTGACACCATAAAAATCGGTGACTTCTATATTCAAATCCGTGACTTTCGGAAATATCCGTGCCCTACTATTACATCCGTGACTTTTCCGGGACTTTCCGGGAATCCGTGACCTGTAGACACTCTGTATTATTCCAAGACGCGCAAGAAAAAAACGAATGCATAACTTAATGGGCAAGAAATACCACGAAAAATACGAAACACGAAAAAAAACGAAAGATACGTAAGCTACTTTACTTTTGTAAAGGTCAGTTACAAAACTCATTAGCAAAACGTCTAAGTCAACGGTAAAGCAAGCTACAAAGGTCTAGCGATTACAAAGGATGGAGCTAACTCGACAGACACTCATTTACCAGATCGATATCGTTTCCTATGGTGTGACTGTTAAAGCTGCCAATATTTAAGATTGTGAAATAACCAACCAAAGTTGTTCAAAAAGTTGTGAAATGAGAAACAAGTGGCAATTTTGTTTTTGGGGTATACAAATATTATAACAAATTTAGGGAGAAGGTTCAATTTAGGGAGGGATTCATTGCATAGGAATTAAATGTACAAACAAGTGAAACAGGAGGAGAGTGGCTTTCTTTGACAATCTCGTAGTAACACCGACGCCCCTCTCGTATTCTAACCGTAAATGGTTGATTAGTTCAGAGCTTATAGAGATTTTAGCTCACTCAACTGATCCGGATGGAGCTGGTAATTTTATTCGCCTCTTATTGTCCTAGAGAGGCTCAAAATTGAAATTGAAATGGGAATTTTAGAAAGAAGAGGCTACCTACAAATGTTCAACGTCCTAAGGTAATCAGGTTGGATAATTTTTGCATAGTAACCGAATTGTTCTTCGGTATTGCGCTACTTTCGTTCCCGTCTCGCGCAACAAAAAATCATGACGTTTTTCGGTAGTTATCTAGATCATGGCTAAAACATTTCTCATGTTAAAATTTCTATGTTATTATGGTTGCTAACAGGCAGTTTGTTAGCGGCGAAAATTCGTGACAACTGGAAAAGCCTTGACGGGTTGCTACACGGGTGTTCTGAGTGAAGCATGGGTAAAATTCTCTCCTGTTCATCCTAAGAAACTGAAATTTGATAGGGCGACTCTTTAGGACATTACGAAATTATTGAAATGATGGGTTTTTCTTAACAGCTGTGTGAGCGAAATGCCCTCCTGTTCACCCTAGAAGTTGAAATTTGATAGGGAGGCTCTCTGGGTCATTAAGAGACTATTGAGATGATGGGCTCATTCATGATCAGCTGAGTGACCTGAATTATTTCCTGTTTACCCTAGGACGTTGAAATTTGATAGGGAGGCTCTCTGGGTCATTAAGAGACTATTGAGATGATGGGCTCATTCATGATCGGCTGAGTGAGCTACATTCTCTCCTGTCCACCCTAGGAAGTTTAAATTTTATAGGGAGACTCTCTGGGTCATTGAGGGATGATTGATATTATGGTCTCTTTTCTGATCAGCTGAGTGAGCTAAATTCTCTCTTGTCCACCCTAGGAAGTTGAAATTTGACAGGGCGACTCTTTGGGACAGTAAGAGACGTTTGAAATGGTGGGCTCTTTCCTAATCAGCTGAGTGAGAAAAATTCTCTCCTGTCCACCCTAGGAAGTTCAAATTTGATATGGAGACTCTCTGGGTCATTGAGAGACGATTGAAATGAAGGTCTCTATCCTGATCAGCAGATTGAGTAAATTATCTCCTGTTACCCCTATGATACGGTGACTCTTTGGGACAGTAAGTAACAATTGAAATTATGGACTCTTTCCTAATGAGTTCGGGCTTGATTTTGCTGCTTTTATGCTACAAGTTGGCATGCAGCGTCCGTAGTTACGAACACAGTCTGGATACGGTTATTTCAGTAGTCTATGCACCAACTAACCCGTACATAGGGTGTCTAATAGATCTGTAAAATACAAATCGGGGACTTTTGGGGTTCTAAATTTTAAAAATCGGTGACCTTTTACAAGATTTAATTTCTTTAGGCATAGTATAGTTGCACAGTTTCGACAGTTCCCGCCATCTCCAATCTGTTCTCATTGCAACCGATTCACTGTGCATCTGATGCGGAGAAACTGCATTAGTAGGATTTCCTTCTGTCTGCGTTGCCGACGCTTGCATCTGTCAGTACTATGTACTCGTAGATTCAAAAATCTCAATTGATTCTTTCGTATGTTTTGTGAATCCCAGTAACGAGACGTTCCAAACCCGACGCGAGCACCTCCCACCCTACTGCCTTTTCCCCTTCGTTTGTTCCCCGCTGGGTAACAACCTAACAGCTGACCCGTCTTATAACTTATCTTATTGTTTAGGTTCTATTTTTTTGATTATAGTACTTTGTCATGTGTGTTTAGTTTATTTATGTACTTTTAATTATATGTTATATATGTAGTTTAAATTACTTTTATTATATGTCCCTCCGTTTCAACATGCTATTTTGTTGCCATTGCACATACCAAACGAAGAGGAAATTCAATCTTCGCCGGCACATAGAATCTTGGCATGGTTCGGACAAAGTTAACTCGACAAACAATGAATTTTTGAAGTTATACTTCTTTGCGCCCGTTAGACACTTTGGGATGGGATGTTGGTCGAGAAACCGCGTCACGCTGAATTTTAAGAACTATCGGATTTTAAGAACAAATTTTTAAGAACTATCGATTAATCGAGGAGGAGGAGGAGGAGGAGGGAGGAGGAGGAGGGAGGAGGAGGAGGGAGGAGGAGGAGGAGGAGGAGGGAGGAGGAGGAGGAGGGAGGCGGAGGAGGAGGAGTGAGGGAGGAGGAGGAGGAGGAGGGAGGCGGAGGAGGAGGAGTGAGGGAGGAGGAGGAGGAGGAGGAGGAGGAGGAGTTAGACCCTTTGGGATGGGATGTTGGTCGAGAAACCGCGTCACGCTGAAAAGTAAGAAAAGTAAGAAAAGTAAGAACAAATTTTTAAGAACTATCGATTCATAATATATAAATTATAATTAATAAATTATAATAAATTTATAGATTATTATTATAAATTTATAAATATTATAATTATAAATTTATTATAAATTATTATTATAAATTATTATAAATTTATAAATTTATAATTATTATAAATTATAAATTTATAATTTTTAAGAACAAATTTTTAAGAACAAATTTTTAAGAACAAATTTTTAAGAACTATCGATTCATAATATATAAATTATAATTAATAAATTATAATAAATTTATAGATTATTATTATAAATTTATAAATATTATAATTATAAATTTATTATAAATTATTATAAATTTATAAATTTATAATTATTATAAATTATAAATTTATAATTTATAAATTATTATTCATAATTTATTTATTAATTATAAATTATGGCCACAGAAGTATAACTTCCACCGTGTGGTCCGACGCACACCGATTTTTTTTATGTTCAGGAAAATTTCTTGAGTTTTATTACTCGTTTACTGTGATTTTACTCTACTCTTTTCTAAGTCAGTCTCTAAGTCACATGGAAAATGAGTGGTGGTAATTTATTGTTCCTCCTACATAATAAAATAAAAGCTTTATTGTTCTATAAATTTGTCAGTTTGCATCAATTTTATTTCCCCTACTCCATTTGAAATATGTGTTCAGATACAACGAATCAAAAGATTGAAGATAGCAACAAATTTTGTAGTTAAAAATGTTGACGTAAAAGTTGCTCTAATTTCAAAATTTATGAACTCGAGAAATGGCAAAAAATTCGTTAAACAAATTTTCTTTTATAATTTAATGGGGAACTTTCATGTGTTGGAATTTCACACTTTTGACCCCAGATTCGGATTCAACACAATTGAAAACCATCTACTACTTCAATTTGCAGCTCAAAATACTGTTTAGTCTGGCCAATAAACGGGTGATAGGATCACGCAAGTAGTAATGCAAGAGAGCTGAAGGTTCCTTCAGACAGGTGAGGGCCGTGACATCATCGTGCAAATGAATTACAAGAGTGAAATGAATTACTACTTTTTGGAAAGCTCTCGTTAAGATCTGTCTATTAAGCAAATAAAAAAATAACCATGCGAATTCCGCGTTGTTTTATTATTCATTTTCATTTTATTTTAAGATTAAAATAGTTATTAAAACGAGTTTGCCACCCTGGAAATTTGAACATTACCAGGCAGATTAGCTTCATGAAAGTATTTAAATTTGAACTTATAAGGTGCATTCTGAAAAAGTCTTGAGTTAAGGTATAAGTACCTTCATAAATGAATATGAATTAGAATTAACTCGGAAGTTCATGCTGCTTGACTGAAACTTTTAATATCATGATCCTAATGTCTTACGTCAATCTGAAAGATATGAAAAATAGCTTTAAAATACTGGCGTTCAAGTTCGATTCACTATTTGTTTATAGATTTAACAAGAACTCCCTGAAGTTACGGATATTTACGAAGGTTGGCAACGCTGAGCGGTTGCTTTGTAGGGAGGAACATGTTGGAGTGGGAGGTGCTCGCGTCGGGTTTGGAACGTCTCGTATCCCAGTACTGGCATTATATTATGATTATTTGGTTACCGACGCCATAAAAATCAGTGAGTTCTATATTAAAATCCTTGACTTTCGGAAATATCCGTGCCCTACTATTAAATCCGTGACTTTTCCGGGAATCCGTGACCTGTAGACACCCTGGTACAGGAGGGTCCGAGCGACGCACGGATAACCGGCTAATTCTTCATAAAATGCACGGGGGTTAAGGGACTTTTATTTTTTCTACAAAATAAAGATAAATAAAACGTGTTAATAAATATTACTAACAGCGTCGATGTCTGCCGGCCTCATTTTCCCCCTTTCGTCGTCGTCGGCGTCCTCAGGGACCCCGTTGGTGTGCGGAGGCACCTCAGCAGCCGCCGGCTCTGACATATCTGACCGCCCCTGCAACAAAACAACAACAAAATTTAATTAATGACTACAAAAACTTAACAAAATCAATTATATAAAATATTTATTGATATTATATAAATATTATATCAACTTTTGGCATGCCAATTTGAACTTTTGGCAACTCAAATCAAATAATTGATATATATATATATATATATATATCAATTATTTGATTTATATATCAAATGCGCAGCTATGAAGATAATACGATTTAATCCCTCCAATCCTTGCCTACCCTTCAGGGAACGTTCCAATCAGCATAAAGAAAATGGAAGACATCAAGAAGATGATTGTCTATATTATTGATGAACATAAAGTTTTTTACGATTAACTCTTCACCTGGCCGACGACAACTCAACATGAAGGTTGAAAATGATTTGTTTTGATACTCAATACTTCTTCATGTTCCTGATTTATAAGGATTTTGCAACCATTACTTCATTTATTAACATGGAATCATGTTTTAGCGATGGATCCCCCGCCGAAAAGTGAGACTATTAAGAGAGATGAAAGTAGCGCCAATAATTGTGATGATTTCCGCTTACAACCGAGTTGTTCCTAGGGAAATGGTACTTCGTCGTTTTTCATCCCACAAAATTCGTTGACCGTTCGTTCGAAAGCTCTCGATTTATCCAACCATACTATATTAACTACTGCGAAGTGCGTGGCCAACAAGCTGAGTTATGAGCATGGTTATATGAATAATTGTTTACACACAGGTGATCATTCTCAATTATTGATATTGTGAACATGATTGTATGCTTGTTAATTTCTGATGATTTCATTGAGCTGGTGTTAAGATTATGTGATTCATAGCAGGTGATCCGAATATTGCGAGAACGGTTTGATTTGTGAAGCGGTGGTTAAATCATTTTAATAGGTAATTTCTATACTTTACACTATAGGAAGCTGTAATTTCGTATGTAGCCTCTTTCTATAATAAAGTGAATGTTTACTCGCGAGTTTCTATTAAGAGATCATCATCTCACAAGAGCTCAATCGTCGTAATCATTTCTATAATAAAGTGAATGTTTACTCGCGAGTTTCTATTAGGAGATCATCATCTCACAAGAGCTCAATTGTTGTGATCATTTCTATAATAAAGTGAGAGCGAGGAGCTAAAACATGATTCCATGTTTTTTACATTTTAGCAGTCAGGCTCAAAGTAATAACATCCGAGGGGGTCCAGGGGGGCGAAGCCCCCCTGGCGGGGCAAGGGGCGGAGCCCCTTGCGAGGCCCGAAGGGCCGAGTTTTGATTAATATGAATAAATAGAAACTTTTAATGTGTGATGCCTCTTTTTCCAAGTTTTTTTTTTCAACTGAATGCAGAAACAACGTAAGTCCGAATTAAATTCTAAATTTTCCTAAGCCCAATTATCATGGAAACTGAATAATTTTTGCACGATAGGCAACACAAATGCATGCTATAACAGAGAGAAAAAATGTTTAATTATTCGAAAATTTAGAGAAGCTATACGTTTTTTCTCTCTCCTGTAAAATTTGATAATCTGGACTTAAGTTGTTTCTGCACTCACCGATTCAAATAGTAATGACTCTTCCAGCAGTGAACAGTATCTTGCATACGTTACGATTTAAATATGCGATGACCTTGAATAAAGAATTATCATTCTAACAATCCATTCATTTTTCCGTGTGTAGCATTAATGAACTTGTGATCAACTAATTAACGATCACGTTTATTTCTCGATGGAGCCGGACGCCGATTTTTAACTACCATGTAGAAAAATAAAAATGAAATTGGCATAGAATCAAGGAGAATTAGCTGTTTAAGAGAATAAGCAGGTCCTTGGGTATGTTAGCCAATGGGCTATTTCACCTATTTTAGTTTATTCCATCAGCGGAAAAATTAGAGCTTCCCGATAAGATTGGAGGGTATGGGATAATAGAGAGTGAGTTCCTAGTAGATCCGTAAAACACAATACATCGTGCGGTATCGACAATTCGGTGCCGAAACTGTGATGCAATGAGTTACAGTGACGCATCCATCCGTACAGATGTGTTAATGGATCGCAATCCGTAAAACACGTAATCGTCTAACATAACCTCCTAGGGATAATTACTTCCTTCCATGGATTTAGCGTTGCAACTAGATCCAGTAAGGACTTGACATGACTATAAGGTGTGGTAAATGTTTTTTGTTACTGCACGCCGTATAGAGACCAAAGAACTATTATACTACGTAGTATAGTTTGTTGACTGAGACCGATCACTACAACAATATAATTATGCGGGCAAGTTTGCCTATCATTTCTCGTTAGTATCCAATTTGAAGATTTCCATTGCCAACGAGTAGGGATGGGTACATAATGAAGAAATGCCAATATTGACTCTAGATATATTTATTTGCTTCAACTATCTTCGGCCCCTTGCGTTGCGTGTGTTTTGGTAAATTACACTTATAACCTGATTCTTTTTGGCAACGAATTGACTCTTCCACGAGAATCGGTACAGATTTATTAGATGGGGATTTCGGCTGATCCCAAATGTACCGTCTACCTACCACACCATGTTCTATATTATGCGACAATTCAGCATTTCATAGAAGTTGTTGGTGACTATGCATTCAATTTTATAAATATTTACTTTGGAGATGTATGGTAACAAAGTTCTGTACGTTAAAAAGCTAATGTTCCACAGTTCACAAAAAACTGTGAAGGGGTTCTCATTCCCAAACAATATATAAAACACAGTGGTCCTTCGAAGGAAAGAACTAATAGTAGGTAGGTATACAAGTTCTGACTATGATCGTTGTTCAAATATGGAAAGTGGAACAACAACAAGACAAGGTAGGACAACGGACGTAGGTATTCAACGACAGCATCAGCAAAACATGAGGGATTACGAAGGCTATACGAAAATGAAAGAATGTTAGAACAGAAAGAACTAGCTGTTGACGAAGTACGAAGTGGATTGAAGTGGACAGATTCTGTCACGGATTGCACTAAAAGAGGTACAAATTACCGGAAGAAGCTGATTATCACTGTCAACTCCTGCTTGGACGACCAAAACATACTGAGAGTGGGATGTCAGTTGGTAGGCTCAGATGAACTCTCCTAAGATATCAAGTTTCCAAACTCCAATAATACTAGCGGCAGGACATAGGGTTACATAGTTGCAGTAGCAAATGTTTCATCGTTGGGCAAAGCATCAGGCTCAGGAAACAATTCTGTGCGCTGTGTGAGTAAAAGATTTTGGGTATTAATGCTAGGAAGGCACATTTAGCGCCGTGTGATTTGTGCCAAAATAAGGCGAGCCAAGACGGAAACACCAAAAATGCCCTCACTTCTTTGATCTCAAAAGCGTGGAAACCGACCATTTGCAGGGTTGGATTATTTTGGACGTGGAGGATCATCGTTGGTTGGAGCTCAGAGGAAAGATAAGCCTTGTTCACGTGCCTCGTTCAAGCAACACACCTTGATGTTGATTGCATCTGATTAATCCGTACTTTGCATCATGGCTGTTCGTCAATTTAATGCAAGGAGAGGAATTCTATACAAGATATACTCCGATGAAACAAAACTTGAATAGGCAAATACAAAGAATCGGAAGATGTGTTGAAGGATATGAAAGAGGAAATGGAAATTTAATTGTCCAGGAGCTCCACACATGGGTGGAGTATGGGAGAGGATGATCGGACTGTTAAGATTGCACTCCAAGCTACGTTGGAAGAAAAATGGGATGAAGACCTAGCCGTCAAGGTGGCAGAGGTGGGGATGATTGTGAACACAGCTGACCTATCAAACATGTGTCTGTGGACCCAACTGACTTGACCTGTTCAACACCCAACCATTTCTTAATAGGGGAAATCAGGGATCAGGGTCATTCTGTCCACCAATCACAAAGGATTTGTGAATGAAGACCATCTAGGGCCTATTTCATAAAGCAACAAGTGACAAGGTACAAGCCGATATTGTGTACAAGTTGTAAAAAACGAATGTGCAAGCGTTTCATTAAGGTACAAGTGTAGACTTGTAATGCACTGTGAAAATTAGAAAGTGTACAGGCAAATTTGGACAAATTACAAGTGTTTCCCCATCATTTTGAACAAGTCACTGTTTTACAGTTGTAAAAAATGGCCGATTTTTAACCTATGTCCGTTCACCTGTAAACTTGTTATTTTCCAGCATTGTGAGTTGACAATTTTTCGGTGTTTAATATGTGGGAATCATCTTCTGCTGAAGAATACAGACAAGAAAGAAGCATTCAGCGTAGAAGACGCCAAAGATTTTTTTCGGCCACGAATAAACGCTCATTTCGTGGGTATTTTTGAGTTTAACGAAAGATATAGGATGTCTTCCGAGACCCTTGAAAGATTCAAATGGTGCGTGACCCTGTGCAATTTTTCCTGATCGGGTATTGAGGATCTCCCCATCATTGAAGAACAAAGTGAAGTGTGAAGATCATCTTGAAGTTGATCAACTTGATGAAGACTTGATGAACTGATTAATCATTCCCGCTGAATGAAGGATAAAAATCCGATTATGCCAGCCATTAGAATAAGTTGAAATCAAATACACACTTTCTCCACTTTTCAGTTTATAATTTGACTGTCTTCCAATCATAACACCTTGTCATGCACGAGGTACGATAAACATCCTATCGTTTATTCAACACCGTTTTAGCGAATTTTCGAAGAAAATTAAGCTATTGCTCTCGCCTCAAAATTTGTAGAATGTGAATTAAAAAAAAAAAAATTATGCAGAAATCCGTTTCAGGCTATTCTGAATCATATTCTGAAGTTTAACGCATTTTTAGCGAATTTTTGAAGAAAATTAAGCTATTGCTCTCGCCTCAAAATTTGTAGAATGTGAATTTTTGAAAACTTTTTATGCAGAAATCCGTTTCAGGCTATTCTGAATCATATTCTGAAGTTTAACGCATTTTTTTATGTATGTATGTATATATGTATATATGTATATATGTATGTGTCATTCCAGACGATAACTGTCCGTAGAATTGTGCTAGAAACTTCAAACAAATTTTAAAATGTTAAGGGCACAAAACGAAAGTTCAAGTTCGTTGGCCAGCATGATCGGATTACATCTTCGGGTTGAAAATTTCAAAAATGTAGTCAAAATTTTCAAAATAGCCTGTTTTTTGCGATTTGTTGTGCGAAATAATTTTTTCAGCATACTAACATGTGGTATATTCGGAATCAGCGTAAAATTTCCTATAAGAATATGTATCAAGTTTTCAAAAATTTCAAAGTTGAAAAATCAGTCAAAAATCGAAATAATGCCGTTCGCTAGTTGTAAAAATCGGTAATATTCTTCAAAAATTCGCTCATGGGGTCATGCTGCATGACTGGACTTTTTTATGTATGTATGTATATATGTATGTGTCATTCCAGACGATAACTGTCCGTAGAATTGTGCTAGAAACTTCAAACAAATTTTAAAATGTTAAGGATACAAAACGAAAGTTCAAGTTCGTTGGCCAGCTTGATCGGATTACATCTTCGGGTTGAAATTTTCAAAAATGTAGTCAAAAATTTCAAAATAGCCTGTTTTTTGCGATTTGTCGTGCGAAATAATTTTTCCAGCATACTAACATGTGGTATATTCGGAATCAGCGTAAAATTTCCTACAAGAATATGTATCAAGTTTTCAAAAATTTCAAAGTTGAAAAATCAGTCAAAAATCGAAATAATGCCGTTCGCTGGTTGTAAAAATCGGTAATATTCTTCAAAATTCGCTCATGGGGTCATGCTGCATGACTGGACTTTTTATATTATGATTTGCTGACAAAACTTCAATTTTGGCATCCCGCTTGACGTCGTTCATTTCGTTTGTCCCCACACGCCATTTTCTTTTCTGCTACACTTGTAAACTTATATTCTACAAGTGTAACTTTTCTACAATTGTACTCATTGCTTTGGTGAAAAACTTGTTCTAGTTTACCGTGCACTACAAGTACCTGTACTTGTTAAATTGTACACTTGTAAATTGTTGTTTTATGAAATATGCCCTTGGAGGCGACCACAGCAACTGGCAGACAAGTTCTAGAGTAGATGATACCAAGTGGATGGTGCCGACAGAGCCTTTGCAAGTTGGTGGTCAAGTGCTACTGAGTAAAGGAGGTTACGGTCGTGGCAAATGGATAAATTAAATGCAGGATTTTTGGCGTGACGAATGGGAATGACGGGCACGTAATAGCTGCAACAGTAAAACAGCACATGGGACACTTGAAAGACCTACATTAAAAATTGTTAAGCTGAAGATAGAAGAGGAAACGAGGTAGTCTTCACGAGGGGTGGGGGGGTGGAGGATAAAGGTGACTTCATAGGATATGAATATGGATCATGTGGATGGAATGATCATGGATCCTATGGAATTGTGGATCATAATCATAGGATATGAATGTGGATATAGGTACATATGCAGACTCCAACATCGATATATAACAAAATTGATGTATTTTCATATCATTGACATCCATCATCTATCCCTATTTGTAAGGTCACAGCTCCTGTAACCAATCTATGTCAAGTGTTTTTTAACAGAATGAATAATATATATGAACTAAACTGTACTCGAAGCTTTTCCTTTTCCAGAAGCTTTCAAATAAATACGAGAAACAATCAAATTCTTCGCCACCGAAAAATGAATATAAACTTCCGATATGAATGGGAGAGGACTGTGATGGAGACGAATGAATAAACTCGAAGAGATAAGATAACATGAAATACAACCCACCCAACTCGGAGATAACGGCAAGCACACAGCGTTTATAAATAATGATTGCGTCAATATTGATATCGGATGATTTCATTTACATAGGTAAGGTGGGCGTTGGATTTTGCGATACGAGGTAAAACGCGGCCTTTAAGGACAGTTGTAGAGCTGTGAATATTAACTAGACTAGCTGCCTAATTCTGATTATGCATACTACGTGAGGAATTAACTTTGTAAGCGAGTGGTGGGCTACGCACTCTATAGGTATATTGAGTTTAACACATAAACCATAATACCTATTTACCTATATTTTTCCGACCTGAATTTCTGTATGTATTGGAAGAGAGGGCCCTAAGCAAGGCCCGAAATATGTACAGAATGATTAATAAACAAAGTCAATCAATCAATCTCTCTCTCTCAGTTTCTATGCTCCAAGATGGTGCCGGCAAATTGCCGCATATTTAATATAGTATCAAGAATAACGCTCGACCTTGTGGGAGGCGCGATGTCTGAGAGGAGCTGTCACAAATTCGTCATGAAGAACTGCGCTGATTCAACCTTTTTCAGAGTCTGGTGCAGCGCTGACCGGACAGAAACTACGTATATATGTGTGACATGGTAGCAGAGTACAGAGGCTATCCAGGTATTGTTTTAATCTCTACTCAAGAGCCCCTACCAGAATACAAAAGTTCCAGTCATGCAGCATGATAATATGAGCGAATTTTCGTAAATTAACGTATTGTATAATGTTAAATTGTTTTGAAATTTGAGCTTTTTGAGTGCAATTAAAGTGTTAACTATTAATTTTATGGTAAACAACGGATTTTGAATAATAACCTGCTATTTAAAAAAAAAAAAAAAAAAAAAAAAAAAAAAAAAAAAAAAAAAAAAAAAAAAAAAAAATTCAGGATTTTTAGCTTTTTTGCAGGTTTTGTCAATTGGTAGCAAATGGTAATGAAATTTAAGAACATTTTTCAGCATAATTTTTTACATACATTTTTTAATATTCTATTTTATAGTTAATAAACTTTATTTGAGCAATATTCTGCAAAAAACTATAATTTTAACGATTTTTAGCCGTTTTTAGTGATTTTTTAAGCACATTTTTGGAATTTGACAAATTTAATGTGATCCAAAAGTGCTGGCCAACGAATCATCCTTTCTTTTGAAAAGCTTGATTTTTTGGCGCACAAACGAAATTTTCATCTCAATTCTAAGGACACTTATCGTCTGGGAGGATACATATATAAATATATAAATCCATATATGTTAATGTATATATCTGGAGAAATCTAGGGGTTCTAAGTGGAAAAATCACATTTTGAAAATGGGGGAAGGGCAAAAGTACACCCTAGATGGCTTCATTCATTCATTCTATGTACCTGGGTCTCGTATTTAAACAGATCTATCATTTTACTACCAATTTACGAGTATTTTCCATTCTTCCTATTGATCATCGTGTAGCATCTCGCCTCTGCAAGGACCATAAAGGTCCTGATTACATAAGGATCACCCCTGTTGTAGATCAGTAGGTTGACGCCGGAGTCTATGGAACTTACAGTAAGAACAGCTGCAGGCAAGCAAAACGGGTTTGTTGCCTGGCTCAACTTTCTCATTTGACTCTCTCAACCTATTTGAACTCTGAGCGGTGACCGATGAATCAGAAATTTCGTAATATCCACACTGGAAAATTCTATTATGCAATTCTCTCGAAGGAACCGATGTGACTTTGTCCGGGCTGCAGGGCATGAGGTGAGAAGGCCTCGGGTGGCGTGGAAGTGAGGCCGCTTCGTGACTTGTTCCTTTTTCTCCTGTCCCAGCTCTTCGTCTCTTCTATATGAAAAGACGATGACGATTGAGTTTTGAAAGTTCAACAGTTGAGAGCTGAAGGTTACAAGAAACCGTTGTCAAGTTTGTTGAAGTAATATATTATAACAAGATTTATAAAGGCCTTTTGTCCTTAAGGCCGGCCGTGCACTGGCAACTTTAATTGCTGGCAACTATTTAGTTGCCGGGGAGTTCCCACCATCGCGCACTGGTAACTAACTAGTTGCCTTCAGGCCACTCTCTTCAATGAATTTCGACAAAGCTGCATGTTTTTGTGCTCTAATTTTGAGACGAAGAAGGAAGAAGCTGATGAAAGAACGTTAGGGTCCATCCAATCATCAGTTATAGACTCCTTGATGGGCAGTTTTATAAACTCTTCGCAAAATGAGAGAACATCCGAATAAGTGATACTTATTGAGAATATTGGAACAAGGGGTAACATGGTACGAAGCTCAGAGATGATTTTGCAGACTATTTCACATACAACCCTGAGTGTTCCATGGCAATATGATAAAATTTAATTTAATTTATTAGGTAATTGTATTTCTTTAAGTATATTTTTTGCATCAATACACATATCTTTTCAACTACTTTTCAAATATTTTTACGTAAGTTGTTCTAATTACTTTGTTCTAATTAATCTATTATAACTCTCCTCCTGCTGCATCAATAACTAGTGAAAGCTAAATAGTAGGAATGCACTTTACAATGTTTAATAAAGTGAAAAAATAGCTTCTTATCTATTTCAGTATGTTCTCTGTTTCCTAGTTCACTCCAGTTTTCAACCAACTCTTCACACACTTCCAACCACAATTATTATTTCAAATTCTTATCTGCATACTCTTTTAAACGCGTATTACATAATGCTGGCCGCTTTTCGTCACTCGAAATAAACTTTTCCACATCCGTTGTTACAGTAAACAAAGAAAAAAAAAAAAAAAAAAAAAAAAAAAAAAAAAAAAATGAACTAACTATGGAAAACAAAATAAACGACGCGAAGTCCTGCGGGCGACTAAAGGTGGCCGAAGGCCGAAGCGAAAGAATTTCGACCTCGGCAATTTTCGTAAGCGTTCGTGCATAAAATATTATATGTATGGAAAATTATGAGATTATGAGCAAAATTTATGCAGAAAAATGTACTTAAATTTCATTAAAATGTGCTAAAAAATCATTAAAACTAAAACAAAAATCCAAAATCTCTTTTTAATCACAGAATATTATTTAGAACGATTTTTTGGCAATGAAGGTGGTAGTTGACGATTTCTTTTCCGTCAAATTTCTTAATTTTCAAAACAGTGTAACATAATATAGTACGATAATTTACGAAAATTCACTCATACGATCATGGTGCATGACTGGAACTTTTTAGCACTTTCTTGGTTATTTTTCTAATAGATGGATGGCTCGTCGAAATGTAGTGTCTTGCTTCACTATCAGTGGATTAATCATTTCATGAAGCTCAAGAACTTTTCTAGAGACATCCTGAAATATTGGACGAATTTCGTTTCATCGCTCAACAAATCATGGAAATGACGGATCGAAAAATGAAATCCGCCCCATAGTGGACGAACCTCAAGATTTTGGCGTCGCTAGTGGACGGCCACCTTAAACAGTTGTTGGTGCGCGGGGGCAGGTAGAAATCAACGTGACTCATACCTCTCGGCGATTGTTTACTCACCCGTCGAATAGGGGATAACGCAACTCGACGCAACTTTGCTTCCGAGACTGCAAGGCAGCGGAAGCTTTGTTTTCACTTTCGAAATGAAAAAAAATTTTTTTGCTCCAAAATCAAAATTTCCACTCGGTCAATGTTGAACGGATTTCGGTCAGATTTTCAGGGATGATGTGGGTAAGGTCCCCTGAGGTCCCATAAGACAATCATCATAATTGCATTAGCGGTACGCTCTGCGCATGCGTGAACGAAATATTCTTGTTACGGTCCTTGCAACAGCCGTAATTTCCACAACTTTGATGCGATTTTCTTCAAATTTTTAGGGATCGTGCGGGTATAGCTCTACATGGTCTCCTATCAGTTCCGTCATGATCAAATCAACGGTAGCCTCTGCGCAGGCGCAAACAAAATTTTCTTGTTTCGGTCATAACTCAGACAATTGTGAACGGTTTTTTTTTTAACTCCTTAACTTTTTTTAACTTATCAGATTTTCGTACAAAATGAAGCTTTTGCAATGGTTTTAAACTCTACCATTTATTCAGGTGCATATTCTTGTACGCGTTTGCGTTTTAAATGGTGGTTTTCGAATCCATTTCTATATACATCTATACCGCACAAGTTCCAATAGAATTGCATCATTCATGTGAATCACGTCCCCTTCAGCTTGGTTAGTATTCACCGTTCGGGGTCTCCGAGGAAAAGAGATCTTGTCATTCGGATCCCGTCCCTCAAAACTCCGTTTTCCACCGGCGTTGACGCGTTTGATGACTCCTGGGCTCATTTCGCTCCTATGCTGCAGCCCCCGGCACATCCTGATTGTCCCCATTTAGAAGAGAACACTTGATTGCCTTCCAAGGGTACGTAATCTTCTCACTCCCATATTCACCAGCCGCGCTCATTCATTCCTTCTAATAACTCTGACGTCATTCTTTTCCCCCTTAATCGCTCAAGAATAGTAAACCCCAATCACAAACCTTACGCCTTACCGAGCTCTGACATATTCGAACACAAAGAAATGGTGTAAAAGATCGTATTATTATTAGGTGACACATGGGAAAATGTATTTGCCAATGCAAACCTAGTGATCAAAATAGTAAGAAAATGGTTCTATGAAAACTATCTAACTTTGAACTCAAAAAAGGCAAGATTGATTAATTATGGAGGACACAAAACATATTATGTTGATGAGAGAGATTTATACACCACATTACATTAGGGTGGTTCAAAAAAAAAAAAAAAAAAAGTTCTGGGATTTTTGGTCCCCATTGTGTTTTTGCTTCCTCGGTATGTCAGGATGACCCTCCTAAATTTTTAGCAAAAAATATTAATCCTAACCACTTTACCTGGGTCGATTTTGGCCAGTTATTGACCGGTATCGTAAACCAACCTCTAAATTGGTACCGACGTGATGATTTGAAGGCGAATTTCAATTTTTTGGGGTCAATTTATGGGTTTTTGCATGCGCTGAACACGATGAACTTATTTATTTTACGCTCCGTCCACTAGTTATCCGGTAAACTGGCAGAGGGCACTGCTTGAAGATAAGTAAAAATCGAAAATTTCACCGAAAATGCTGTCGCCTGGTTAAGAATTGTACTAGAAACATGCTATTATGGTCGGATAATATGCTTTGGCATGTTCTGAACATGATCCCGTTTTTTACTATACTTTTCCGCCGGTGATTGCTTCGTTTATCGGCCATAAACATCAAATTAACTGTAGGGTAGTAGACAAATTCACCCTAATTTCACCGGAAATTATGTCGCGTTGATAATTTAAGGTCCCGAAATACCTTGTGCCGATAAAATTGGGTATTTTCCAGGATACTCGGTACACAGCCGTTGTAATTTGGCAAGGATTTGAACCGCCAAATATAGCGGCAAATGGAGAAAATAGCTAAAAATTTCCCCAGTTTTCTGTAAAATTCCTTAGTTTTATCGGTTTTCCGGGGTCGAATTCATAGTTCTGAATTGTCTGAACTTTGATTGGATCGTTAAATAAAAAATGATGTAATATAATTGAAAATAATGTAATATAATTTCAGTTTCACTTGCTCGAGGGACACTCTGTAATTTGGTCTAAGCTGAAAGATTCCATGATCGTGGAACATAAAACCCAACATTTTAACGAGAATAACATATAATAAAAATATACAAAAATAATAATTAACCTCGATAAAATATTGAAACATAAAAAAAAAAGTATTTCAAACAGTTTTCAAAGTTTCAACTATATCCCGTTTACGGCAAGTTTTAAGAAATTTTTCCGTCTGGTGTTGTACAGATATCAATAAGGAAAACCGATGGAAACTAAGGAATTTTACAGAAAAATGGGAAAATTTTAGCTATTTTCTCCATTTGCCGCTATATTTGGCGAATAAGTACAATGCCGGTTCGAGTCCTTGCCAAATTACCGACGGCTTTGTACCGAGTACCCTGGAAAATACCCAATTCAATCACCGGCGGAAAAGTATAGTAAAAAACGGGATCATGTTCAGAACATGCCAAAGCATATTATCCGACCATAATAGCATATTTCTAGTACAATTCTTAACCAGGCGACAGCATTTTCGGTGAAATTTTCGATTTTTACTTACCTTCAAGCAGTGCCCTCTGCCAGTTTACCGGATAACTAGTGGACGGAGCGTAAAATAAATAAGTTCATCGTGTTCAGCGCATGCAAAAACCCATAAATTGACCCAAAAAAATTGAAATCCGTCCTTCAAATCATCACGTCGGCACCAATTTAGAGGTTGGTAAGTATCTTGGTATAGTTTGTACGAAGAGCTAAATTGGAAACTCCATATTGACTATACTCACTTTAAGATTAAGACATTCATGTACATTTTTAACAACATTATACTCTCACTTCCGAGAGATACGATAAAACTTATTTATTACAGTATGCTACAGTCTGTGCTTCAATATGGAATAATAACATTGGGGGGGAGATACTCCTCACGTATGTTAATTACACGTGCGCCAGAAAATCATTATGAAAATAATATTGTCATTGGCGCCTAGGACGCCATCTATTAATGCATATAATATAGCAAAGCTGTTTGCCATAAGGCAACTATACGTTAAAAATTTACTTTTGCAATTCCATAAGTACCCACAAATAATAAATTCACTAGGAATTTATATATATATATATATATATATATATATATATATATATATATATATATATATATATATATATATATATATCGTGGTGACTTAAGCTCTAGACGTTTCATACGTAGGTTCTATTGAATAAACACTTCACTTCGTATTACTAAAACAGTTGTCTTCTTTAAATTATCCCCTACTCTCTGATTATTATTCATCATCGATATATATATATATATTCTACAGTTTTTGCTATTTGCCTAAAATATTCTCCATTAATTACTGGTTTGTACAGTTAGTTATTCAATGGTATGTACAGGTTATAGTTAGTTAGTGGTATGTGCAGTTCAAATGCAGATCTAACTAACAAAACAATAATAAGGTTTGTACCACATGCCGCTCCTGAGAAAACGGTATGTACCCAATAAAGCGCTATCTTAGGGCCATGTCATACGAGCGCTATTGCCGTCGCGCTGATGCCGTCGCGTTAAAAACGCTCCAACCCGGCAATGGGGTTCTTATGGAGCATGTCATACGGACGCTAATGCCGTCGGCGAGTCCGCGTTAGCCGGACGCTGAGCGCAGCCAACGCGGACGGTCGCGTTAGCGACGCGGCGCACGTGACGCCGGGACCCTGTCATACGGAGCGCTAGCGCCAGCGGGACGCATTTGCCGCGTGAGCACTTCATATATATCTAAAATGTGCAAAAAGCTGATACAACCTATATCCAGAATATTCAGAATTTAATACACATAATGTAAAGACCATTTTTCTAATAGAGTCTTGTACTCTTGTTTTTAAAACGGGTATTAGGCTCGAGCACCTGTGTAGTGTTTTCTTCAGTAGAACTGCCTCAACATCTAACATTTCCCTACCCCGCTGTCGTACAGAATTGTATCGTAGAAATGCTTACGATGCTGCTCTGAACTTCTTATTATAGCCACAAAATTAATTTGTCCATTTTCCCCAACGTAAATGGTTTTAAAAGATGTATATCGGGGATTTTTTTCTGACTTTCAGTAATTGTTGGGAACCATAGGGAATTGATGTTCTGTATTCATGTGAATTCATAATTAATTTTAAATATTATTGTCATATCGGTTATGGGTATTTTATTTTGATAAAGTAGTTATTTCTGTTTCCACCAGTTTTATCTTTATATATAGTCATATTTATTTTTGTTTTTATATATGTATAGTCTAGTATTGTACAGCTGGGCGCCTCTTATTAAGAGTAAGACTCCACCAGGGGACACAAGTTCTTTTGAACTTAAGCCTTGGTGGGCAAATTATTCGATATTTTGGAAGTCTTTGATTAAATTAGTTCCAATTTAAATTCTTTGCAAAATGTTCACTTTTTAAAAAAAGAAGTATCTTGTTTTAATTTGTTTATTACTAGTATTGTCAAGTACTACTATTATTTAATTTTCTTATTAATATGTTTTTGCCAAATAAATAAATAAATAAATAAACCTAACTGGATGGTGTCCATCTTGGTAATAACATAATTGCCGCGACGGCAAATGCGCCCTTCACCCTATGAATCAGGAAGGGCCGAAAGTAACAGCAGGAAAAAATTCGAGTGTTTCGATAAACCGTTCGTTCTACATTTAGGGCGGTGAAACTGGGCCCGAGTGGATCAACTGATCCGAAGGAGGCAGCCTCTGCCAGACCGAACACAAGTCGCATTGCCTCAGGCTGGATCGATAAAAGGGGTGGAATCGCCCGACTTGGAAGCGGGGGGTGTGTTAGGTGTGAGTGGCCCCAAGGTTGTTCACCTCACACAACCACCGATGCTTCTTGGCACAACCCCCAGGGTGTATGGATTGATATAAACGAAAAACATCCTTGCCGTCATTGATACGATCTAAAAGATTTTTGTGGCTATATTAGGGCAGGTTTATCAATCACATTTATCCAATGAATAAGAGGGATTTATCTGAAGGATAGCTTTATCCTCTAGGTAACACAATAGGGGGTGTTTATCCATCCTTAGTTAAACCTTATCCGGCGTTTTAATTCATCTGGTCCCTGGACGGCAGGATAACAATTTTAACTGGAGGTTAATAAGATATGGGTCATTCTCATTTCATTTGCCGCTTTGGGTCGTTTGAGAACCTCGGTGATGTGAAAATTATGAAAGTGCTCGAAAATGAGGTTAGATCGGCAAATACTACTCATTGTACATTGCAGATTTGTGTTCCATAGATGAACAGTGAGTTTTTCATTGATGTATTTTATATATTTTTTTGTATTAAAAAACATGATATCCAACTCTTGAGTGTTACCGGATTAAAAAAATTGATTTCTGTAAAATGGATGACTTAGGCAAAAATGTTGTCGTTGCTCAAGTAAGTACAAGAGAATCACGTTCAAACGCAATATTCAGATTTTACGGAATTCATGTTGAAGGCAGTGTAATTGAGCTTAAATCTCAGGAGAGTTACCCCATTATTGTATCGTAATATCAGGAGTGTTACCCATCCTTGGTCACACTCCTGAGAGGTAACACTCATGAGAATTTCCAGTAAAAATGGCGTCACACAGGATGATGAAGTAACAAAACTCGGGGATGGCTACTGTTTGAAACCTGTCACCAAGCAGTATGGTTGTTGATATTGGATTATTTTGTTTAAGCACTAACAACACTCGTAATTAGTGTAACACTCATGATTGAAAATAAAAATACTCAACATGTTTTTAGGCTTCTTTCGCTGTAAAAACTGCTGCAACTCCAAGCACTCCACTACAGTCTCACATCTTCAACTGGACAATATAACCTTCACATCTGACTGTTTCCCGCCATTTTCCATCAGCTTTCTTGATCGCAAAAATGATAACACTCCTGAGATCCCATTGAGAAGAGATATGGGGGACTGACTGAAAAACTAGTTTTTCACGGGTTGGGAAAAATCTTAAAAATGTAAATTCTTACTCTAAATAAAGAGGAACCAACTTACTGCAGCTAGTAACCGTGGCCAGTTCTAGATTGTCATTGTTTTGTAACTACCTAACTTCTACTTACGTGTTAGATAGGAGGGGACAGTAACACTCATGAGTTTCCAGGATTTCAGGTTTCATTAGTCATCACTGTGTATTGGTTTAAGGGGATTTTGGGCAGTCAAATTATTACTTCCTTATTATCTCCCAACTTATACTACCCTTTTTTCCCCAAAATCGCTAGTGTTGGTCAAGAATTGTGAGAACTCGTCGTCGGGGACATGAAAGCGGCAAATGAAATGAGAATGACCTACATCTAGACCTTTCTAACCTCGAACAAGTTTATTAATTTACAAAAAAAACTTATTTGATCTCAAGTTTGATTGTTTATTTTTGTTGTATTGTTGTTTGTTGCGTTTTCAATAATGGGAAATTTCGACAACTGTTACCGTAAATAACGCCTCTTTCAATATCTCGTTCTTTCGGTTGAAACCACTGAGATGACTCCGCTCTTCCATGTTCGACCACAATACTTGGTGGGTATTATTTTCTTCAATTTTGCCAATAAGCCTTCATTTGTACTGGATGTCCAATCTAATTAGGTACAAACTATATTGGTTCCATACTTCAAGTTTTGTATGACTTGTTCCAAATAACACACTGAAATGAATGCAATTTCGCACACAAAAGACCCCTTTGTGTTCTTATTGTGTCTGGTTTTTTTTATCCTATACCACCTGGGAACCCTGTGTACAACCAATGTAGTTGCACTCCAAGAATCTAGCGTCTGATCACCCTTATGAACAAAGTCCACCGACTTGCTGCTGCGACTTCTAAGCCAACTACATCAAGACTGTGTTAGGTAGTACCTTCAGGCAATCTTAATGTCCAAAATCATGAAAATTTGTAATTTTGTCACATTTTAGCATAGCAAGAAACTCTCGATCTCTTCTTTGAGGCCGTTAGTTGAGCACTCCTTCTTTCAGTTTTAGGCGAAGGTAAATAATCGCTAAATCGAATTTGTAATTTATATATATGTATACAAGTGAAATGGTGTTGAAGGAAAAAACGAGCATAAATTTTCACCTCATGTTCTTCTTGCCTTTCATTACATAAAATTTATGAAAATTATGTATAGATGTATGTATAAATTATGTAAATTATGAATAGATGTATGTATAAATTATGTAAATCATGTATATTATGTATAGCCTCGAAGCTATGATCATTACTATTTAATAGTAATAATCATAGCTTTTCACCATGGGCGTTCCCAAACGATAGACTACAATAAACTATTATATACACTACTACATATTATCATCATAGGGATGAATAAGTAAGTTCCTGGATATTTAGATTAACTAGACGTTCAACCCCCCATCACCAGTGCCATCTAGATCCAATTCTTCTTCATATTCGACCTCCGTAACATCATCTTAGGCGTAAATCTGATCTGTTTGTCCAACTAATCTGTATTTTGATAAAATGATTGATTTAGGATATTTTTTATTTTTCAGATGCGAGCTTGCTAGCATCTATACCAACAAACTATAAAAATCAGTCTTACCTATAAAGTAGGTCTGTTTCATTATATGCTGGCCGATTATGGTTTATAAGGAGGCCGGATTATTATACGGAGGCTGGTGGTGGGGGGTGTGACGGTGCTCTTGAACGCCAAGTAAATTCCTAGATATTGATTGAGATTATTGCCGCACAAAAAAAGTATTTCAACATCTCTTAATATGTGTAAAAAACATTGCTTTAATGAAGAGAACAAAGTGTAACAAATAGATGATACACACATAGGTGCCATTTTGGCTGGGTACTGAATAGGGGATTTATATCAAAAAAGGATACCTATTAGGGTGCCAGCTATTTTGAGAAAGGTGGAATTTTGATGAACTCCACCCGAAATTTGGTTTAAAATGTAAATGACCCCCTGAATTTTTTTCAGATTTTTTGCATAACAAAAACCTACGCCGGTAGCTCCATTTTGGTTTTTGAAATACGCTTTTTTTTGCCAATATCAGACTTTTGAATTGTAAAAACACTACAATTACTTCAGTTAAATCAATCACTACAGTTACTTCTTTGTAAAATTGTGAAAATTCGTGTAGTTACGTTTTTGGGGTCGCTAAACCCGAATATGCAGTCAAAACAAGTCGACAGCAACAACTTTCGACAGTTAGGAATCTCAAAATCATGTCAAAAAATGACAATTTTTCAAAATTCATTGTAAAATTATGAAAATTTGTATGCTTATGTTTTTTGAGTCGCAGAACTAGAATTTGCTGTCAAAAAATCAAAATTCTAACAGAATTACGTAAAAATACGAATTTTCATAATTTTACAGTAAATTTTGAAAAATTGTCATTTTATGACGATTTTGAGATTCCAAACTATCAATACCTAGTTGTTGCTGTCGACTTGTTTTGACTGCATATTCGAGTTCAGTGACCCCAAAAACGTAAGTATACAAAGTTTCACAATTTTAAAAAGAAGTTATGTTCAAAAGTCTGATATTGGCAAAAAAAAGCGTATTTCAAAAACCAAAATCGAGCTACCGGCGTAGGTTTTTGTTATGCAAAAAATCTGAAAAAATTCAGGGGTCATTGTTTTGACATTTTAAACCAAGTTTCGGGTGGAGGTAATCAAAATTCCACCTTTCTCAAAATAGCGGGCACTCTAATACCTGTCTACGTCTGCATGCGTAGAAATTAACTATCTATGTCTGTATGGTGTGTTCTCATTGTGTCTGGTTTTTTATCCCATACCACCTGGCAACCCTGTTGTACAACCAATGTAGTTGTACTCCAAGAATCTAGCGACGGAATGGGGTTCTTCGTTCGAAGAAACACCAGCGCCTTCGGCTCTTGAACGTTGTATCAATATCAACAGGCATTTCCCGGCCCCCTTTTATCAGCTCTTGAGTTCTTCGATAAAGCTCGTTATCGCCGCGGTCAACGTTTCTCACATTTTAGGCTCTCTAATAAACGTGAGACCGGCATTTAGATGGAAAATATGGCTTACGGCCAACGCTTGGGTGGTTCGTATTTCCGTCTTTCCATTGAGCTGATTTGGAATTCAAGGTCATCTTAGACATGTTTTAAAGCCAGCAATCCATTTTCGATTGATTAACCAGAGATTCTCCCAATATATTACCAAATATGCCCCCGCCTTGCGCTGTTAGTGTGAAACTCTACAGTCCACCAGTAATGGATGAAGTTGTAATTTCAAATTGAAGACCGTGTCATCATACAACCTCCATTGTTATGAAATCAACTAGGTACTGACAGAGTAGCGCTTCTCAAAGAAAATTACGTCATAATTAAATTGTACAGGTATTGTTCCAGTAACTAATATAACATCTGACATGAATCACAATCACCTACTACGACATCTGTAGGTTCTACAAATGAGGTGCTGACATGGAAAAGCAGTTAAGTCCAAAAATCAAATTTCATAGGAACTCCCTCTGAACTCTTTTCAGATTTTTTTGGACATAATCTCTTCTCCATGCAAAGTTCACACATTTATTCAGGGTGCGATCTAGCAAGGACGGGAGGACCTAAGGCCGTTGGCGTGACTGTTTACTTGCACCGACGAAAAAAAATGTTCTTTAGATTTTTGGACTTAACTGCTTTTCCATGTCAGCTCCTCAAATGTCAATCACTAGGTATTTTATAGTTGAAAAGAAAACACCAGTTTGATGACACAGTTCATTTCGGGGGATGCTTATAAAAAGTATTTTGTATATGTAGGTACAGTTTAGGTATATAAGGGCGATATGGGGTTACATGGCATTTGGGTTATTCTAGGGGAATTTAGGGGAGTTTATCTGGAGTATATCTCGGTATAGCTACCCTGCAGTTAATGTAGATAATTGATAAACCGGCCCTTAAAGGTGCTTCTATGATATATAGCATTTTTCAGTCAAGTGAAACCTTTCTATCAAACGAAACTTCGTACCGACCAAATGAAACCTTGTTTCAATCAAATGAAACTTCTTTTCAACCAAATGAAACTTTTTTTCAAACAAATGAAACCTCATTTCATTCAAATGAAACTTCGTACCTACCAAATGAAACCATGTACCAAACAAATGAAACCTTGTACCTATCAAATGAAACCATACACACCAATCAAATAAAACTTTTTTAAGCAAATGAAACTTTTTTTTTTTTTTTTTCAAACAAATTAAATCTCATTTCATTAAAATGAATCTTTTCGGTCCACCATATTGCTGATCACCACGACAGGCTGCTCTAACTTCGTGATAACATGATGAAAAACTACTGCAGCAGCTTCTGGACACCCGCTTCACAAAATTAATTTGTAGTGCCTCTGTATTAAATTGTTTTGCAAAAATCTGAAATAAAATGTAATTTTTCTCTGGATGATTCGAAGAAGTTCTATTTGATTGAAATAAGGTTCCATTTGTTTGAAAAAAGTTTCATTTGGTTGAAAAGAGCTTTCATTTGATTGGTACATGGTTTCATTTGGTAGGTACGAAGTTTCATTCGATTGGCACATGGTTTCATTTGGTAGTTACGAAGTTTCATTTGATAAAAAAAAGAAGTTTCATTTGGTTGAAAAGAGGTTTCATTTGATTGGTACATGGTTTCATTTGGTAGGTACGAAGTTTCATTTGAATGAAGTGATGTTTCATTCGATTGGTACATGGTTTCATTTGGTTGAAAAGAAGTTTCATTTGATTGCAACAAGGTTTCATTTGACTAAAAAATGCTTTAGTTGACAAGGCAAATGAACTAATGCTATTAGCAAGAATGTATGCAGGTGCATTTGAACATCTTCCTGAACGTTGGCACACAGTAGCGAGAGGGACCGGCTTGAGACGAGATCCCATAATAATCAGGCGTTGAAAATGGGGTGTTTTTTTCCCTAAAACCCCCTAAAAAAAACTGAAGAAAAAACACAGTTCCTTTGAGCCTGACGGCTAAAATTAAAAAACATGAATATGCTTTAGCCGTACACGACTCACTCCTCGTCGATTCTCTGAACCCGACCCCCCATCGGCCTCTGAACTCTGTTCATCATTCTGCCATCAATCCTAAAACATGGAATCATGTTTTAGCTCCTCGCTCTCACTTTATTATAGAAATGATCACGACCATTGAGCTCTTGTGAGATGATGATCTCCTAATAGAAACTCGCGAGTAAACATTCACTTTATTATAGAAATGATCACGACGATTGAGCTCTTGTGAGATGATGATCTCCTAATAGAAACTCGCGAGTAAACATTCACTTTATTATAGAAAGAGGCTAAAGAGGCTACATACGAAATTACAGCTTCCTATAGTGTAAAGTATAGAAATTACCTATTAAAATAATTTAACCACCGCTTCACAAATCTAACCGTTCTCGCAATATTCGGATCACCTGCTATGAATCACATAATCGAAACACCAGCTCAATGAAATCATCAGAAATTAACAAGCGGTTGCAATCATGTTCACAATATCAATAATTGAGAATGATCACCTGTGTGTAAACAATTATTCATATAACCATGCTCATAACTCAGCTTGTTGGCCACGCACTTCGCAGTAGTTAATATAGTATGGTTGGATAAATCGAGAGCTTTCGAACGAATGGTCAACGAATTTTGTGGGATGAAAAACGACGAAGTATCATATCCCTAGCAACGACTCGGTTGTAAGCGGAAATCATCACAATTATTGGCGCTACTTTCGTTGCACTCTAGTGGGACATTTTTCGGCAGTTAGGTCACGGCTAAAGCATATTCATGCTAAAATGCTTTAGTTGACAAGGCAAATGAACTAATGCTATTAGCAAGAATGTATGCAGGTGCATTTGAACATCTTCCTGAACGTTGGCACACAGTAGCGAGAGGGACCGGCTTGAGACGAGATTCCTCACCATAATAATCAGGCGTTGAAAATTGGGTGTTTTTTTCCCTAAAACCTCCTAAAAAAACTGAAGAAAAAAAGGAAAGCTGTCTCACATCGAGTCACTCCATCAGCGCTAAGAATAAAACAGCCGTAAGCTCCCGTAGAACTTTCAATTTTGCACGCAGAGGGGGCGGGCGGTAGGCGATAAATATCCGTCTCTAGACATGAATCGTGATACAAACAGGAAAGTTTAGCTTGACACACTGATACCTAATTGGTAGAGACGTGGAAGAGGGTTAGCAACATTACTGAAGAGGGCATCGCGGCAGGCGGTGCGGAACTGGAAATAGGCACGCGGCCAGCTTTAGATGTACGACCTTGGTGAAAGAAGATTAACATTTATATAGGACTCGGAGAAAAAAGTTTATGGATTTTTTTTTCCTCGCCGTTTTTATTGTTCTAACGAAATGAGAGCAGGGGAATGATAACCTGTATTTTTCAACAGTATCTTACTAGAAAAAATCGCAGACGGGGCTGCATGATTTTAGGTGCGAAACTTGGTATAAAATATCGATTTCTGGTTATTGAACTTACATAAAATTATCTAATTTTGGCTTTTTCACCAATCTCTTTATAACATACTGTCAGAGCTGCCAATTCAAGTTGAAAAAGCGTTGGAGCGCACTGTCAAACTCGTGTAATCCGAGTGTTTCCCAAACTGCAGAGTGAACCACCCCACTCAACAATGAATTCGAACCGGTGAGCGGAGGTTGAACACACACACACACTCAGACACAACACAAACGTCCTCTAAAACATTCTGTCAGAGCTGCCAACTTAAGTTGACAAAGCGTTCGAGCGCACTGTCAAACTCCTGTAATCCGAGTGTATCCCTAACTGCAGAGTGAACCACCCCACTCAACAATGAATTCGAACCGGTGAGGGGAGGGTGAACACACACACACTCAGACACAACATGAACGTCCCCTAAAACATACTGTCAGAGCTGCCAACTTGAGTAGTAAAAGCGTTGGAGAGCACAGTCAAACTCGTGTAATCCGAGTGTATCCTGAACTGCAGAGTGAACCACCCCACTCAACAATGAATTCGAACCGGTGAGGGGAGGGTGAACACACACACACTCAGACACGACACAAACGTCCCCTAAAACATACTGTCAGAGCTGCCAACTTGAGTTGTAAAAGCGTTGGAGCGCACTGTCAAACTCGTGTAATCCGAGTGTATCCCTAACTGCAGAGTGAACCACCCCACTCAACAATAAATTCGAACTGGTGAGCGGAGGGTGAACACACATACACACACACACACACACACACTCAGACACAAAACAAACGTCCCCTAAAACATACTGTCAGAGCTGCCAACTTGAGTTTTAAAAGCGTTGGAGAGCACTGTCAAACTCGTGTGATTCGAGTGTATCCCTAACTGCAGAGTGAACCACCCCACTCAACAATAAATTCGAACCGGTGAGCGGAGGGTGAACACACATACACACACACACACACTCAGACACAACACAAACGTCCCCTAAAACATACTGTCAGAGCTGCCAACTTGAGTTGTAAAAGCGTTGGAGAGCACTGTCAAACTCGTGTAATCCGAGAGTATCCCTAACTTCAGAGTGAACCACCCCACTCAACAATGAATTCGAACCGGTGAGCGGAGGGTGAACACACATACACACACACACACACACACACACACACACACACACACACACACACACACTCAGACACAAAACAAACGTCCCCTAAAACATACTGTCAGAGCTGCCAACTTGAGTTTTAAAAGCGTTGGAGAGCACTGTCAAACTCGTGTAATCCGAGTGTATCCCTAACTGCAGAGTGAACCACCCCACTCAACAATGAATTCGAACCGGTGAGCGGAGGGTGAACACACACACACACTCAGACACAACACAAACGTCCCCTAAAACATACTGTCAGAGCTGCCAACTTGAGTTGTAAAAGCGTTGGAGAGCACTGTCAAACTCGTGTAATCCGAGAGTATCCCTAACTTCAGAGTGAACCACCCCACTCAACAATGAATTCGAACCGGTGAGCGGAGGGTGAACACACATACACACACACACACACACACACACACACACACACACACACACACACACTCAGACACAAAACAAACGTCCCCTAAAACATACTGTCAGAGCTGCCAACTTGAGTTTTAAAAGCGTTGGAGAGCACTGTCAAACTCGTGTAATCCGAGTGTATCCCTAACTGCAGAGTGAACCACCCCACTCAACAATAAATTCGAACCGGTGAGCGGAGGGTGAACACACACACACACACACTCAGACACAAAACAAACGTCCCCTAAAACATACTGTCAGAGCTGCCAACTTGAGTTGAAAAAGCGTTGAAGCGCACTGTCAAACTCGTGTAATCCGAGTGTGTCCCTAACTGCAGAGTGAACCACCCCACTTAACTATGAATTCGAACAGGCGAGCGGAGGGTGAACACACACACACACACTCAGACACAAAACAAACGTCCCCTAAAACATAATAGAGAGTTTTTGGTGACCACTAACGTACCCTTAACGTCACCCTACCGTACCCAAGAGTACGTGACCTTGAGGGGACGTTAGCAACGTCGTACGTTAGAATGGCTCATTTAACGTCACCCGTTTGGGGACCTAAAGGCACACGACACCAGCCTAACCTTCCTGTAAATGTAACCCTACTGCTCACCTCAAAATTACTCGAATACTGCTGAAGTAAATAATGTAAATATAATAGTTTTTTCTTTTCAAATGCCTCATTACCAACTAATTATGTTGATGTAGAGGGTAGGTTTTTGAACACCCCTCAAACTTGGTTACTTATTTTACGTTTCAAGTCGCGTAGAAACCGAATGTGCCATCTGAAGTCCGCCTCCGATGTCCAGCTTTACTAGCCTTCAACTCGATCGAAAAGTTCCGTTCTTTTGCGCTCAGGCTCTATTTGGTCGATTAGAGCCTTGTTTCTATTATTATTTCACATATTTTAAATGAGAAAACTGAGATTTAAGACACTACTTCTTCGCAGTATTGTTCTTAGTTTACCTGAACTCTCAGCTATTTTCTCGTGAACATTGCGTGAATTGCTGCCTTCACTGATGATTTTGTCAGGTAAAATCCTGTTTCATTGTCATAGAGATACATACTTTGTCATACTTGTTTATGAAACGGAAAACCAAAAAACATGAAGTTCGTAACGACTAATGACCTATAAGTGCAACTAAACCGCGGTGTTCCACACTTGAGGCTAACTATCCATCCCCTGTTTACGAATTGAAAACTAAAAATGAGAAATTAGCCCGTATTTGTATTGAAACTAACATGAAATTCGAATTCAGGATTGAAAATCGGCGTTTCATATCGAAATGAAGAAATTGATTAGTCAACCAGTAGACAAGACAGCTGGGGGGAAAATATCGCGTTACCCAACCACCGTTAACGTGACATCAAAATTAAGGCAACCGTTCTCCCAGTTCCATTTGGGTTAGCATCTTGGTTTGCTCCCTCAAGACTACGGTAACGGGTGACGTTAAGTTGAAGTCGCCAAAAACTCTCTAATGTCAGAGCTGCCAACTCGAGTTGTAAAAGCGTTGGAGCGCACTGTCAAACTCGTGTAATCCAAGTGTATACCTAACTTCAGAGTGAACCACCCCACCTAACTCATGAATTCGAACCGGGCGAGCGGAGGGTGAACACGCACTCAGGCCTTGTCTATAAATTCCGCCCTCAATCACAGTAAGTTCAAATCTGAACATTACACACAAATTCCATCGAACCTTTCTTCGTTGGCTGAATTGCAATAGCAGTGTATATGTAAGTCACATAATGAGGCATAGCAATTGCTGCAGGCGATTTATACGCTACCTCTTTCAAATCAGAACAATTATGAACCTATTTTAAACCCTATTCGACCGTCGAATACCATGAGAATGGGAAAACTCATTGATAGCCTACTTAGCAGCAGTAAACGAGGAAACCGACAAATCATTAACGAGTAAAAGCACCATGAATGACGAGTGTGAATGAGAAAAGTTGTAACTCATCATGCTAACTAACGAGAGTCTTACTTAGCTAGCTGATATAATTTAGGTTTATTGTGGAGTGAATGACCTAATTGGGTAAATAACGTTATTCGGCCTGAATGGCCCATCATAATGGTCTCCTTCCCGTTTTCAAGAAGCGCTGGTTTCTTCTCGTCACAATTAGGCCATTAAGAAACTTTGAAGTCAGGGAAAACAAAGGAAACGGCGGTATTTACATTTTTCGTTTACTTTATTTGACCTTTTGTACAAAGGATTTTCATTTGAACTCTCAACCATTTAAAGAGAGGTCATTCAACCTGTACCACAACAGGGTCGTTCAACAGGATCCTGTCACACTTATTTTCCTTTAATTCTCATTTTAGGACGAGAGAAAAAAAGTTCCTGACATGCAGCACGATCGCATGAGCGAATTTTTGTAAAATACCTTTGGAAATTTGAGCACACTGAGAGTAAAGAAATTCTTGACTGCCAATTTTATGACAAAAAACTCCTTCTAAATGACATGCTGCAATTCAAATTAGACTACGGATTTCTACTTTTCAAATAAAAATTTAACAATTTTTAGCCCGTTTAGCCATTTTTAGAGATTTTTTGGCACATTTTTTGGAAGTCGACAAATGTATTGTACTCAAAAAGTGCTGGCCAACAGCCAACAAAACATGCTCATCCTTCATCATCCTTCCATTCAGAAAGATTGATTTTTTTGGCGCAAGAACAAATGTTTTTCCATGTAACATAGATAAACAATCAACACCAACAATAATACAAATTTTCACGCAATCATGAGTCCGTAATTACGTCCACTCATTAATATCTCACTCGTAGTCTACTTGTATTTCAAAATATATAATGGAAATTCAACGAATTTTCGTATAAAATGAAGCTACATATTACAATGACTCCAAAAATTTTAAAACAGAAATTTTCTTCATTGAAAGCCATTTTTAGGCATTGCGGCAAAATCAAGCTTTCCAAATCAAAGGATGAGTTCGTTGGCCATCACTTTTTGTGCAAATCAAATTGCTCAACGTGGAAAAAACTGCCTTTTTCAATTTATTTATTTATTTTTTTAATGTATAAATTTAGCAGAGTTGTCAAAAAAGTATTAATGAACTTGAGCACTTACGAATTCATGAACTAAATTATGCTGAAAGTATTTAAATTTTATCAATATTTGCTGAAAAATCGAACCAAAGCCTTTTTTAATTCGCAGTAAATATTTAGAACCAATTTTGGTTTATTATTTACAATAATAAGCCTTTGTAATCGTATAGGACTTATACTATATTGACGATTGAATTGATTGGGTCTTTTCTGAAAAATATGGCATATCCATGTACCGATATGTATCTGCATGTAGTGTAAATTTTTCTTACGGTAGGTGACATCGTCCAGATATATTTCGATAATGCAAGTTAGTATCAGTTTGGCAGGTTTTGTGGACCAGTGTTCTGCGGTGAAGGGCTATCTAATACAGGTTCACTATATACGGGGTTTAATAATAATTCATAGATATCATCTCAAAGAATCGAAAGAAACCACCCAGGTAGCTGTAACTTCACAGGTTCGCTCTCCTCCCAAAGAGCCAGAACTTTAACAGGGAAAAAAATCAACATGGGATGAATCGCAACAGGCGAAACACAGTAAAAATGACCTAATAAACTATAACGGTCGTATCAGCTGTTATTATTCCAAAGAAATTCAGATTAACTTTTGTTACCAATAAATGGAGCTGTGAAGCGTAGGTAGCTGATTTATTTTATATAAACAATTTTCAGTTGGTGGGTCAACTTGTGCTAAATTCAAAAGACTAGTAAAATGTTGGCGTTTTTAATCTAACTTCTCCTCGGCAGGCGTCTATGCCTCTGCAGATATATTTAGATAACGAATAATAGACTTCGTTTAATAAAAGGGCTATCTAATACATAAATGATGAACCTTTGTGTAATAATTTGCAGCGTTTTTTCTTTTTTTGCCTAAAAATTTGTAGAAAACAATTCAAGCACTCAAAAAGCTTTATTTTTTGAACAATGTAACAGAATATAATACGATAATTTAAGAAAATTCGCTCATACGATCATGCTGCACGACTCGGTACTGGCTCATAGCTCATAGCTTTGGTACTGGCCCACATAGTTCACTTCAGAGCTATTTTTCCAGTGAATGGCCGAAGTTGGAGGTTACTGTAACCTGATCAACATCAGACTACATAAGTCTTGGTCAACATCAGACTACATAAGTCTTGAGAGAGAGGTACTATTAAAATAATGTAAAATCAGTATTTGAATCTCCACCGTCCCTGATTCCAAAAATATAGATTAGAATATGATCAAAACTAACTGTGATAATCACACGAGGAAGACAACATCATAGACGATTCGGGAAGCTGGTGCTGGTGACCGTGCGACGTCAAAGTCAAAGAGATAAGAAAATAATTGATAAGGGAACATACATTGAAAAGGGAAATAATTACCGAGGTTGAAAACACAATGGGATTACTCATCTATTCACGTTTATTTTTAATTTTCCACTCGCTGAGCTTCGTAAACAATGCGTGCAAAGTCGTGGCAGGATATCTCAACGAAATATGCATTTTAAAAAGAGAAACTCCGATATATTGCACAGATAAGGGGTATCTACCTTCAGATTTGATCAGTGTTCAGGAAGTAAAGTAAAAAGACAAAAAAGGAAGATTTTTCGGATGGACCCAGCAGGCAGAAGACGAACCCGCCACTAAACTCGCGATTGGCGCTACGTGATCTCATATCGTCCAGACGTTCCTCCGCCATCGTCTATTTCCGTCTGCGTTCGGAGTCTCTCGTATCCTCGCGGGTTCTCTTCATTACGCCTGACTTGAGTCCCAAAAGGGTCCGGAGAAACTATTCGTGGCAGTTCATCTAAAGATAGTGACGACTGAGAGAGTTATGATGGAAAGTTGATGCCCGTGCAGCTTCACCATGATGAGTCTTCCCCAAATCACCCATGGAAGAAACTCGCGGAGTACAGGGTGGCTCCCAGATGGAAATTTTCAATTTCAAATTTTGTTTTTTGCTTTCTCGTCATTTTATTGTACCTTTAATGCTTCTAAAACAAAAAGCGCATAATGTAAATTTGAAGGAAACAAAAAACAGACTACTAAACTTATATTATAGTCTACTTGTATTTAACAATTTCATTGCCCTGGAAGAGCTCAAATATTATAACAATTAAACCTAAATGTAATACGATAATTTACGAAAATTTGCCCATAAGATATTTGCTGCATGACTTTTTATTCAATATTTTATAGTTTTGGAACTCTTACTGGATCAATCCACAACTCTGCTGGGTTTTATGACATGGCTGGGGGTCAAGGAATTTTTTGCGACACTTTTTTGTCTTCACACAAAATGCAACGCTCCGGCACTTTAGATTATTATTAACTCGAAAAGTGAAGGCTAGGTAGAAATCAATGAGGTACTACCGCAACGTGCTTCTACAAAGTATGCGTGTACAACTGATGATTTAACTCCTGCGTTAAACAGCAGGTTATTTTTTTTTTTTTAGCATGGAACAGCGGGATTTTTCACTTTCCCAACATCCCAACAGAGTGGAAAGTGATGTCCATTTTTACTTTCCCAACAGAGTGGAAAGTAATGTCCATTTTTACTTTCCCAACATCCCAACAGAGTGGAAAGTAATGTCCATTTTTACTTTCCCAACATCCCAACAGAGTGGAAAGTAATGTCCATTTTTACTTTCCCAATATCCCAACATAATGGAAAGTAATGTCCACTTTTACTTTCCCAATATCCCAACAGAGTGGAAAGTAATGTCCATTTTCACTTTCCCAACATTCCTACAGAGTGGAAAGTAATGTCTATTTTTACTTTCCCAACAGAGTGTGTAATGTCTACAAGTTTCACATATATCCATGATCTATTGTTTTTCCCCCTCAAGGGAGAAATTTATAAATGGGTCATTGTTTGGAAAGCAACTGAAAAAAATGTTCTCCCTAGTTCAATACTCAGTTGATTTTTCTCACAAATGGTTTACTCTAGGTGATGTAGTTACCAGGGAAGCCAATGGCATATCCATTCACTTTTTATGTGCGTGTAGCGATGTGACTTTTGAACAGTTTAACCATAACTCATGATAATTATTTTTGTCATTCGTATAACTCACCAATGAAATAATATGCACCTAGTATGACAACGTACGCTATTGAAGTTTGATTGTTTAGGAGTTAAATATATTTAAGAACGCTTTAAATTAATACACCAAGTTTTCATTAAAAAAATTCCCTGTAATTTGGTAGTTTTAGCAAAATTTTCTGATATTTCCCTGACAATTCCAGGTTTTCCCTGACTTTTCCAGGTAGGGGCCACCCTGAGTCATTATGCAACATCTACACAACATTTCCCGAAAACAATCCGAAACTACAATCATGCAGTTGTCCAATTTGATGATATTGAAAATCCAGGAAATTAAATCTACTCTGAACACCTCAAAATCCAATTGATGTTATCGATTCGAATTGAAAAAATCTACCAAGTTTGGTAAACACTACAGCTTCAAGTTATTGATGCAGCGCGAACATATGATTAAATGAACTATCTAGCAGAAATGAGGTAAGAAGTTTACGCATACGTAGTAGGAGTTAGTGAACCGTTCAAAATTAATGCAATCTATAATGTGCCTCCACATCATGAGGTCCCCCAAATTCCAATGTGGGACGAAATCTGAACGAACATCAGATGGATAGAAAATGTGTTTCTAACACATTTGGCATTCCCAACCTGCAATTCGCGTTTTCGATTAACGGTAGTTGCGCCACCATCGCATCGATAATGGAGGGATAGATCCTGAATCCACTCAACCCGCACAAGGGAAACTACCATTCCTTTACTGGATGTTTACTAATAAAACACTAATAATTACTGAAAACACCATTTATGACTAGATAACGAAAGTAAGGGCGGAGTCTGCTTGGCCCCATAAGTGTATAAGGGAATTCATGCACTCAGCGCGATTCTTAGACGTGATTTGAGGGCGACCCTGAGGGCGCACTGAGTGTGCAACCCAAATGCACACTCAACGGGATTCATAAACAAAAAATGGCATTGAGGTGAGTTTCACCCTCAGCTCAACCGGTCCAATATCCTGAGTGATGGCAAGAGGTCACTCAAGTGCGTCAACTGATAAATTTTATTATTACTTTCACGTAGGTATAGGTACTTGTTATTTAGTAGAGCATACATTGTTTATTTTGTTCGGAGTTTATTCAAAAACTACGGCACATAAGAGTAGGTAGGCTGTACCTAAACGGTAGTTAGGTACATGTTTGATGTGACCAATCGAATGTGACCATTCGAATGTTATACTGAAATATTTCGCATACTATTCCGATTCGGGAAAGAGACAGTCATGGACAACTACAAACCTGGAGGTGCCTAAAATAAATGGAAAGGATTTATAACTACCACAGCTGATGGTTCTCTAAGTGCTGGTGGTTCTCTTCTACATACCAATTTTGTAGTGTAAGTTACGATATATTACTATTCTACAAATCCTCATTGATAGTAAGGTAAACTTCAAAACTTCTGCGTATACTGTTATATAGTTTACCTAGGTAACTCTACCTAATTGGGGGGGGGGGGGGGGGGGGATTCGACCACCTAACCAAAAACGATTTCTAATTAGGACATATATATGTCTGTATTTCCAAAATTTAAAATGCTTCAGGCACCTAGACTCTTTCCACATCACAGAAAAAAGTAATGGAAATAAAACGAGAAAAGACAAAATCTCAAAGAATATTAGGTACAGATACGATTTTCAATGACGCGAGAGTTGGAGTCAGGATGTACTTAGTTCATTTCGCTGCCGCTAGGCTCGCATACTTATTTGGAATCGCAAATATTGGTGTATCTTCTTCGAAAATTGGAATTTATACGGTCTTGGGGCTACCCAGCACACTCCCAGTAAATTCCATCACTACCAGACAGTAAGTTAGTGTAGCATTGACAATAATGAAGCAGATTGACAGAAGTAGAACACAGATTGTTCAAAAATTCTAAGTTGAACGAAATTTTTATTCTACGTCTTGCTACACTTCTCCCAAGTTCTCAGTACAAATGCTCACAACGGCCTAGAAAGCTAATGAATCGCTCGAGTACGGTCGTCCCAATAATTGTTACAAGGTCGGAATTACAAACGGTACATATTCCGATGTGTATCTAACCAAAACGATTTTCCAATATGCCGTTTCTCACGCTCTTGTCCGTTATTATAGACGGCGATTGGGTGGTATCATGCCTTGGGATAATATTATTCCACGCCACATGTGAGGGGCGTTCCTATTCACTCCAACCATTCGACTCAAAAAGACACGTGTCCCCGCTCCCTACACGTGTACACCTGTGCTCCGAAATAACGCTTTACGGTTTGTGAGCCTCTAGATAACTATAGTCTCATATACGATGACGTCACGCGATCCGTGCGACAAAATAAGTAAGTCTGTTCGTTATTTCCGTTACAAACAATCCAAACACGCATGCGTAGCAGAAATTGATGTAAACAAAATGCGAGTTTAGATATGGACGATAAAAGTTTTATCTATCTTTATATCTTTTTCTCTATATTCAAGAATAATTCAGCAAATTTCAATAAAAGTATTGATTTATTTCTCTACAAACACAATCTTTTCTACAACATCACTGTTTTTTATACATGCTACTATATATAATCAGCAAAAAGTGGAATAAAACTATGACTATATAAATATATCACAGATCAGATATCTCAATTCATAGTAGAGCTCAGCAGCTCTCAGGTACAACATCAAGGATCGGACCTTGTCTGGTCTGGATAATACATCAGCCTACTGAGGGGGCTGATGCTGGACTCAAGTTCCACAAGGGCTGGGCAGTCCTCCCGATAGTGGCGGATGGACAGATCAACCCCACACATCCCACACACAACATCTCGAGCTTCTGCACTAAGCAGATGTCTGTGAGTAAGACGGGTATGGCCAGTGGCAACACGGTTGACCACTATTCGATCCCTCCTTGGAAGTTGGGTTACGAATGGGCCCACCGGACACAGGTCCTGCGTAACACCAAGCAGACCAGTGACCTCACCCTGCCATTGCTCATGACAGATGAAATTGGCTTTACGTTGCATGTAGGAGATTTGATCCTCAATGCGTATGCAACATATCGATGGAGTTATCACCAATGACTCTCCTTGCAAGGGCATCTGCACACTGCGCACAAAAACATCACTGTTACCTACCATAAGCAGTACCATCGTAAAACTACATAACGTATTTATCTACTTGATCTGAAATTTCCAGGAGATGTAGTTGGATGGAATCAGAGAGCACTTAACGGTATGAAGAGGAAAATTGCGTAATGTATAGAGGAGTGGCTATCAATCGACACTCATTGACAAGTAAAATACGACGTTTCCTTCCCTGAAAATCAAACCTGCCAATCAAATGTCAAACCTAAGCTGTGTTTATTGGATTACTCGTACTAAATCAAACACCGAGTGCCGGTTAGCTACTAAATTTGACCTTTTTAGAGAATTTTTGAAGAAAATTAAGCTATTGCTCTCGCCTTAAAATTTGTAGAATGTGAATTTTTGAAAAAAATTTATGCAGAAATCCGTTTCAGGCTATTCTGAATCATATTCTGAAGTTTAACACATTTTTAGCGAATTTTTGAAGAAAATTAAGCTATTGCTCTCGCCTCAAAATTTGTAGAATGTGAATTTTTGAAAAAATTTTATGCAGAAATCCGTTTCAGGCTATTCTGAATCATATTCTGAAGTTTAACGCATTTTTTTATGTATGTATGTATGTATGTATGTATGTATATATGTATGTATGTATATATGTATGTATATATATATGTATGTGTCATTCCAGACGATAACTGTCCGTAGAATTGTGCTAGAAACTTCAAACAAATTTTAAAATGTTAAGGACACGAAACGAAAGTTCAAGTTCGTTGGCCAGCATGATCGGATTACATCTTCGGGTTGAAATTTTCAAAAATGTAGTCAAAAATTTCAAAATAGCCTGTTTTTTGCGATTTGTTGTGCGAAATAATTTTTTCAGCATACTAACATGTGGTATATTCGGAATCAGCGTAAAATTTCCTATAAGAGTATGTATCAAGCTTTCAAAAATTTCAAAGTTGAAAATCCAGTCAAAAATCGAAATAATGCCGTTCGCTAGTTGTAAAAATCGGTAATATTTGCATGAAACATTGTCCAAATTCAGATTGAACTACTCTTATGGAATAAGAGCGACTGAATGTCGAAGATTTCTTCAAAAATTCGCTCATGGGGTCAAGCTGCATGACTGGACTTTTAGCGAATTTTTGAAGAAAATTAAGCTATTGCTCTCGCCTCAAAATTTGTAGAATGTGAATTTTTGAAAATATTTTATGCAGAAATCCGTTTCAGGCTATTCTGAATCATATTCTGAAGTTTAACGCATTTTTTTATGTATGTATGTATATATGTATGTATATATGTATGTATGTATGTATGTATGTATATATGTGTCATTCCAGACGATAACTGTCCGTAGAATTGTGCTAGGAACTTCAAACAAATTTTAAAATGTTAAGGACACAAAACGAAAGTTCAAGTTCGTTGGCCAGCATGATCGGATTACATCTTCGGGTTGAAATTTTCAAAAATGTAGTCCAAAATTTCAAAATAGCCTGTTTTTTGCGATTTGTTGTGCGAAATAATTTTTTCAGCATACTAACATGTGGTATATTCGGAATCAGCGTAAAATTTCCTATAAGAATATGTATCAAGTTTTCAAAAATTTCAAAGTTGAAAAATCAGTCAAAAATCGAAATAATGCCGTTCGCTAGTTGTAAAAATCGGTAATATTTGCATGAAACATTGTCCAAATTCAGATTGAACTACTCTTATGGAAGTATCCCTGTATAACCAATCCTAGAACCATGCTGTTTAAAACGTAGGTAGTAGGTGCTTGTTTAAAATTTCATTCCATGTTTGTCTATCAAAATCATAAACTAAAATTTCTCTACACGATCAATAGCGACTGAAATGTCGAAGATTTCTTCAAAAATTCGCTCATGGGGTCATGCTGCATGACTGGACTTTTTAATGTATGTATGTATGTATATATGTATGTATGTATGTGTCATTCCAGACGATAACTGTCCGTAGAATTGTGCTAGAAACTTCAAACAAATTTTAAAATGTTGAGGACACAAAACGAAAGTTCAAGTTCGTTGGCCAGCATGATCGGATTACATCTTCGGGTTGAAATTTTCAAAAATGTAGTCAAAAATTTCAAAATAGCCTGTTTTTTGCGATTTGTTGTGCGAAATAATTTTTTCAGCATACTAACATGTGGTATATTCGGAATCAGCGTAAAATTTCCTATAAGAATATTTATCAAGTTTTCAAAAATTTCAAAGTTGAAAAATCAGTCAAAAATCGAAATAATGCCGTTCGCTAGTTGTAAAAATCGGTAATATTTGCATGAAACATTGTCCAAATTCAGATTGAACTACTCTTATGGAAGTATCCCTGTATAACTAATCCTAGAACCATGCTGTTTAAAACGTAGGTAGTAGGTGCTTTAGAAAAAGAAAAAAAAAAAAAAAAAAAAAGTAATCTCAACTGATGAGTTTACTCTGTGCATGTGTTAATAATTTGATTCCATGTTTGTCTATCAAAATCATAAAATAAAATTTCTCAACACGATCAATAGCGACTGAAATGTCGGAGATTTCTTCAAAAATTCGCTCATGGGGTCATGCTGCATGACTGGACTTTTTTCGATACCGAATATCTTTGAATGTCAAAATTGCCGTAATTTCGAACATAGATAAAACTCAATTGAATTTGCCAGTTTTATTAGTACTCACTGAATTACAATGATCACGATTTAAACTGTAGTCCAGGAAAAATTCATACCTGAAACACAAAAAGTACATATTACGGTATTTAAATATATTGAATGGCATTTTATAGGGTCTAATGTTAAAATTAAAATTCATTGACACACTAGCTTCCTGAATTGGAACAATAAAGCAACAATATGTAAAATCTGTCACTTGGTCGCACTGATCAGTTCAGGTTCTTAATTATATTTTGGGTCAGTTCCACCAATACGAGTTTTCCTTCGATTAACCCAGGACCGTGAGTATTCTCGTAGAACGGCAAGATTACCGTAAACAACGCTTGACTAGGGATCTTGTTGAGATAAAGCACGGATTCCGGAATGCTCTGTGTTTTGGGGTAGGTTATATTTACTATACCCTCGGATCAGCGCTGATACGCAACTTTCTCACAGCTCGCCATCCCTAATCCAGTTTTAGCGAATTTTCGTAAAAAATTTACAAATTTACAAAATAAAAAACTATTACAATGGCTCGGAAATTTTTAAAATGAAAATAGTACATATAGATAATTGTTGAACATTTAAATATGTTCTTAGCCAGAAATTTCTTTTTATTATCTAATGATAACTGGTTAAATACACTAATTGCCTTATATCTATAGTACAGCTTCGCAAGAGTTGTTCGATTTGATGGTAAATTGACTATATAGGTTTCCTTGACCTTGAAATCAGCGAATGGAAAGTTGGATATTATAAAGATTTCAGGTGCCCCCCCCCCCCAGAGGTGCAATGGGGGCCTAAATCCTCATAAAAAGGTAGAGGAGAGTAACAGCATCCCGTCAGAGAGATACCACTCTTACTAATGAGCTTTTAATGAGCCATGTTCGGAGTAGATTCGTTTTGCAGTCACCTTGAATCCCATCCAACACCAAACCAGCTGCCAAAAATGACGGAACGCCGACAGCGCTATCTCTGGTGCCCTGACGGGACCTCGATGGACCTCACAGGAGGTAACTCTGTTACACTCCTCCCCTTAAAGACATCCTTGATTGAAGATCAAGGATGTTAACTGGGTGGAATAGTTAATAGCTGAGAACTGATGCTCATTCATTCATAAATAGCTGCATTGGCGATTGAGGATGGGAAAAAGAGAAATTAGAAAGGATTGTCAATGAATCAAGAATTGAGCAAAAAGAAAATAGCTTAGAAACTTTACCGTGAAGACCCCGAGCCTAATCTTTAATATCTAATTTAAAATATATTTTGTTGAATAATTAAAAAAAAAAAAAAAAAAATCTTCATAAGAAGTAGGTATATTCATTGAACAATCGGGTCAAAAACGGATGCTCTACTATGGAGACTTATACCTTAGGAAAATAAAATATATATGAATTAATATGCCCAACTATGGGGACTTAAATTAATTTGCCCAACTTTGGGGACTTAAATTAATATGCCCAACTATGGGGACTTATATTAATATGCCCAACTATGGGGACTTTAAATTAATATGCCCAACTATGGGGACTTAAATGCTTGCTCTAACCTGGTAATTGACATCTAGCAATACTCAGGTGGCATAAAATTGAAAAAATATAAAAGATAAATGGGGAATAAAAGAGAGAAATTATAAGTCAAAGACCAATGAAATTATTTATATACCAAAGGGTGATAATGGGAATTCCTTCTGGAACCCCGGGCCATGTTTCTTCTGAAACATTAACGCCCCAAAAAATAGTGGATTGGACTACTAGGCGTCAGCCGTGCATAATCCAAACCACGCTCTGCTACCATATAAGGAATTTAGGTGCCCCCCCCCCCCCCCCCCAGAGGTGCAATGGGGGCCTAAATCCTCATAAAAAGTTAGAGGAGAGTAACAGCATCCCGTCAGAGAGATGCCACTCCTACTAATGAGCTTTTAATGAGCCATGTTCGGAGTAGATTCGTTTTGCAGTCACCTGGAATCCCATCCAACGCCAAACCAGCTGCCAAAAATGATCGAGCACGGCCGAGGCGCCCGTTGTTTCATCAACGGAACGCCGACAGCGCTATCTCTGGTGCCCTGACGGGACCTCGATGGACCTCACAGGAGGTAACTCTGTTACACTCCTCCCCTTAAAGACATCCTTGATTGAAGATCAAGGATGTTAACTGGGTGGAATAGTTAATAGCTGAGAACTGATGCTCATTCATTCATAAATAGCTGCATTGGCGATTGAGGATGGGAAAAAGAGAAATTAAAAAGGATTGTCAATGAATCTTCATAAGAAGTATATTCATTGAACAATCGGGTCAAAAACGGATGCTCTACTATGGAGACTTATACCTTAGGAAAATAAAATATATATGAATTAATATGCCCAACTATGGGGACTTAAATTAATTTGCCCAACTTTGGGGACTTAAATTAATATGCCCAACAGAGGGGACTTGAAATGAATATGCCCAACTATGGGGACTTGAATTAATATGCCCAGCTTTGGGGAAATTAATATGCCCAACTATGGGGACTTAAATGCTTGCTCTAACCTGGTAATTGACATATAGCAATACTCAGGTGGCATAAAATTGAAAAAATATAAAATATAAATGGGGAATAAAAGAGAGAAATTATAAGTCAAAGACCAATGAAATTATTTATATACCAAAGGGTGATAATGGGAATTCCTTCTGGAACCCCGGGCCATGTTTCTTCTGAAACATTAACGCCCCAAAAAATAGTGGATTGGACTACTAGGCGTCAGCCGTGCATAATCCAAACCACGCTCTGCTACCATATAAGGAATTTAGGTGCCCCCCCCCCAGAGGTGCAATGGGGGCCTAAATCCTCATAAAAAGGTAGAGGAGAGTAACAGCATCCCGTCAGAGAGATACCACTCCTACTAATGAGCTTTTAATGAGCCATGTTCGGAGTAGATTCGTTTTCCAGTCACCTGGAATCCCATCCAACACCAAACCAGCTGCCAAAAATGATCGAGAACGGCCGAGGCGCCCGTTGTTTCATCAACGGAACGCCGACAGCGCTATCTCTGGTGCCCTGACGGGACCTCGATGGACCTCACAGGAGGTAACTCTGTTACAATATATTGCATTCTCCATCATCAACATTTGTTTTAAACAAGCTATTTCCATCAACTTTGGGAAAAGGAAGAGCCCTCAATCGTCTGAATAAGGGCGGAGAATGTTTTAGGTAATCGGAATTAGTTATGATGCGGATAATTGATTTTTGAGTTCCAATCACTGGTTTATACACGGAAGCATACCCTCCACTCCACGTTGGAAGAAAATACAGTAAAATAGAAATAACGGACGCGTTATACACCATCATTAGACATTTCGTAACTAAAAAGGTTCTCAATTTTGCTAAAATACAAATTAATTTTCTTAATTTTACCGGAGTTACGACTGAACCTTTCAGCTTGAGAAACCTAATTCGGTCGATAGGTTCATGTTATAGGTTATAACTCTAACTGGGAGACAATTTTCAAACAACAGAAAGCAGCTGTTAGGATTTTATATGGTTTGGAATACAACAAAAGTTGCAGGGGCTATTTAAAAAAACTGCAGTGCCCAACCATTCCCAGCCTTTACGTGTTGAACTGCATTAAGATCATTAGCACAAATCCTGGATTAGCGCCTTGTGGATCGGACAAGCATAGATATTTGACTAGCTTTCGGAATAATCTCCATCCTCCCGTGACCCGACTGACGAATTCTTTGAAGTCCAATCCTTTGCAGACCGGTGTGAGACTCTTATAATTGTTTACCTGAAAGTGTTCGTGAGACTCCTGAAAAGCCATTTGTCAAAAAACTAAAATCTATTCTCCTTGATGCTGAATTATATGTTGTTCAAGATTTTTTTACCATCAAGTTTTAATACAGCCATCTGTGCCATTTATTATTGGTCCTGTTTGACTAAGTCATTTTATTGCATTAACAGTTTTTTATTGTTTTTTTCTGTATATTGACGATTTTTTTTCATCTTGTATTCATGTATATTTATATTGACTGTTCATTATATTTCGAAAACTGTAAAATTTCTAGAAGATAATAATTGTTCAAATCTCCCATCTGACCCAACTTCAAAATTTCAAAGATTAGTTCGAAAAGTAGTTAAACAATCAGAAGATAGACTACTAAAAAATATGTACATTCCATGTTTTGTAAAAATGAACCCTCATGCGCCCAGGTTATCCTGTCTCCCTAAAATTCATAAGGAAGAAGCGCCGATGAGACCGGTAGTGTCTTATATTGGTGCTCCTGCCTACAAATTGGCTAAAAAACTCAACATTTTATTTAAAAACAAAATCAACTTTCGGCCTCAACATACTGTACTAAATTCTTATGATTTAGTCTCCAAAATTAAGGACATTCAGATGCCTCCAAATGCTAAACTCGCATCTTTTGATGTGGTTAGTCTGTTCACCAATATCGATGTAGCTAACTGCAAAGAAGTGGTATGCAGGCTGATTCACGGCTCTAAACTCAATATTTTCGAAAAAGATGAATTGTTTAATTTGATATCTGTCTGTATGGATCAAAATTACTTTTTATTCGAGCGGCAATGCTATACACAGCCAGGGGTTGCTATGGGTTCTCCGTTATCTCCTCTGCTTGCAGATATTTACATGGATTATCTTGAGCAACAAATATTTACAACTTTTAACACAAATAATCTTCTCTATTGGCATAGATATGTCGATGACATCATCATTCTATGGAAGGGCACAGAAAGACAACTAAATTCTTTTCACGACAAAATCAATAAATTAGATCCCTATATCAAATTCACCCTCGAATTCGGCGGGAATAAACTAAATTTTCTTGATCTGTCCATCTCTTTAGTAAATGAGAAGCATGATTTTTCAATCTACAGAAAAGATACATATAGCGATATAACGATCCATAGTAGTTCAAATCACCCTTTAGTACATAAGCATGCAGCCTTCCATAGTATGATCAACCGAGCACTATCTATTCCAATGAGTGAACAAAATTTATCATAATTATAACTTAACATAATTATTTATTATAATTATAACATAATAAGCATGCAGCCTTCCATAGTATGATCAACCGAGCACTATCTATTCCTATGAGTGAACAAAATTTATCAAAAGAAAAATCCATTATCAAAAGCATAGCGGCTAGTAACGGATTTGGAGGAGATCTTGTTGATACCATATGGGATAAGATTCTTAGGAAAAAGAGTAGGGAAAAAGTTTCCAATCTGGCTCGGGAAGATGTAACTTTAGAAGAAAGGCAATGGATAAGTTTACCTTATTATGGGAAAATTTCTGATAAAATTGGCAAAATTCTATCATCGAGAGGTTATAAAGTAGGTTTTAAAAGTAAAAATAGTCTTAAAGCAATACTAGGATCAGTTAAGGACAAAATTAGTGTTCAGGATAAAAGAGAAGTTTATAAATAAAAATGTTCTTGTGGCTACGAATATTGCGGTCAGACTGGTAGGAAATTTAGGGAAAGAATAGACGAGCATCTGGAGGATTTCAGGGAAAATAAGGGTAACTCTACATGTGCTAAACATCTTAAGGAGTCCAATCATAGTTACAATTTTGATTTGACAGATAGACAGTTTGTAGAATTTCATCATTTTCGCCCAAAGGGAGGTATGTTGAATGTACTTGAAAAATTCTAAATTATCAAAAGTGACAGGTCTGGTAAATGTTTAAATGAGGATATACCTCAATATATTTAGCCACTGATAGGTACATTTCTGTAAAGCTTGGAATTATCCCTTCACACTGTTGAAACCAAATTTAGTTATTTCCCCCCTTTCACTTCATCTGATTAGCTATAATCCCCTTTCACTTTGTATGCACTTAATTGGTTGTACATCCTGCCCCCTTTCCTTTCTCTTGACCAATGGGATTCAATCTCCCTTCACCTGTGACTATGAAAGCTGTGTCCTTTCTAATGTGTATTCAGTTATTGTTTGTTACTGATGATGGCCTTACTATCGAAATCTATTTAACATTGTAACTCTTTATTTTTCGTGGAAATAGACAACGTTTTCCACTAACTTCCGTTTTGTAATGGGTTTCCACAACTTCGTTGCCAGTGATTTAGTATTTATATTGAAGTTTGTGTTACCTTTTAGGTTTTTGCAATAAAATTATTCTATTCTACTCTATAGGTTCAGGTTCATGTTATTAACTGTTCTTAAAAGAGCTCAGATACTGCGGGCCAGGTTTTAAAAAAAATGGGAATAAAATAAGAATAAATGAAACACCCGTGGCGGATGCAGGACAGCGGGCCTAGACTTGAGAGTGGTCAATGACTTGGAAGAGCCAAAACAAGTTCCCTTGACCCAATTGCCTCGGGACGCCTCGCAGCTGAACTTCTCATTCCGGCTTTCTGGCAGCTTCCTCTCAATTTTTCGAGACGCCCATTCGACAACGCCTACAGGAAAGTTACCAAGTACCAAGTATTTATTCAGCAGACAACTCAGCAGACATTAGCTGAACAAGCTCCAAACTACTTTAACCAAGTCAGTCCGAAAAAAAAAGTTGTTTTTACCCCTTATCTTTCTTAATTTTATATTATTCTCTGCTCAATTTCAAGTAGTTTGATATATAACAATTTATTGTTCCGAATATGGAAACCCAAGAAAACAGAGTTCGAAGTTGACCATCTCAAGTTGACCCGCTCTATACAGAGACCGCACCTCAAAAAACCGGAATAAAATAATTTAAGATTCGGAAGCAATAAACAAACTATAAACCTAAAAAAACCTTCCCTAACGAACTATAACCTTTACGTCCCTTACAAAACCTCCCCTTATTCCTTTTCTCATTGTTTTTAGACAGCCAAGATAAAACGTGGGACGGTAGCGAGTTCTCAAGCTCGAAAAATATTCTTCTTCAGAAAAACGCGCTTTTCTCAAACAACATTTTCTGATGCTAACGTGCATTTTGTGCGGTACCTATTCAATCAAGCTTTCGCAACGAAAGGACGAGTTCGTTGGCCAGCATTTTTTGAGCACACTAAATGTCAAATTTCAAATAAGTGCTGAAGAAATTACCTCAATGGCTTACACTGCCAAATTTATTAAGCCCTAGTAAATGTAAATACTAATGTCTCTCTTATCTCTACGCCCCTACAAACAAATATACTATTATTTTATACTATAAATGTTCAATCTTGATCTGTCTTGCAAACTACTCCTTCAATTCACTACAATATATGCCGGCTAATTAGGGCTTCAGCAAAACGTACCACCAAACTTGTCAAGCATTGATCCTACTATTTTGTAAGGAGCCAGTTGTGGAGGTGGAGAACTGCTTAGGTCAGCTTGACCCAGTTTTCTCGTGTTTCCCTTTAGAAATCTCTCTCCGGATCAGTTTATGATAGCAAGTTTACGACTCAACTGTTATTCAACTCTCAACATTGTGGTGTTTAGCGTACGCGTTTCATCTCCATATCTAAACTCTAAAATGCGTACTACCGTTATAAAATGTAGGTGTATAAACATTTATAATATCCACAGACCATTTGTGGTTAGAAAATGACGGAAGGTTGTAATGTGAATGATTCTATGTATTATAGGTAGAGACATTCCACATCTAGGTACCTATAGGTGATATTCTGGTGACTTCGAAACTAGCGCATCCTTACATCGAGGCAAGGCGAAGTCAAAGTTATTTCACCTTGTTGTCATGGTGACGAGTAAACTATTCGAAAATGATGTTGGTTGAGTTGCGATTCACTGATTTCGCAGTCATGGCCGACTAACCTACTCCAGGCGTGACGTCACGAGAATATGGGCTATACCTACCTTGTGATGAACCATTTGGTGATAATACTGAATTTCTAACAGCTTCAGGAGACTTACCGACAAGAAAATGGATTTTTAAATCAATTATACCTACATCAAGTTTTCTTGGAAAATTGCACCTGAAAATACTGGTGCTGTTGGTCTTGCTGAGAATATGATTGTATGCTGTAGAAGAATCTCTCACGAATGCGCAATGAACGTAAAGAATATGGCTGAAGAATTTATTCCAACGTTCAATCATCGATTGTTAGAAGTCTCTCAGCGGGACAAATTGGTGCAGCACTCATTAAGAAATTCCTGGCGGAGCGAAAACTCATCAATTTCAATTAGTTCAAGTCGAAGTTGTTCGGTAAGGTCCCACAATACTAAAGCTGAGAAGACTGAATTCTCTTTTGTCGTTCTTCTAACTTAGAAATCAACCTTGTTTTGCACTACGTCACCAGATTTTAAAATTCCGCATTAGGAGAAAGTTAAGGGGGCTTTAACGCCAAAGAAAGTCCAGTTTTTTCTGTAAATTTTCCGAATTCTTCATGGAAATTCGTTTTGATACATTCTGGATGGATTCCAAATCTTGAAACTTTTTCATATATTACATATATGTATAAGAGTTGTCATTCCGTACGATTCCGTACACAGTCCAAAATTTATTATGTACATCATTCATAGAGCGGTAGTCATATGAAAAGAGCTTAAAATTATACTAGACCAAACTACAAATAGCAAATTTTATCGTGGTTTGTGAAAAATGGGGCAGTGGATTGCGAAACTATGCTAAACAGCATTTATGTACAGGGTGGTCCGTAATAAACAGACACATTTTAAAATCCTGTAACATTCACAAATTCGATCGTAGGGATTAAAAAATAAGCAGAACGTGTAGAGAAAATCAGTAAGTTTTATTCACAATCGAAAAATCGAAAAAAATTATCAAGTTTTAAAAATTATGTCATTTAAATGACGACCCTGTTTGGTAACACAGTTCAAGACGGTCCTTCGAAGTTCTGCATCACTCTTTGCAAATATCTTCCGGTATTTCCGCGATTTCTCGTCTTATCGGCTGCTTCAATGCTTGAATGGTTCGTGGTTTGTCCTCGTACACTTTAGATTTCAGGTGGCTTTCTGCGAACGATTTTTCCCGGACGCGTGATCTCCCGGCATGGGGATGTTATGTTCCCTGGCCTCCGCGTTCCCCAGACCTCACCCCATGTGACTTTTTTCTATGGGGCCACCTGAAATCTAAAGTGTACGTGGACAAAAAATTCAAGCATTGAAGCAAAGACAAGAAACGACGAGAAATAAGACGAGAAATCGCGGAAATACCGGAAGATATGGTGCAAAGAGTGATGCAGAACTTCAAGGACCGTCTTGAACTGTGCGTTACCAAACAGGGTCGTCATTTAAATGACACAATTTTTAAAACTTGATAATTTTTTTCCGATTTTTCGATTGTGAATAAAACTTACTGATTTTCTCTACACGTTCTGCTTATTTTTTAATCCCTACGATCGAATTTGTGAATGTTACAGGATTTTAAAATGTGTCCGTTTATTACGGACCACCTGTATATAACACTATAAACAACAATTTTACTATAGAAAGTTTTTCTACTTATAGAAGATAGGGACATCAAATACCATTGTAGTTATAATATTTAAGCTATGTGTAGATTATGTAGACGCATATGCATGTTTGAAATTATGAGCAAATCGCCTAGACCTTAACCAACAGCACGGGCCAAGCCTACCGTTGGAAAAGTAAGCTAGGCGAGTAGCCTAGTTCTACTTTTGTACTATCATCCTATATGTATGTGTGGTTGTAAAACATCGTTCGGGAATCAGCAACACAAACAATCATAAACGAAGACCTTACCTGCAACCGTTCAGATGAAATCCGCATTCCTCCATTCCACCATCACATTATATCACTTCACCTACACCTATTTTTTCCTTCATAATATCCGTTTTTTCATCACTCCACACTGATTCAATATATTCATCAAGTTCTATAAACACCTGTTGATTCATTAGGGAAAAATACAATAACAATGATAAGCCGTTATCTTTCCAGTGCCTACGGGATCCATTTCTTGTAGTGGCAGCTACATGGGCTTATATTCTTCCTCCATATATCTCTTGTAGGGTCAACTTGCACAAATTATTTACATTTGTACTGGTTTATTATAATTTAAATTCATGTAGGAAATTTGTACTCCCTTTTTTTGTATTATTTATATTGTTACAAGTTACTGTGAGTGAGTTGTGATTTTGTGTTCTCAACATCTGCATCAGCTGCTTCACCGTGCATCCCTGACTGGAACCTGCCATATTCTAGCCACCATCATACTTCTAGTTCAGCCGTTGCAACATTCAGACCTTTTTATCATTCAAATCATCGTATCCTATAACATCCGCGCATTATTAGCAATTATCCAGATCGATTTTGGTACCAAATCGCTGCATATTTCTTCAACCTTCCCGAAATATCACTGGGAATTGCTGCCGGTGTGGATACTGCCACATATCTATTGTACTTGGTAGGTTCATCATTTCCAATCAGTGCCACCTGCATGCTGACCGGTCTCCAGCTCAGGATAAAGAGATAATTGTGTTGAGATCTTTTAGCGAATTTTTGAAGAAAATTAAGCTATTGCTCTCGCCTCAAAATTTGTAGAATGTGAATTTTTGAAAAATTTTTATGCAGACATCCGTTTCAGGCTATTCTGAATCATATTCTGAAGTTTAACGCATTTTTTAGCGAATATTTGAAGAAAATTAAGCTATTGCTCTCGCCTCAAAATTTGTAGAATGTGATTTTTTGAAAAAAATTTATGCAGAAATCCGTTTCAGGCTATTCTGAATCATATTCTGAAGTTTAACGCATTTTTAGCGAATTTTTGAAGAAAATTAAGCTATTGCTCTCGCCTCAAAATTTGTAGAATGTGAATTTTTGAAAAATTTTTATGCAGAAATCCGTTTCAGGCTATTCTGAATCATATTCTGAAGTTTAACGCATTTTTTTATGTATGTATGTATATATGTATATATGTATGTATGTATGTATGTATGTATGTATGTATGTATGTGTCATTCCAGACGATAACTGTCCGTAGAATTGTGATAGAAACTTCAAACAAATTTTAAAATGTTAAGGACTCAAAACGAAAGTTCAAGTTCGTTGGCCAGCATGATCGGATTACATCTTCGGGTTGAAATTTTCAAAAATGTAGTCAAAATTTTCAAAATAGCCGGTTTTTTGCGATTTGTTGTGCGAAATAATTTTTTCAGCATACTAACATGTGGTATATTCGGAATCAGCGTAAAATTTCATATAAGAATATGTATCAAGTTTTCAAAAATTTCAAAGTTGAAAAATCAGTCAAAAATCGAAATAATGCCGTTCGCTAGACGTAAAAATCGGTAATATTTGCATGAAACATTGTCCAAATTCAGATTGAACTACTCTTATGGAAGTATCCCTGTATAACCAATCCTAGAACCATGCTGTTAAAAAAAAAAAATAAAATAAAAATGTAATCACAACTGATGAGTTTACTCTGTGAAATATTCCGTCCTCCGATTCTCTCGGTCGCTCTCTTTAATGTTTTACGCTCAGCTGTTTTAGGACTTGATGTAGCTTTAATACTGACTGTGGCTTAGAAAATATTAGCCATGAAATTATGAAGAAGTTCTATTTATGTACGTACTAGCACGCAGACCCAAGGCCTCGCTCCGCTCGAAATGTCGAAGATTTCTTCAAAAATTCGCTCATGGGGTCATGCTGCATGACTGGACTTTCTTTATTGCATCTCTATCTTCATTTCACCTTGAGGTCTGTTTTGGCTGTGATAATTCTTCTTCTACCTATCTTCTACATCTACCTATCTTCTACCTACCTTACTTGGAGTTGGGCCTTCATTCTCTTCATCTATCTACCTACCTCTTCAGCTATGGGAATGAACTTTTCTGAAATTATCTAATGTCTGTGATACGTATCTGTTACCAACATCTTGACTTTCAGTGGCCACTCTATAGGTAGGAAACTTAGTTCAACAAGTTACCTCACACATACCTACTGTTTAATAAATCTTCCGAAGCTACTTATATCCACATATTTATTTACTTATCCTAGTCAAATTATCACATCTAGTCATTGGTTATTATAGTGCAATAATATTTAAAAATACAGTCCACTTTAGGCACATGAGGTAGTATTAGGAAACTAGGGTACCATATTAGTTACCAGGAGCCTCATTGTGATTCATTACCATTTTACCATTCGTACCGTAGGGAGGGTCTTAGCTGGAGACAAACAGCAGGCTCTTGCTTAGGTACAAAACAATGTGTCTCCATTGAAATAAATCAATTTTAAAAAAACAAAAACTCTGAGTTGAGATTAAAAAATTCTGTTCTTTCGCCAAAAAATGAAGCGTTCCTAAAGAAAGGGTTCGCTAGTCTATTAAGTATATTTTCTCATCGTCGATTCGTTATAGAAAATAAATCACTGTAACACTATATGTTTCGTGCGCGGAAAAAAATTGACTCGCAAAATTGACGCGCAAAAATTGCTAGGACCCCAGGGCTAAAACATGATACATGTTAATAACAAAATAAAACTTGTACTATAATATATAACTCCTTGATCTCCAACGGTTCTTTTCACACCGAAAATACCCGCTGTTTAAAATCGATATTTTACCTTCATTCCACAATATGGGCTTCCTTTGTGTGTTAAGTATGAACACAGTTCGCCTTTCCCAAGCCTAAAGGAGGCGGTTTTACGCCCCGATGAATATTTCACATCTACTCAGGTCCCCTTAATGCACGTTGCTAGCCTCAGGGCTTGACGAGTTTTATGACAAGAAAAATTATGGAACTTGAATTACTTTTCCAATGTTCAAAGTCATCTCGTATTCATACGGAAGTTCAAGGAGGAAGGTCATCATGGTTAGAATAATGACTGGCTGTAGCTTTTAAATCGCTAGAGCATGTTTCGCATCATGTGGCGTCAGCAGTGTTGGGCATAATCTTATCGTCGAATACGAAAACGATTGTAATTGCGATAATTATTCTTTGATTCTGAGTCAACTGCGATTATATTCGTATTCGTGTAATCGTATTCGTCTGCCGGGGATTACACGAATACAACCCATAAAAAGTCCAGTCATGCAGCATGACCCCATGAGCGAATTTATGAAGAAATCTCCGACATTTCAGTCGCTATTGATCGTGTTGAGAAATTTTATTTTATGATTTTGATAGACAAACATGGAATCAGTTGAGATTACTTTTAGCGAATTTTTGAAGAAAATTAAGCTATTGCTCTCGCCTCAAAATTTGTAGAATGTGAATTTTTGAAAAAATTTTACGCAGAAATCCGTTTCAGGCTATTCTGAATCATATTCTGAAGTTTAACGCATTTTTTTATGTATGTATGTATATATGTATATATGTATGTATATATGTATGTATGTATGTATGTATGTGTCATTCCAGACGATAACTGTCCGTAGAATTGTGCTAGAAACTTCAAACAAATTTTAAAATGTTAAGGACACAAAACGAAAGTTCAAGTTCGTTGGCCAGCATGATCGGATTACATCTTCGGGTTGAAATTTTCAAAAATGTAGTCAAAAATGTCAAATTAGCCTGTTTTTTGCGATTTGTTGTGCGAAATAATTTTTTCAGCATACTAACATGTGGTATATTCGGAATCAGCGTAAAATTTCCTATAAGAATATGTATCAAGTTTTCAAAAATTTCAAAGTTGAAAAATCAGTCAAAAATCGAAATTATGCCGTTCGCTAGTTGTAAAAATCGGTAATATTTGCATGAAACATTGTCCAAATTCAGATTGAACTACTCTTATGGAAGTATCCCTGTATAACCAATTTTAGAACCATGCTGTTTAAAACGTAGGTAGTAGGTGCTTTAAAAAAAAAAAAAAAAAATGTAATCACAACTGATGAGTTTACTCTGTGCATGTGTTAATAATTTGATTCCATGTTTGTCTATCAAAATCATAAACTAAAATTTCTCAACACGATCAATGGCGACTGAAATGTCGAAGATTTCTTCAATAATTCGCTCATGGGGTCATGCTGCATGACTGGACTTTTTTTTCTTTTTTTTTTTTTTTAAAGCACCTACTACCTACGTTTTAAACAGCATGGTTCTAGGATTGGTTATACAGGGATACTTCCATAAGAGTAGTTCAATCTGAATTTGGACAATGTTTCATGCAAATATTAGCGATTTTTACAACTAGCGAACGGCATTATTTCGATTTTTCACTGATTTTTCAACTTAGAAATTTTTAAAAACTTGATACATATTCTTATAGGAAATTTTATGTCGATTCCGAATATACCAGATGTTAGTATGCTGAAAAAATTATTTCGCACAACAAATCGCAAAAAACAGGCTATTTTGAAATTTTTGACTACATTTTTGAAAATTTCAACCCGAAGATGTAATCCGATCATGCTGGCCAACGAACTTGAACTTTCGTTTTGTGTCCTTAACATTTTAAAATTTGTTTGAAGTTTCTAGCACAATTCTACGGACAGTTATCGTCTGGAATGACACATACATACATACATACATACATACATACATACATACATACATACATACATACATACATACATACATACATATATACATACATACATATATACATAAAAAAATGCGTTAAACTTCAGAATATGATTCAGAATAGCCTGAAACGGATTTCTGCATAAAATTTTTTCAAAAATTCACATTCTACAAATTTTGAGGCGAGAGCAATAGCTTAATTTTCTTCAAAAATTCGCTAAAATGCGTCAAGGTCATCAATTTCAAGAGGGCGTCCCTCCTTTAATATGCGAAGCCTAGCTAATATTACCTAGCTTCAGAGGGACGTCCTATTGAAATAGATTTGAGACAAATAGGCTGGGCTCCAATCGTCGAATTCGCTTTAAGGACGTCCCTCTGAAGCTAGGTAATATTGTCAAGGCTTTGCATATTATAGGAGGGACGCCCTATTGGAATTGATGACCGTGACGAATTTTTATGGGTAGTATTCGCGTAATCGCCGACAGACGAATACGATTACACGAATACGAATAAAATCGCAGTTGACTCAGAATCAACGAATAATTATTGCGATTACAATCGTATTCGACGATAACATTATGCCCAACACTGACAAATACATAAACGCTATTAAGGAAGACGAATTCTGGCCCTCTTTTGGGAGTTGAGCGGAATGGAGAACAGCTCCGAAGCAATGAAAATTGTTTTTCCCCTTCTATTTCAATCTCCTTAAAATTATTAGGGTTTTTCCTACGACTAAATTACATATTTTCGTTGACGAAGTGAAATCGGGAAGAGTTTCCCATAGAGGAGCTAAATATGAAAGCAATTAGTCCATTATCTCAAGCAAACAAAGCTTTGACGTTCACTTACTTAAGCTAACAATGGAGTAGGATACCTGAAACTCGTCAGAACCTTCACTTCACAGGAGTGGTTATACGATATACTGATGCGATGGTTTAATCATTGACGGTATAAGGTACACTAACTACATACTGTATAATGATGGATATGATATACGAGTATAGTATGGCATAAATAACTCCCCTCAAAGGAACAGCATTAAATATTAACGAAAAAACTAAAAATACGAGTAGATCGCAACAGACGACAATTACATATGAGTAATAAAGACTCGTAATCGGAACGACAATTCAAGATTTATACCCAGCTTTTTTTAATTTCTTTATTGATGGTTGCGCATCCTGATTGGAGCATATAACAAGGATATAACAAAATATCTAAGTTATAACACGTAGAAATTATAGTTCACAAGCGAATACCAGCACTTGCCATGGAATTTAAGAGTTCCTTGAGCTCTCGAAGAATTGCCGTTTGTAGCATATGGTAGACGAGGTTTTGGTGTTCATTTATGACATCGAAAGTTGTAAGTGAGAAACCGACTCCGTTTGACATGTCCGTATCCTGTGCGAAGGCGTATTAGCTCCACCATTTGTTTTCCGGGAAGTCATTGGAGGATGTGGGGTGTTCTTGTAACTTTTTCCATCAACTGGAAATGATACAGTCCTTTAAGGGCCGGTTTATAAATCAAATTTATCCATCGGATAAGGGGGATTAATCTGAGGAATAGCTTTATCCTCCAGATTACACAATTGGGGGTGTTTATCCATCCCTAGTTAAACCCTATCTGGAGTTTTAATTTATCTGGTCCCTGGACGGCTGGATAATAATTATAACTGGAGGTTAATGAGATATCTAGGGCTTTTTAACCTCTAGTTACTAATTTGTTCATAAACTTTGTTTAAACCACAAGTTTGGTTGCCTTTGTTATTTTCGTACCTTCCAATGGACCCACTCGGGGAACACACCTCAGTATTCCAGGCAGAAATAGTGGCAATCGAGGCTGCAGCTGCGGAGAGCATTAGGAAGGGGCACCATGGTGCCCACGTCCGTATCCTCTCTGACAGCCAAGCCTCGATAAAAGCATTAATGGCCCCAACCATCTCTTCGCGGGTGGTGGTGTTGTATGCAGCAAACCCTCAACACCCTAGCGAAACACAACTGGGTTTGCCTGGAATGGGTGCCAGGGCATAAAGGTATTACTGGTAATGAAAAGGTGGATGAGCTCGCAAGAAGTGGCTCCCAAACCCCTTTTGTAGGGCCTGAGCCAGCAGTTGGCCTACCAAAAACTACCTTCAGAAGGATCATCAACACGTGGGTTGACCAACAGACCACAAGAAGATGGCCCAATATTGAGGGACATGTCCACAGCAAGCTCATGGTGGCCGAACCCAATACCAAACTTACTGAGGGACTTCTCAGGAAAAACAGTAGGGAACTTAAAACAATAGTCGACCTTATAACCGGCTTTGCACCCCTACGTTACCACCTACACCGCATAGGGGTCAAACAAAACTCAACCCTGTGCAGACTACGAGTATGCGAGGAGACAGACGAAACAGTATCCCACATAATCTTCGAGTGCCCTGCACTCACCTATCGCAGATTTGAACTCTTTGAGCCACAAACCCCAATGATGTATATTCGAAGCGAACAATTAATCGAAGGACTCACATCCCTCACCAGAGGGCTGAATCTCTTTGATTAAACGCAAAACTCTCAGGAAAGTACAACAAGCTACCAGGCTTCTGTGCTTGAGGCACAAAATAACCCCACCCTGAGAGTTTTCCTATACATCAACATCTACCTTCCAATGGATATACCTATTTAGGGATGTCTCCAAACAGAAGCGACGACGAATATTCTATCGTAGCAGAATCCGTTGAATGGGAAAGAAGACCGTATACGTATGAAAAGATCCCATGTAGATCACCTACAAAAGTGGGATGAGTGCGTATTTTTATTGAGTAGTAGTAGCCTGGACGGCTGGATACTAATTATAGACCTGGACTCCTGGATTATAATTATAACTGGAGGTTAATATCTAGGACTTTTTAACCTCTAGTTACTAATTTGTTTACAAACTTTTTTTGGACCACAAGTTTTGGTTGCCTTTGTTATTTTTGTACCTTCCAATGGATATATATTTTGGAATGTCTTCAAACAGAAGCGACCAAGAAGATTCTATCGTAGCAGAATTCGTTGAATGGGAAAGGAGACTGTATATGCATGAAAAGACCCCATGTAGAGTACCTACTAAATTGGGATGAGTGCTTATTTTTATTGAGTTTCGATTGGACACAGAAATCGTTCCTTACATTCTAACGCAGAAAGAAGATGAAATTGAGTCCACAACTGATCACAATAATTCATTCATAATTCAGGTTGGAATATCGCAATTCGTAAATGTATTTCTACCCTATGGAAATGAAGCAAACTGCACAAACGTGGTGATTTCTCATTTGCCGAGCTTGATTATATTATGACGGACACTGTTGTGGAAATAACGTCAGACTATTCCTGCCACTCTCCTCTCACCATCAGTTGTTTCATAATGTGCAAAGCATCAGATAAAGGGATGAAGGTTACAAGGATATGGTGGAATCGGTACAGTGAGCTCCAAATTTTAGCAGCCTCACCTGCCTTCTCGTTTCCATGAAGACCACATGAGCTGCGATCCATTGTATCACAATTGTATTGTTCTTGTAGATGCTCAAGAGAGATCTAGCTATATAGTATACGATATTTATTAACCTCTTCTCCGTGGATGAGGGATAACATAGAACAAGCTGTTTTGGAATCAGTTAAAATAAACTAATGCTCAATTTAGTTCTCCACATTTATCTACCGCTACTTTAATTGCGAAAAGCTCAGCACTGTTGATTTGGAAATTGAGTGGGGGCGTGTAGGAATGAGGTTGTTTGGAATGTGCGAATCGTATGAAACAATGCCAACACCAGTATCAGTTTTGGATGCGTCCGTATATATGTGATAGTGGTTGGCATATGCATCAATCATCATCTCTTCAGTGTGTGCTGCTAGTTCCTGTGATGTCATTATACTATATCCAGCTTACTGCATCTTGATGGTGGATGATCTGGCTCAACATGAACATAAGAATCAAGAAAATTGAGTGGTAGCGTGTAGGATTGAGGTTGTTTGGAACGTGCATCGTACTAGTATAAAACAATGCCAATACCATTATCAGTTTTAGATGCGACCAGGCGACCGTATATATGTGATAATGGTTGGCATATGCATCAATCATCATCTCTTCAGTGTGTGCTGCTAGTTCCTGTGATTTCATGTACTACATCCAGCTTACTGCAGCTTGATGGTGGATGATCTGGCTCAACATGAACATAAGAATCAAGAAAATTGAGTGGTAGCGTGTAGGATTGAGGTTGTTTGGAATGTGCATCGTATGAAACAATGCCAACACCAGTATCAGTTTTGGATGCGTCCGTATATATGTGATAATGGTTGGCATATGCATCAATCATCATCTCTTCAGTGTGTGCTGCTAGTTCCTGTGATTTCATATACTACATCCAGCTTACTGCAGCTTTGATGGTGGATGATCTTGCTCAACATGAACACAAGAATTAAGAAAATTTCAACGATGGGGTTTCTAACAATAAGCCGAGCTCCTCTAATTGAAATCATTGGAACGAAGTGGTCGAAGTTTCTCTATTATTAGCTTGTTGTTTCAATTGTGAAGGGCCGACACACAGATCAACGAACGATAATTTAAATGGCCGATGCATTTGATCAAATTAATAGACTGAACAATTCATTGAACGGACAACAGCTAAAAGATTAATTATTATCTACTAAGACAACATTGTACTATTTTGAGACTGATACCAATTATCAGCATTCCTCGTTATCTAATTAATAATGATTAGATGGTAGTTTTAATTGGTCCCAAAGTAAGGCTATTTGAAGAATAAAACATAAAAATTTGGTGTAATGCGTTGTGGGAAACATGCCCTGGCCAAGTCGACAGATTTTTTTAAGAAACCCATTTAATCTAAGGTGAGATTCATCAGTGCTCATATTTTTTTCTAAAGAATGCATTTATTTGAAAATTAATTCATACAAATTATACAGTACCATGAAACGTTTAAGAATCTTTATATATAATTCCGAACGGTCTTTGAAATTGTGAAGAACTTCGCGGTCCGATTTCAGTGATAGACGGCTCATTCGAATCAGCACGGCCCCAAGTTTGTTGCAAAAGTGTCGCCGTTCGTCTCTATACCCACCTTGATCGTGTTCTAGGCGGTCCTTATCAACGAGAGTTGTTTATTAGGCTGTAGAGGTAACAACAGTTGCCATCAATTCAAGGTAAGTAAGAAACGTAGTGTAGTTAATAACATCTAGGAGAGTTATTTCTGAACGAAGAAATTGAAACTGAAGAACTTAGCGGACTTTATAAATAATTCCGTATCAGCACAGCCCCAAGTTTGTTGCAAAAGTGTCGGTAAGTATGAAACGTAGTGATGGGGTCTTTTCTGATCAGCTGAGTGAGCTGAATTCTTTCCTGGGACATTAAGAGACGAGTGAAGTGATGGGGTCTTTTCTGATCAGCTGAGTGAGCTAAATTCTTTCCTGTTGACTGTAGGAAGTTGAAACGCCGCAAATAGGTAGGGCTTATATCGTTACTATAATGTACTGAGTTCCTGTTAGGTACTACTGTAGGGCTTTCCTAGACTTCCTAGATTAGGGCTGTGGCGGTAACAACAGTTGCCATCAATTCACGGTAAGTAAGAAACGTAGTGATGTGGTCTTTTCTGATCAGCTGAGTGATAAGTTCTTTCCTGTTCACTGTAGAAGTTGAAATTTGATAACTCTCTGGAACATTAAGAGACGAGTGAAGTGATGGGGTCTTTTCTGAACAGCTGAGTGAGCTAAATTCTTTCCTGTTCAGTGTAGGAAGTTGAAATTTGATAGGGAGACTCTCTGTTTATTAGGCTGTGACAGTAACAACAGTTGCCACGGTAAGTAAGAAACTTAGTGCAGTAACTAACATCTAGGAGAGTTATTTCTGATCGATATTTGAAATTGTGAAGAACTTCGTCTCTGTGCTTATCATGATCGTGTTCTAGATTAGGGCTTTCCAAGCCCTAACAGGCCTCTAGTATCTTATAAATCAATATTAGCTATTATTATATCAAAGACTGATGATTTAACTGACAGCTAAGGAAATCAAAGATACGAATGCTACTAACCCCGAAGAGTAAAACTTGTGCTGGGTTTAGAAATCTCAGACGTTATAGCTATCTATAGATCAAATTAAATTCAAATATGTGTTGGGTAGCTCCGGCCAACCTGGGTAAACTCAACCTGAAATTATGTTCCATCTCTGTCATACTCACTTCCGAAAGCCCCTCTCTCATGCAGCAATAACGATAATGGACCCTGGCAGGAATGGATGGCTGGGAGGGGCCCGGGAAATTGCTTGTTTTGTTTGGGGAGAAAATACGTTATTATTTAGCAAAGTCAAACACGGTTCCCTTCCGATGGTTTTACCCGTCCTGGGCCCGATACAATGATAATGATCTCGCAGAAATAACGGAGCGGTAAAATATTAAATACGACGTTATTTCCCCCTGTGTGGTGCGAGGCTATGTGTGACCACTTAGTAATTATGATACCGCTGCTGACGTAAGGGCGATTTCAATTAAGGATGCGAAATCTAGCGGCAGAAAAGAGGAAATAGAAATGTTTGAATAACTAATCTGTTTGGATCAAAAGAACAAGTAGACTTAATTAATTACAAATTGTCGTGATTTTGGACAATGAGATCGCCTACAGCCTTGATTTATTTTTTTATTTTTTGTATTTATTTATTAAACATTACGGGATTTTATTCCCAATTACATATTAAGAATTTTTCAACAATTCTCAGCTACAGAAAGTGAAAAACAAAATGAAAGTGATAAATAAGAAATGAAATTTGTCACAAATAAACTAATTTAATACTGCAGGTAAAATTTAGATAGCATTGACTTAATGTTATTCACACTGTCGAAAAACGGATCAATGTCGACTGGCGACTCGTTCGCTGTCCGTTGAAACCGTGTGAGAAGGCTATTCATAGCGTAGTTTGTTCCCTCAAAAGATGGCGAGAAAAAGTCTCTTGACCTAGTCGAGTAGGATGGAACCCGTATATTCACAAGGTTGAGCAAGGAGGGTGAGTCGTATGAGCCATTTAACAATTTCACTAGGAAAACAATATCAGCTATTTTCCTCCTCTCCTTCAAAGAAGCAAGTCCAAGAGACACCCGCACAGCAACATCGCAGAACTCAACTCCATCACTCCGAGCCCTTAACCCGCCAGTTCCTAATGCACCCTACAGGGTGCACCTCTTTTTTGGCCCCTGAAATTCAAACAGGTCGCCCACTAACTGATCCTAGCGGACCTAGAGGGTTTTGAAGATGTGAGAAAGTGACTTGATCAAAAGGAAGTTGATAAGATCCACCTGTTATCTTGATAAGTCAGTTCAAAGTGGCCAACCTCTGCAATTTTAGCGTCTGTGTGACCTGCCTTCTCATTTTCGTTCACCATGCCTAAAAAACGATAATTAACCAATAATTCATTCCAGATTTTGTTTTTCTAGTTGTTTCTGAGAAACCCTAACAAAAAATATCAGATAACTGAGCAAAATTGGCCTCCCAATCATAAATACAACTTTGGTGCACCCTGTAGGGTGCATTAGGATTGAGAACAACTTTGGGTTTTGGTGGTAAGTAGTTTGTTGTGCTTGTGTCAGTAACTATCTATGTCTGATTATCTCACTAGGGCTCGTCGTGTCTGTCAGTCCATCCGTCCTTCATTTATTTTATTTATTTATTTTATTTTTTCAATTCGGGACAACCGAGTGGAAGGATGTCCCCTTACCTCAATAACCAAAATGAAGAAGAAGGCAAGAGGATCCTCCACCGTCCAGACTACCAGAGACCTCTGCATTGTGAGATGGAACGACAACAATATTGTAACCATGGCTTCCAACTGTCATGGGATAAGTCCTATTAGTAAAGTTGATAGGATTGGGACTGTTGACAAGGTGAAGAAGAGGATTTCCGTTGATTGCCCGAATGTTGTTATGATGTACAATCGATATATGGGAGGAGTCGACCGGTTTGATGAGAATATTGAATCTCTTAGATGCTCTCTGCAGGAACGGAAATGGTGACTTGATGCTGCTTGTCAGAATGCATAGCAGCTAAAGAAGAGGACGTCTAAAGAAATCGAGACATACGGTCAATTCTGAAGGGCCATCGTTCAGTCCAAATGCCTGACGCATGGGAATCCAGCTAAAAAGGTGCGATCCATTTCAAACATCCCCAAAATGAAGGCCAGACATCTCCCAAGTCAACCCAAACCTTTTCACGAACCAGTTCCTTGTACTCAGCGGCGATGCAGAAGATGCCACAAGAATACAAGACAAATGTGCCGAGCATGTGGAGTTGCTGCTATCAGTTCCATGAGGACATAAAAGCGCATGTTGCACCTTCATCTCGTGAATAGCTTTAAAATTGCATCCGAAAAGCTTCAAAAATTCTTTTCAACACTGATTTTTACCTATATAATACTGCCTACACTATTCTGAAGGGTTTATGGAATAAAAATTATAAGTTCACCAAACATCTTATTTCTTGTTGTTCCCATGCCTAATGCACCCTACAGGGTGCAGTACCACTAGTAGTACTTGAAGTGTGGTATAATTGGAATGCTTTTTTTCCCCGTTCAATTAGATATCCAATAATAAGAATTCATCAGAAAATTTCAAATTTTTATGGTAGTTTTCATTTAGGAACTGGCGGGTTAAGGAATCTACGTTGGATCCGCTCCATCGCATCACTATGCGTTGCGTAGAAGGGATTCCAAACACAAGAGGCGAACTCCAGACGGCTTCTCACGAGGGACACATACAACACTTTGAGGCAATGAACATTGGTAAACATGCGTGTAGTTCTCATCAGAAAGCCAAGCTGCCTCGACGCTGAGGAGACAAGCTGTGAGTAATGAGCCGAGAATGAAAGCCTTGCATCGAAGATCACTCCAAGGTCACGAACTTCGGTTTTCTTTGACAATGGTGTGCCGTTGATATTGTAGGGAGCCTCAATGGTCGCATTGGCTTTCGAGAAAGATATTGAGCAGCATTTACTGACATTCAGTCCCATGCCATTCTTGCTGCAGTATTGAAAATAGTCAATATTCGACTGAAGGATAACGACATCATCAGGGTCCGCCACAGCTCGAAAAATCTTGAGGTCGTCGGCGAACAGGAGAAAGCTAACCCCAGAAAATATATTGGACGCGTCGTTAATAAAGACCAAAAATAGCAGAGGGCCTAAGTGAGAACCCTGCGGAACTCCTGAAGTTGGAGTGAAGGGACTTGATAGAACCCCGCCTTGACTTGAATCGAAACCTTCTGACAGCGATCGCGAACATATGAAGACAGCCATTGCAGCAATGGTCCAGTGATCCCAAATGCACAAAGCTTTTCCACGAGCAGATCCAGATCCAAAAGTCGGTATGAATTGCGTCAACCTGTCCTCCTCGCCGAAACTCACCGATAACAAACTCAGCAAACTCCAATAAATTTGTAGCGACTGATCTTGATATAGTTTAGAACTTTAGAAGGTCTTAGAACTATTGTTGATATAGTTTATTTATTTATACACGAGCGAACCGGTTTAAATAACACAAATAGCAAAAACAGAGAAGATAGTCGCCATGAAACACAAAAATACGTTACATTCTTAGAAAATATTGATTTACAATACAAATTTAGTTGGTTTAGTTAAATTTAGTTTGCTTAGATGTCACGGCAGAACGTGGCACTGAGGTGAATTGAGTTCATATGGCAGTGCATTTTGTGTACAAAACTATCGTAGATGCCTACCATCAAAACGCATTCATTTCAGTATATTATTAGGAACAAGTTATAGAAAAATTGAAATGAAAATGAAAAAGCCACAGTTCCTTTGAGCCTGACGGCTAAAATTAAAAAACATGAATATGCTTTAGCCGTACACGACTCACTCCTCGTCGATTCTCTGAACCCCATCGGCCTCTGAACTCTGTTTATCATTCTGCCATCAATCCTAAAACATGGAATCATGTTTTAGCTCCTCGCTCTCACTTTATTATAGAAATGATCACGACCATTGAGCTCTTGTGAGATGATGATCTCCTAATAGAAACTCGAGTAAACATTCACTTTATTATAGAAATGATCACGACGATTGAGCTCTTGTGAGATGATGATCTCCTAATAGAAACTCGCGAGTAAACATTCACTTTATTATAGAAAGAGGCTAAAGAGGCTACATACGAAATTACAGCTTCCTATAGTGTAAAGTATAGAAATTACCTATTAAAATAATTTAACCACCGCTTCACAAATCTAACCGTTCTCGCAATATTCGGATCACCTGCTATGAATCACATAATCGAAACACCAGCTCAATGAAATCATCAGAAATTCACAAGCGGTTGCAATCATGTTCACAATATCAATAATTGAGAATGATCACCTGTGTGTAAACAATTATTCATATAACCATGCTCATAACTCAGCTTGTTGGCCACGCACTTCGCAGTAGTTAATATAGTATGGTTGGATAAATCGAGAGCTTTCGAACGAATGGTCAACGAATTTTGTGGGATGAAAAACGACGAAGTATCATATCCCTAGCAACGACTCGGTTGTAAGCGGAAATCATCACAATTATTGGCGCTACTTTCGTTGCACTCTCGTGGGACATTTTTCGGTAGTTAGGTCACGGCTAAAGCATATTCATGCTAAAAATGGTTTATAGAAAAATTAAAGTATGGATGCAATATAGTTGGTACCTGATGAGGTTCGGCATCCAGTACAAATGAAGGCCAATTGGCAAAATTAAAGAAAATATCCCTCAAACATTAAAGGGTGCAATCAAAGGAACGATCTTATACTGGAAAAGCGCAGTTAGTTATTTACAATAACAGTTGTCGAAATTTCCTATTATTGAAGTCGCGTTGTTTGAAAACATAAAACCGGACATTTGCTACAGTTTCTGCAAAACCGACCTGGCGGCAACCCTGGTTCCCAATGATACAAGCAAATCGAGCCTACTGTGAGGACGAGCTTAGATCCTCGCGCCTTTTTTATGCAACAATTTAGGAACTATCAATCTTTCATACATAAGGGTCTTATTAAGTATGTACTATCAACATTGTGCACTAAGGCTATTCAACGTTTCTTTATTCGGACAGTTCAGATTACAACACGCTTCATAAAAAAGGCCTTCTGTTTAAATTTGGTTTTTTTAAAATTAAACTCCAACGTTTCTCCCTAGGAACTGGGGCTTCTTCAGGGAGATATTCAAAAGTGTAGAATATCTACTTACTTACAGTTTTCTTTTTTGTTGGAAATCGAATTTAAAGTTATGAGAGCTTTCGAAAATCAAATTTAAAATTGATTGTTTATGTAGAAAACTATGCTTTTGACATTTTTTGTCTTTACTATGGCACATAACTCAAAAAGTGTGACGAAGAAAGCGTTATGAAAATTTCTGATGATTTCCGCTTACAACCGAGTCGTTGCTACGGAAATGGTACTTCGTCATTTTTCATCCCACAAAATTCGTTGACCATTCGTTCGAAAGCTCTCAATTTATCCAACCATATTATGTTAACTACTGCGAAGTGCGTGGCCAACAAGTTGAGTTATGAGCATGGTTATATGAATAATTGTTTACACACAGGTGATCATTCTCAATAATTGATATTGTGAACATGATTGCAACCGCTTGTTAATTTCTGATGATTTCATTGAGCTGGTGTTTCGATGATTTGATTCATAGCAGGTGATCCGCATATTGCGAGAACGGTTTCATTTGTGAAGCGGTGGTTAAATAATTTTAATAGGTAATTTCTATACTTTACACTCTAGGAAGCTGTAATTTCGTATGTAGCCTTTTTAGGACATTTACTTGACGATGCCCAGGGTCCGGATCAGATGAGTGGCTCTTAAAGTCAATTTCTATGCTTTACACTCTAGGAAGCTGTAATTTCGTATGTAGCCTCTTTAGGACATTTACTTGACGGTGCCCAGGGTCCGGATCAGCTGAGTGGCTCTTAGAGCTTGCATACGAGTCTGCAACACATACGAGTCTGCAGCTAAAGACATAAAATGTCCCAATGTGTTGCAGACTCGTATGCAAGCGTTTCTAATTTCGGTAGTTGAAAAATCTCATTATCAGACCTCTTACTCAATTTAAGCTGGGGGAGACGCTGGCGCCATGCCTATCCTGATTCTTGATGTGCGGGCATTGTCTCCGACTATCATTGGCGACATCTGCCTTACTACTTTTATCTTAATTTTGTGCATAAACTTTTCGTATGTTTTACCTAGTTCACTGGTGACGGCAATTATAAATTTAGAGTCCCATCAATCAAATACGAGTAAATTTTGCATTAGTTTTGAGTGTCTTTACGGAGGTTATTTGAATTTGAATTTTTTATCTTAACTATTTCTAGAAATATTCTCTTTTGCAAATTTGATTCTCTTCCTACAATTTTGAAAATTTTGATGTTTTGGCGTCCAGAGCGGTTTTCAATTTTGGCCCAGAAAGCTTAGAGAAAAACCGGACACCTGGCAATCCTGGTGTAATCCACGGGGCTGGAACACTGAAGGACTTGGCATGAAGTTTTTGATGATTTCGAAAAAGACTGAAATATTATGTTGGTGTTTGTTGTGGGCTGCGCGTCCTGGGATCCCCCTCATGCAGATTGAATAGGGTGAATAAAACAGAAGGGGAAAGAGAGAGAAAGTGCGAGGGTTGGAAAATCCCATTTTCCCGCACCACCAAAAATTCTACGAAACTCGATATAAAAAAAAAATAAAATAAAAAATTCTTGGGCGAAAAAAAATTGTTTCTTTTTTGTTCGGGCAAACAGTGCTTATTTTAGAGTATTATATTACACTTGTAAAATGTGGAGAAAGTTATGTGAGGCTTCGCACCAGATTTTGACGTACTAGTGTAATCCACGACTGAAAGACTTGGCGTGAAGTGTTTGATGATTTCGAAAAAGACTGAAATATTTTGTTGGTGTTTGTTGTGCGCTGCGCGTCCTAGGATCGCCCTCGTGCGGATTGAATGGGGTGAATAAAACAGAATGGAGGGGTGGACAGAAAGAGAAAGAGAGAGAAAGAGAAAGTGCGAGGGTTGGAAAATCCCATTTTCCCGCACCACCGAAAATTCTACGAAAATCCGTTAAAAAAATCAAAAATTCTTCAAAAATCAAAAAAGTGCTCATTTTAGAGTATTATATTGGATTTATTAAATGTTGAGAAAGTTATGCGAGGCTTCGCACCAGATGTTGAAGTGCTGGTGGGATTCACGGGGTGGAATACTGAAGGATACGAACTAAATCACTCGCGACGAAGTTGTGGAAACCCATTTCTAAACGGAAGTTAGTGAAAAAACGTCTGTTTCCACAAAAAAATAAAGATTTTACAATGTTGAATCGATTTTGACGGTTAGGCCATCATCAGTAACAAACAATAACTTATATTGTTATTGTTTGTTACTGATTTTGTTTGTGACACCAAACTTGCTTTGGCTAACTTCGCACTTCGTCGACACTCATTTTCTGTTCTTCGTATGGCTTTTTTTGCCCTCTTCATGAGTCACGCATATTATATGATTGTCATGTGGGGGAACTCTTCTAATTGGGAGAAAATTTTCAAACAACAGAAAGCAGCTGTTAGGATTTTATATGGTTTGGGATACAACGAAAGTTGCAGGGGCTATTTTAAAAAACTACAGTGCCTAACCATTCCCAGCCTTTACGTGTTCAGCTTAGGGAACCGCAATCGATTTCCGATTTTTTTGAAAATCGATTCTTTCTTGTGAAATAATCAGTTTTTTGAATCGATTTTCGTTAATAGGATAAAATTGAAAATCGATACTTTTATTCCCATTTGTCTAAAAATCGGAATTTAAAAAAAAATCGATTTTTAACCTAGTTTTGAAAATTATTATTCTCGTTGAAGCATTTACTTTCTCCTATTTATAATGAGGGATGAATTTTAGAATTTGAATTGATTCTGGACCGGACTTAATACAATAAGTATATTAGAATCCTCGAGCAAATAATATGTACCTATATTTGTTTATTTCTACAGTTGACTGGTTTTATTTTATATGATCGAGTTTGATCCCTAAAAAAGTAAAAATCGCTAAAAACCCGATTTTGAAAAAAATCGATACTTGAGAGGAACGATTTTTTGGAAATCGATTGTTTAAAACCGATTCAGAATCGGTTCAAAAAATTGATACTTTTTTACCGATTGCGGTTCCCTAGTTCAGCTGCATTAAGACCATTCACAAAATTTCTGGATTAACGCCTCGTGGATCGGGCAAGCATAGCTATTTGACTTGCTTTCGAAATAATCTCCATCCTCCCGTGACCCGACTGACGAATTCTTTGATGTCTAATCCTTTGCAGACCGGTGTGAGACTATAATTGTTTACCCTAAAGTGTTCGTGAGACTCCTGAAAAGCCATTTGTCAAAAAACTAAAATCTATTCTCCTTGATGCTGAATTATATGCTGTTCAAGATTTTTTTTACCATCAAGTTTTGATATATGACTGCAAATTAGATGATGTTGAAGATGTCCCTTTATTTATTATTAATAATTATTATATGTATCCGATGACGTATTAGTGTTGAGGAATATTAATAAAAGTACACAACCTAGTGAATAGTTTTTATGTATAAACAAATTCAAAATCTGTGATATATATCAGTGAAATCTGTTAGCGAATTTTTGAAGAAAATTAAGCTATTGCTCTCGCCTCAAAATTTGTAGAATGTGAATTTTTGAAAAAATTTTATGCAGAAATCCGTTTCAGGCTATTCTGAATCATATTCTGAAGTTTAACGCATTTTTTTATGTATGTATGTATGTATGTATGTATGTATGTATATATGTATGTATGTATGTATGTATGTATGTATGTATGTACTAGCCGCTCCGGCTCGCTACGCTCGCCTCCACGTCCAGCCGGGGGGCAAGCCCCCCGGACCCCCCATTAAATTGCTCGCTTCGCTCGCAAAATGTGGCATGTAGGGAATTTTGCTCGCTTCGCTCGCAAAGTGTGGCATGTAGGGCATGTTGCTCGCTTTGCTCGCAAACGGTAGATCCCTAAGGGTAGGTTTAACGTGTGTAGGGGATGTTGCTCGCTTCGCTCGCAAACGGTAGATCTCTAAGGGTAGGTTTAACTTCTGTAGGGGATGCTGCTCGCTTCGCTCGCTTGAGGGAGTTATACTGCCCACCCAACTTGGCAGACGTTTTTTTCTGTTGGAAATTCTTACAAACAAATTAAATCTTATAAAACTACGTGGAACCACAAAAAGATTATTCGGGGATGTTGCTCGCTTCGCTCGCAAGGTATACCTGTATATAGGTAGGAAAAAACCCGTATTTATTCTTTTGAAATAGGCCTGCAGGTAACATTGTGAAATACCTGACGAACCCCTTGACGTCTTCGTAGAGCCTTCTCGCGAACACGGCAAAATTAATTTCTGATGTTAAACGCTTCTTCTCGCTTCTGCTCACGATTTGACCAACTTAACGTCACTTTTTTCGATATCCGATTTCGGATTCAGATTCGGCGGACCCATAGCTGTATTTCGCCCGCGAAAACCGTTCCGAAAAACGTACCTTTATGGGGTATATTTTAATCGGAAAAAACCAAGTTTTTCGGCGGACTTTTCGAGAAAACGGGTCCGTACTCTCGCATTTTTTTAACGCATTTCCCGATACTTTTTTCGCGATCCGATCGCGCCGTCGTCTTCCTCGTAGGAAAACCTACGAAACCCGTATTTTTCCGGAATTGTCAACGGCCGTTTAGAGGGGTAGGGGAAGCGGGGAAGTCCAAAAAGCGCACATTAATTCTTACTTCGACCCCCCTCCCGCCCTACGGCCCATGGTTCGGGTGGGATTAGAAAATTTTAAATTCGCTCGCTCCCCCTTTCGGAAAATCCCAAGAAGATCCCCCCACTCGTACACTCCCCCCACTCAGCCGTTTGGCCGTGCATAGACACGACAGACAGACAAACAGACAGACAAACAGACAGACGGAGTTTCATTCTTATAAATAATAGAGATGTATGTGTCATTCCAGACGATAACTGTCCGTATAATTGTGCTAGAACCATCAAACAAGTTTTAAAATGTTAAGGACACAAAACGAAAGTTCAAGTTCGTTGGCCAGCACGATCGGATAACATCTTCAGGTTGAAATTTACAAAAATGTAGTCACAAATTTCAAAATAGCCTGTTTTTTGCAATTTGTTGTGCAAAATAATTTTTTCAGCATACTAATATGTGGTATATTCGGAATCAGCGTAAAATTTCCTATAAGAATATGTATCAAGTTTTTAAAAATTTCAAAGTTGAAAAATCAGTCAAAAATCGAAATAATGCCGTTCGCTAGTTGTAAAAATCGGTAATATTCGCATGAAACATTGTCCAAATTCAGATTGAACTACTCTTATGGAAGTTGTATCCCTGTATAACCAATCCTAGAACCATGCTGTTTAAAACGTAGGTAGTAGGTGCTTGTTTAAAAAAAAAAAAAAAAAAAGTAATCACAACTGATGTTTACTCTGTGAAATATTCCGTCCTCCGATTCTCTCGGTCGCTCTCTTTAATGTTTTACACTCAACTGTTTTAGGACTTGATACTGACTGTGGCTTAGAAAATATCAGCCATGAAATTATATTTTTAATAATTTGATTCCATGTTTGTCTATCAAAATCATAAACTAAAATTTCTCAACACGATCAATAGCGACTGAAATGTCGAAGATTTCTTCAAAAATTCGCTCATGGGGTCATGCTGCATGACTGGACTTTTTTTTTATTATTGTTGAGTTTATATGTATGAAAAAGTTTATTGTTTATTCCTGTGTTATTGGTGGTATTATTATGCTTAAATTAGACGCATTACATATGGACTGAATATAGAGCGGATAAGTGAAATGACATTTGTAATATACATTTTGACGCATTCTGTACCAAAGCATTGGTGATTGAATAAAGATTTCAGATTCTTATAATGGCCTAACCATCAAAATCGATTGTAAATCTTTATTTTTGATAGAAATAGACAACGTTTTTTTCACTAATTTCTGTTTTGATACTGAAGGACTTGGCATGAAGTGTTTGATGATTTCGAAAAAGACTGAAATATTTTGTTGGTGTTTGTTGTGCGCTGTGCGTCCTGGGATCGCCCTCATGCAGATTGAATGAGGTGAATAAAACAGAAAGAGAAAGAGAGAGAAAGAGAAAGTGCGAGGGTTGGAAAATCCCATTTTCCCGCACCACCGAGGAAAACAATACCAAGGCTGCTGCAGGGGAGGAGGGCGGGCTTAGTGACCCGGTTAGGGGATCGATTGGGGTGTCTCCGGGAAGGGATGAAAATCGGTGGAAACTGTGGGCAGGAGGGGATGATGGCGGGAGGGTTGGCGGCGGGAGGGGGCGGTTATAGCTCCGTCTCCACGGCAACCAGCTGTTCGATACGGGGGAGCCCTGGCGCCTCCCAGTCTCGTCCAATGGGAGCCAGAGCCTCCTCCGCCCCCGTCGGCCGCCCCCGCTGGCTCCTTCATAGCTTCTCCTCTATGAGCTGCCGACCCGGGGGTGTTGATATAATCTGTTGCATTTCACAGATGAAACTATTCAACAAATCATAATTCGGTGCGAAGCTTCACACTACTTTCTCATCATGTATATAATTTTATATTCATCCTATTGGCGTTTTCCCATATGAAATCAATAAAATACTCCTCATATTGAGGTTTTTTTATTTTAGAAAGAACTTGAAATGAACAACAAGTCGAAATTAATTTCCATTAGCGAATTTTCGTAGGAAATGAAGCTATTGCAATGGCTCGAAAAATTTTAAAATCAAAATTTTTGAAAACGTTCTTCAATGAAATCCATTTTGAGTCATTCTGAGACGAATCCTAGAGTTAAACACTTTTAGCGAATTTTTGAAGAAAATTAAGCTATTGCTCTCGCCTCAAAATTTGTAGAATGTGAATTTTTGAAAAAATTTTATGCAGATATCCGTTTCAGGCTATTCTGAAGTTTAACGCATTTTTTTATGTATGTAGGTATGTATTATGTAATATATGTAGGTATGTATATATGTATGTGTCATTCTAGACGATAACTGTCCGTAGAATTGTGCTAGAAACTTCAAACAAATTTTAAAATGTTAAGGACACAAAACGAAAGTTCAAGTTCGTTGGCCAGCATGATCGGATTACATGTTCAGGTTGAAATTTTCAAAAATGTATTCAAAAATTTCAAAATAGCCTGTTTTTTGCGATTTGTTGTGCGAAATAATTTTTTCAGCATACTAACATGTGGTATATTCAGCGTAAAATTTCCTATAAGAATATGTATCAAGTTTTCAAAAATTTCAAAGTTGAAAAATCAGTCAAAAATCGAAATAATGCCGTTCGCTAGGTAGTTGTAAAAATCGGTAATATTTGCATAAAACATTGTCCAAATTCAGATTGAACTACTCTTATGGAAGTATCCCTGTATAACCAATCCTAGAACCATGCTGTTTAAAACGTAGGTAGTAGGTGCTTAAAAAAAAAAAAGTCCAGTCATGCAGCATGACCCTATGAGCGAATTTTTGAAGATGTTTCATGCAAATATTACCGATTTTTACAACTAGCGAACGGCATTATTTTGATTTTTGACTGATTTTTCAACTTTGAAATTTTTGAAAACTTGATAAGTACATATTCTTATAGGAAATTTTACGCTGATTCCGAATATACCACATGTTAGTATGCTGAAAAAATTATTTCGCACAACAAATCGCAAAAAACAGGCTATTTTGAAATTTTTGACTACATTTTTGAAAATTTCAACCCAAAGATGTAATCCGATCATGCTGGCCAACGAACTTGAACTTTCGTTTTGTGTCCTTAACATTTTAAAATTTGTTTGAAGTTTCTAGCACAATTCTACGAACAGTTATCGTCTGGAATGACACATACATACATAAATACATATACAGGGTGTCTCAACTTAAGTAGGCATAACTTCAGGGATCGATTCTACAAGTAATTTGCAACAAAAAGTGCCTTGTAAACTTTTTCTTTTAGAGGCTTCGTTTCCGAGTTATTTCTTTTTTAAGATTTTTTTCGTGTTTTCAAACTTACATCACAAAAACAGCTCTAACTCCCCAATTTGTCGAGTTTTCTCAAATCTAAGGATACCGTTGGAAAGAGCGTTAAATTTCCTATCATTCTGATGTAAATTTCAATTTTTTTGATTAGTTCTAGTTAGTGAAAAAAATGACCAATGTTTAACATTTGAAAAAAATGTAATAACTGTCGATTTTTCTTCGTTTTTCTGCTCCTCAGTGTGGAAGTTTTTCAGCAAGCACTTTCCGGGAAAAACTTTTTCAAACTGTCAGCTTTCCAACGGTCTTCTCAGAAGAATTTTTTAATAGGGATGTTTTGGGAGAAAATAGCGTTTGAATGACAAAAATCGTGATCGGTCAAAATCGACGTTTCATTTTTTTTTTTTTTTTTTAATCTGAGTATTTTATTTTTATTTCATTATGCACAGCTGTATTCGATGATAATAAACCAAAAACATAATAGTGGCTCTACCTAACTCATCTTCCACCTGCCTCATCTACTTGAGCAAAATTAGATAATTATCGGAGGGGCAGGCGGAAAATACTTATCTCTCATTTGAGCGGGTACATAAGAATACGGAGTGGATTACCAATGAAAATGCTGTTATGTATCAGAGATCGCTCGTGTTATAAAAAAAAATAATTACTTCTAAAAAAAAGGGGGAGAAAAAAAAAGGTTTTCAAAGTGTCTCCCTCCTTCCTGTATGCAGAATGCACATACCTTACGTAACGTCACACGATCCGCGAGGAAGAGATGCCACCAACGCATACAGAAAGGATGGAAGCACTTTGAGAACCTGCTTTGATTTATGTATTTCTTTATTTATTTTTTTTAAAGAAGTAATTAATAATTTTTTATAACACGAGCGATCTCTGATACACAACAGCATTTTCATTGCCAACCCACCCCGTATTATTAGGTACCCACTCAAATGAACGATAAGTATCCGAGGAATGATTTTGAAGCACAATTGACTGAGGTAGCCGATCTTATTATCGTATTTTTCTGCCTGCCCCTCCGATGATTATCTAATTTTTCTCAGGTAGATGAGGCAGGTGGAAGATGAGTTAAGTAGAGACACTATTATTTTTTTGGTCTATTATCATCGAATACAGCTGTGTATCATGAAATATTTAAAAAAAAAAAAAAAAAAAAAGAAAAAAAAGAAAAGTCGATTTCGACCGACAAAATCACGTTTTTTGTCATTCAAACGCTATTTTCTCCCAAAAATCCCCCATAAAAAAAAATTTTTTTAGTAGACTGTTGTAAAGCTGACAGGTCGAGGAAGTTTTTTCCGGAAAGCGCTCACTGAAAAACTTCCATTATGAGGAGCAGAAAAAGGAAGAAAAATTGGCAATTTTTACATTTTTTGAAATGTTAAACTTTGGCCATTTTTTTCACTAACTAGAACTAATCAAAAAAATTGAAATTTACATCAGAATGATAGGAAATTTAACGCTCTTTCCAACGGTATCCTTAGATTTGAGAAAACTCGACAAATTGGGGAGTTAGAGCTGTTTTTGTGATGTAAGTTTGAAAACACGAAAAAAATCTTAAAAAAGAAATAACTCGGAAACGAAGCCTCTAAAAGAAAAAGTTTACAAGGCACTTTTTGTTGCAAATTACTTGTAGAATCGATCCCTGAAGTCTTGCCTACTTAAGTTGAGACACCCTGTATACATACATACATATATACATACATACATATATACATACATACATAAAAAAATGCGTTAAACTTCAGAATATGATTCAGAATAGCCTGAAACGGATTTCTGCATAAATTTGTTTCAAAAATTCACATTCTACAAATTTTGAGGCGAGAGCAATAGCTTAATTTTCTTCAAAAATTCGCTAAAAACAATGTAATTACAACTGATGGGTTTACTCTGTGCAATATTCCGTCCTCCGATTCTCTCGGTCGCTCTCTTTAATGTTTTACGCTCAAATGTTTTAGGACTTGATATAGCTTTAATAATGACTGTGGTTTAGAAAATATCAGCCATTAAAATTATGAAGAAGTTCTATTTATGTACGTACTAGCACGCAGACCCTAAGTCGAAGATTTCTTCAAAAATTCGCTCATGGGGTCATGCTGCATGACTGGACTTTTTCATATATATGAAAACGCGTCAAGCGAAATATTCAGAAGTGATTGTTGATCTTTATTTTCCTTTATAATCTAATAGTATGTACATAGCTATATAGCATTTTCAAATTGAATTCGTCCTTTTACAAAACGAAATCATCCTTCAAAACGCTGTAAATTATTACACAATGGTTTATTATTACTGTATTCGACAGACCTTCAACGCAGAATACTGGCCGTAACTACTAAGCCCCGCTTATCCAATTAGATTCACTGCAATACAGCACCAGGAACCCATAATTTTACGCTTTATAAAAGTTGAGGAACAAAATGATCTGTGATCAAGTCATCATCCCATCAAGTTGAAGGGTTGCATACACTACATATTGTTTTGAAACAATGTTTCTTCCTTGCACATAATTGACAATTAATGTATTTCAGCATGTTGATTAGAGGACATAGCGGTTCAACGCACAGCTTTGCAGGTGGTTTTAAACGATTCTTCGGGATTATGTTAGTCATTGACAAGCAAGATATGGGAAATTCAATATTATTTAAAAAACCAATTCTATTATTGAATTAATTTTGTAAAAGGACGAAATCAATTTGAAAAAAATGTTAAATATATATATATATATATATATATATATATATATATATATATATATATATATGTTATTCCAGGCGATAGCTCTCCTTAGGATTGAGACAAAAATCCCGTTCTTGCCCCAAAAAAATTAGCTTTCCAAATGAAAGAATGAGTTCCTTGGCTAGTAATTTTTAAACGCATTAAATTGGTCGAATTTCAAACAATGTGCTAAAAATAATTTTCAATTCAGAATGGGTAGTTCAAAACCTACTTTTAGCGAATTTTTGAAGAAAATTAAGTTATTGCTCTCGCCTCAAAATTTGTAGAATGTGAATTTTTGAAAAAATGTTATGCAAAAATCCGTTTCAGGCTATTCTGAATCATATTCTGAAGTTTAACGCATTTTCAGCGAATTTTTGAAGAAAATTAAGCTATTGCTCTCGCCTCAAAATTTGTAGAATGTGAATTTTTGAAAAAAATTTATGCAGAAATCCATTTCAGGCTATTCTGAATCATATTCTGAAGTTTAACGCATTTTTTTATGTATGTATGTTTATATGTATGTGTCATTCCAGACGATTCCTGTCCGTAGAATTGTGCTAGAAACTTCAAACAAATTTTAAAATGTTAAGGACACAAAACGAAAGTTCAAGTTCGTTGGCCAGCATGATCGGATTACATCTTCGGGTTGAAATTTTCAAAAATGTAGTCAAAAATTTCAAAATAGCCTGTTTTTTGCGATTTGTTGTGCAAAATAATTTTGTCAGCATACTAACATGTGGTATATTCGGAATCAGCGTAAAATTTCCTATAAGAATATGTATCAAGTTTTCAAAAATTTCAAAGTTGAAAAATCAGTCAAAAATCGAAATAATGCCGTTCGCTTGTTGTAAAAATCGGTAATATTTGCATGAAACATTGTCCAAATTCAGATTGAACTACTATTATGGAAGTAGCCCTGTATAGCCAATCCTAGAACCATGCTGCTTAAAACGTAGGTAGTAGGTGCTTGTTAAAAAAAAAAAAAAAAGTAATCACAACTGATGAGTTTACTCTGTGAAATATTCCGTCCTCCGATTCCGGTCGCTCTCTTTAATGTTTTACGTTCAACTGTTTTAGGACTTGATGTAGCTTTAACACTGACTGTGGCTTAGAAAAGATTAGTTTAATAATAATAAAGTATGAGTACCTCCTAATTATTTTTAATAAATTGATTCCATGTTTGTCTATCAAAATCATAAACTAAAATTTCTCTACACGATCAATAGCGACGGAAATGTCGAAGATTTCTTCAAAAATTCGCTCATGGGGTCATGCTGCATGACTGGAATTTTTGGATTTGACCGCATTTTTACCTAGAAATCTCGGATATCATCTTGATTAGGCCGATATCCAAATATTGAAGAAGAATTGAGGAAAGATGAGGAAACACGATGGATTCCGCAGGGGATGAGTCAGCTATCTAAGGTCGTGGATCTGATCCCTTGGAGAAATGAGAGGCTTCAGTCAACACGCGCTCCGATCTCGTAACCGCGGGCGCTGCTGATTATAGGAATCGCCAATGTCGAGAAAAGGAAGAGAAAAATGGAAGAATGGCAAGGGAAGACTGATAAAGCGGAGAGCCTTAGGGAATCCACAACTACTTACTTAGCTAAGCAAAATATCGCTCTGCCAAAACATGAAATAAGTACCTTCGTATATTAAATGTAAGCTAGTCCAATCGTGAAGGAAAGTATACATTCTACAGTGCCTAGTATACATTCTAGAGTACCTGGAGACCACTGTTTTTCCCTATATCTACAACTTACTGAGAAACACAAGTGAAATTTCTGTCTCTAAGGCCAAATATTCGCCCAGGAAGTCGATTATTCCTTATCTGTCAAATAAAGTAGAGATTATAAACTATCTTTCTATACATATTGCGTTTAACAAATACACTAAGATTTAGTTATAAGTTATACACTAAGATTTAGTTTAGATAAAAATATAAATAATATTGAGTTCCTACACGATAAGTCAATTGGGATAAGGTACTTGGGGATTTTTATCATCTGGAGCGAGCCACACCGGATGCTAACCTGGTAAAGTCAAGAGGGTCGAATTAGTGTCTTATCTTAAAGCGACGCTACTTATCCTCAAGTAACGCTAGCCAATTAAGGGGATTTTCCCGCCAATACTGAGTGTTCAGTTTCCAGCATTTCTAAGTTTCTTAGTTCTTTTCTTATTCACAAACAGGTTTTACAATGGCAGATTTTGAAAATTTATGAACAAGAGAATTAATATAATTTTCATGAATCATGAATACCAACAAGAAAATAATATATCACTGTTATCGGGGTGTAAGGCTACTTTGCGATAGGGATGGGACATCGATGTCCGATGTTCGCAAAACATCGATGTTCTGCGCTCGATATTCGATGTTGAACATCGATGGTGGGAAGGGTCGATAACATCGGCTATCGATGTTACTCGCATCGATGTTATCGATATTATCGATGTTGCCTCCCCCAACATCGATGTTACCTTACCTACCAAGAGAATAGATGATGTGCCCCAGATGATGCCTTGTTTCTTTAACTCTCCCTCAGCCTAATCATTAATCATTCAACTCTCACGTTTCTATCGATTGTTACTATCGAGGTCGCTACTTGGAAAAACCCACCTATAACCTCCTTCCTTCCTATCTTCCAGGCATGAACCTAGGAGTTCCTCCCCTCCTAGGTTCATGCTTCCAGGAGAGGAACAGATTAAAGGGAGAAAACCTCTCCAAACTCCTCTTTCTTCAGAGCCTGGGCAAGGAGTTTTTCCTTTGATTTTTTCATCTTCCTCTTACTGCGGTTTAGATAGAAGAAGAAAAAAATTATTCAAAAAACAATATAATAAATATTGCTCATTCCATTTTTAGCCTATAAAGTGAGAACTACCTACTGCAGTATACTGAATTATAATAACAATATGTATTGTAATTGCTATTTTATACGTTTATTGCTCTCAGAAATAAAATTACTTTGATTAAGAAGTTCAAAAAAATAAGTGTTTGACCTGATTCTTAAAAAAGCTCATGTAGGTACTGATTGAAGAACAAAATGTTAGATTTTGAAATCATGGAATCTCGAATAAACTACCTACCAATTAGGTAACCTGCAGTCTTGTTCCCTCATCTAGTTAATTTTATTAAACTTTATTGTAAATAACGCGGTTGATGACTTTTAATTATTTTTTCAACTGAATATGCACAAAAATAGAAAGTTACATCAAACATCGATGTTAACATCGATGTTTCGGGCTTTCAAACATCGACATCTAAAAACATCGATGGTTGAATGGGCGATGTTTCACGACATCGATGTCGTGCTACCAATGTTGACATCGATGTCACCATCGATGTTTTTGTTTCGATGTCCCATCCCTACTTTGCGATAAGAAGGAAGAGATGAGATAGGTAGGTTCGGGATAAGGCGTCTTATGTATAGGGTGGGATGAATCTGTCTTATGGCCCATATTCTCGTGACGTCACGCCTGGAGCAGGTTCGCGTTTCAGCCAAAGTCGGCCATGACGGCCCTACGTCAATGAATCGCTACTCAACCAACTTATTTCTCACAAGAAGTTTGCATTCTCACGTCAACATAATTCGTGGTTATAAGGCCATTTTTCTACAGTTTTGTTTTGAAACAGTATAACATTGTAGCAATACAAAGTTTCAATTCGACTAAGGGCCGCTTTATCAATTCCCTGACTAAATCCCTCACTAGTAAGTCAGCTGTTAGGGCTAGTCAGTGATTAGAGCAGCAGACACCTTTATCATTTAGGGAGGAACTGTTGACTAACTCTAAGTGCTGACTAAGAGGTTGAGCGCCCGTGTGCTGTCCCTAGACCCAGAAAATCATATCGAAGTTACGTTAATCGATTATTCATGGGCGTTATCTCTCAGTTATCAACAATATCGATGTAAATAGACATTTATCTTGCTCATCATTCTATTTTTCGCGTTGGCTGTGTTTTGTGTTGGTGTGTTTACATGAGCGGTACGCAGTTTACATAATAGATCGATGATCGTTTAACGTACTCAATAAGTACTCCTAATCAATAGGGAAAGGCGCTCTTCAAACCAATCATTCCAAGTTTCTCAACTTGTAAGGAGTTTGCTAATGCGATACAGTCCCAAACTCAGGTACTGCTTGAGAGCTTGAGAACCTTCTGGAACGTACTGGTTCGTTCGAAATGTGGGTTGAAGGGATATTTATGATATATGAAACTTTAATTGAAACACCTGGCAAGCAACAAGCCTCGTTTTGGTGTTTTATTTTCAATAATAAACCTTTGAAATTGACCATTCTCCCTCTCTTCAAAATATTTTAAAATGCAGAATCTTGGGAGGGGGAGGGGGGGATTATCTCGAGAACAATAATTCTTTCTTTCCAACCTGAGGTTGGTCTCGAGCTCACCAAAATTGGAAATTGAAAAAAATTAAAAATAGTGAAGTAAAATTAAAAATAAACAAATAAAATTAAAAAACACTTATGCAGTTTGCGTAAGCAGAACCAACTTTTTGAATAGAGACAGGTAAAATATAGCATTTCCAAGTCGAATTGAGGATTTTGCAAACCAAATTGAGAATTTTCCAAACCAATTTGAAAAATTTCCAAAACAATTTGAGAATCCGAATTAAAACAGACACGATCCACAAACTTTTTTGTATGTAGTTTGTATGTAGTTTTGAATGTAGTAAGTGGGTACTTTGTTGTGCTGCTTGAATGTATATACTAGTCGTCTCATGGCAGTGAAGTTCATAACGGTGGCTCGAAGCATCCCCACCCTTTCATTAGCTGATTGCACAAATTGGATGATGGATATGTTCGTGCAATTAACGAACGCAGCAGCTGGGAACCCTCTACATAGAATTTTCATAATACCTCATTTTTCTCAAAAATATGAAAAATGTGATTTTTTTAAATGAAAAAATGCGAATTTCTTTCTTTTATAACGATGTATTGTGTAATTTTATTCCTAATTAAAAGTTTTGATTTGCTTTGAAAAATTGTCACTTTGGTTTGGATGATTCCCTTCTCCTTTCTTCTTTAGAACATTTTTAGTTAGGAATATTCTCAAATTGGTTTGGAAAAATCTCAAATTGACTTGGAAATGGTATATTAGTCAATAATATTAGTCGAGTGATTATTGCGTAACCGAGCCTCGGAGCGTTGACTAAACTTAGTCATCACTTAGGGTTTAACCGGCGGTTGATAAAGGCAACTTCGTTCGTAACTGCTTGATCATTCCTAATCAGTCCTCAAAATCGTGCTAACCAGCCATTGATAAAGCGGCCCTAAATGTTATAATAATCGTGCCGGCCAGCGCAATAATTGATTGTAGATTGCTGTCAACGATACCAATCTAACGTGAACGGGTTTTTATTTGGACTAGGAGCCAACTAACTATTGTAGTTAATCAGTGTCAGAAAACTAAAGAACTTCATTCGTTTAGGCTTTGAGAATAACTATTAACCTGAAAAATAGTAAAGAAAAGATGATTGAAAATACCTCAGGTGTCTGTACTGCTGTGTAGGTACCTAGCCATTGCTCAGGTAGCTTCATCAGCGTTTTATTATAAGTTCGTAGTACTATGAAGGTTTACTTGTTATATTGAATGAATAAAAGGAGAGATTTGATAGTTTTCAAAGTAAACAAGGCAGGTTGTTGCTACACCAACAAGCGAAACTACTTAGGTAGGAAGGTAGGTGCGTACGTCCTACCAGAGTTACTGTTGGTTCAAAGTGCCTAAACAAAGTAGGTGGGTCGTTGATTTGCCGACGAATGCAACCGCTGATTAGCAAGTTTGTCAAATATCGAATCAGGGAATATGCAACTTGATTTAAAAACCAGCTGCAAGGAAAAAACCTTGAAATGCGTTCTTCTGAAGGTAAGATTTCATAAAGACGGCATTGGCAATGCAGTTATTGCGCGAGTCTTGCAGTTACGCAAATTTTAGGGACAAAAAAGGTAATTAGGTAGGTACCTACATACTTTCGTTTTTATCAATGAAATACATGGACAAGTAATAATATACGGAAAGTATGTAGGTATACCTTCCCTCTAGGTACTTACCTTTCCACATGTGATACTTACTATTCCCGCCTAACAGAGCTCTCATAACACATCCTTTCACAAGACCATTTTCACAGACTCTAAAGATTTTTAGTTTCGATTGATTCAAAGAACAGTTCTAAAACTAGATAGGTAATCCACAACATCTTCGCGGCTGATGTCTGGATCATCTAGAACACTTGTATGTCAACTCCCCAACACACATTTCATATGGGTCTCCATCCACAGATTAAATCTTGTGTTCGTAGCGTTTGAGGTCATCACCTGATAATAACTTGATGTAATTTGCATACAATTTATCACCTCGCATATTACAAATAATGAAAATAGTGACTAGGAATTAGGTAAGGCTATGTTATGCAGTTGTCCACCTGTGGCTACAAATGGCGTATTTTCGCATAGTTTACTCGTCACCATGACAACAAGGTGAAATAACTTCGACTTCGCCTTGCCTCGATGTAAGGATGCGCTAGTGTCCAAGTCTCGAGAATATCACCCACTAGCCGCTCCGGCTCGCTACGCTCGCCTCCACGTCCAGCCGGGGGGCAAGCCCCCCGGACCCCCCATTAAATTGCTCGCTTCGCTCGCAAAATGTGGCATGTAGGGAATTTTGCTCGCTTCGCTCGCAAAGTGTGGCATGTAGGGCATGTTGCTCGCTTTGCTCGCAAACGGTAGATCCCTAAGGGTAGGTTTAACTTCTGTAGGGGATGCTGCTCGCTTCGCTCGCTTGAGGGAGTTATACTGCCCACCCAACTTGGCAGACGTTTTTTTCTGTTGGAAATTCTTACAAACAAATTAAATCTTATAAAACTACGTGGAACCACAAAAAGATTATTCGGGGATGTTGCTCGCTTCGCTCGCAAGGTATACCTGTATATAGGTAGGAAAAAACCCGTATTTATTCTTTAGAAATAGGCCTGCAGGTAACATTGTGAAATACCTGACGAACCCCTTGACGTCTTCGTAGAGCCTTCTCGCGAACACGGCAAAATTAATTTCTGATGTTAAACGCTTCTTCTCGCTTCCGCTCGCGATTTGACCGACTTAACGTCACTTTTTTCGATATCCGATTTCGGATTCAGATTCGGCGGACCCAAAGCTGTATTTCGCCCGCGAAAACCGTTCCGAAAAACGTACCTTTATGGGGTATATTTTAATCGGAAAAAACCAAGTTTTTCGGCGGACTTTTCGAGAAAACGGGTCCGTACTCTCGCATTTTTTTAACGCATTTCCCGATACTTTTTTCGCGATCCGATCGCGCCGTCGTCTTCCTCGTTCAAAAACCTACGAAACCCGTATTTTTCCGGAATTGTCAACGGCCGTTTAGAGGGGTAGGGGAAGCGGGGAAGTCCAAAAAGCGCACATTAATTCTTACTTCGACCCCCCTCCCGCCCTACGGCCCATGGTTCGGGTGGGATTAAACAATTTTAAATTCGCTCACTCCCACTTTTGGAAAATCTCAAGAAGATCCCCCCACTCGTACACTCCCCCCACTCAGCCGTTTGGCCGTGCATAGACACGACAGACAAACAAACAGACAAACGGAGTTTCATTCTTATAAATAATAGAGATAGAGATAGAGATTGGAGACCAGGCGCCTCATCTCCCCGCACATGCGCAATAGCGCTTTCCGTTGATGATAAGGCGCCACATCTCTATCTTCCTATCGCCTTTCTAAGAGGCATATAAGGATTGGTCACAGAATAACTCTGTATTAATTACTATTCTAGATACTAATAACATGAAAGCTATTTCATTTCAAATTCCTACGGGTATTTATTATTAATTTATAGTGAAATTCGGCCTTCCAAGCCTCGCCAGGGGGCAAGCCCCCTAGACCCCCGGTTACCTCTATTTGTATACTTCGGATGAAATTATTGAAACACAGAATGTGTTTTAGCTCACGCGTTTCACATAAACCTGTGACACCCGCATATAAGAATGTCTCAGATTTTGCGGTGTATCACCACTACTATGTCAACTTGTTTATTCATTTACCACCAGCACAACGACTCACCACCAGCTCAATGAAATCATCAGAAATTAAAAAGTGGTTGCAATCTTGTTCACAATATCAATGATTAAGAATGATCACCTGTGTGTAAATAATTATTCAAATAGCCATGCTCATAACTCAGCTTGTTGGCCACGCACTTCGCAGTAGTTAAAAAAATATGGTTGGACAAATCGAGAACTTCCGAACGAATGGTCAAAGAATTTTGTGGGATGAAAAACGACGAAGTACCATTTCCCTAGCAACGACTCGGTTGTACGCGAAAAACCTTAGAAATTGTTGCAACACATTTTCGTTACACATAAAAGTTTTCGGTTAGAGATGCCAAGGCTAAAACACATTCTGTGTTAAAAACTCTTACATTTCTGATGCACAGTTTGATAAACTTTCGGATTAGGTGGTGCATATTATTAAAGAAATTGGGAGAATGATTGAAGTTTGAAGGTTGGTAGGTATTCAAAAAACTATTTGGGCACGAGTCTCAAAAATCTCAACTTGTGGGTCCCGGTGAGGTGGCAACCAATTTTCTGTTGAGGTGGCAACCAAAATACCCATGCATTGGTGGACTTCCGTTAATCGAAACATCTCAACACGGAATGTTAAGAAAGTAAAAATGTGGTGATTTATGTAGGTATGCGTTCGATTCTACGGAATTTTTGAGCTTGATATGAGATTACCCAGGCAATGCGGATCGCTGCATTTTGTGGCAAAAGTACGTGTATGGCCTGTTTAAAATTTATCATCCGATGAATATTCATTGGAAGGCGCCGCCTCGGGCTTTGTTGAAGGGCTTGTGGACTATCAGCTTTAGTATGTTGGTAAACGTTTCCCATCTTGTCTTCCTGTGTTTAACCTCCACACTTCTAGATGGTATTGTTGTCTTGAGAAACCTCGAGTGTGCTCAACTGAATGTTCCATTTCAACTGTTTTTCTCTAATGTAACTAGGAATTCACGGATTTGAATGAACTTACGAATCAACGGTTCATAAGATATTTATTTAGCAAAATCGGCCCATTTCAAGACGCTACTTGGCGGCGAATTGGCCAACGCAACCCGTTTTGGGAGCTTAACGCACACACTAAAAGCCTGATCTTTCTGTAAATATAACACCACTGGTCACCTCAAAATTACACGAAAACTAGGTGAAGTAAATAATATACTTTTTCCTCTCTATCAAATGCTCCATTAATTATGTAAATATAACGGGTAGGTTTTTAGAACACACCGCAAACTTGGTTATTTTACGTTTCAAGTCGCGTAGAAACCGAATCTACTATCTGAAGTCCGTCCATGCTTTACCAGCCTTCAACTCAATCGAAAAAATCCGTTCTTTTGCACACAAGTCAGTTTAGTCGATTAGAGCCTTGTTTTTATCATTATTTCACAATCCTATTTCAATTGAGAAACGTGAGTAGTGTCAGTAGTGACAGTGTAGCAGTGTCTTAAACTACCTAATTCTTCGCAGCACTGTTCTTAGTTTACCTGATCTATCAGCCGTTTCCTCGTGAACATTTCGTAAAGTGCTGCCTCCAGTGATGATTATCAAGTTAATTCATGGATAACTGTCGTAGAGATGTATACTTGTTCAAAATTGTTGATGATTTACCCTATGGGCAGGGCTTCCACATTGCGGGGAAATTTCCCTTTTTGTGGGGAAAACGGCCTCGAGAGGGGAAGGATTTAAAGGGGGGGGAGTGGAGAGAAGTACGAAAACCACTCAAAAAGGGGAAATGAGGGCAAACCTTGAATCTGACAACTGGCATTTCCTGGAATCTTGCGATTTTACAAGTATTTTGGTCTGGATTTGAAAAAAAAAAAATCATAACAATAATGATAATAATAATTTTAAACCACAAACTGGCGTAGTTACTGTCACCTATATGTGGAAAGATTCAGACGCTCCCTCGGTTTTTTTTTTTTTTTTTTTTTTTCTGTGAAGAAAAACACCCAACCAATCATACTAACTCTATAAATCAATGCATCTATACTCGCAATATATCAATTTTAAAAAGAAAACAACACTTACGATGTACATACCCACTCGTGATCGGTTTACGATATAATGAATGTTCATTATTATAGCATCATCAACTCACCTGAAAACAAAATGGGCGAAATCGTTAGTAATGATAATATTGAAAGCTCAACTTGTAAGCAGCATTGTACACTATCAAAATGAGAGTACTGAATCTAAATTTCTCAAAAACAGTTAACATAATATGTATGTTATGTTATACTTTTAGTATGAAGATATCAACATCACTCCAATGGATCTTTTTATTATATGACATATTAGGTTCTATATATGATATAAATCAATTATGCTGAACACTATACAGAGAAAACTCGGCCCTTCGGGCCTCGCAATGCCTACAACAACAAAATATTTGAAAAGCGTTTTCGTGTCAGTCGGAAAGTACAAACCTAGCTGACAAAATAGCAGAAGGATTTGAATGTAGGTAGTACTTAAATCTCAAAACCGGAGATAACGGGAAACTCGGTGCAGTGCACCAGGTACGTAATAAAATCATTGACTGGGATTTGTAGATAAATAGAGTGTCGCTAGGTTAGATTTGTAGTAGATTTCATTGCACCGAGTTTCCCGTTGCGTCCGGTAACGAGGTTGAAGTACCGTCTGCCTTCAAATCCTTCAGCGATCATGACGTAAAACGCTTTACAAATTATAATTATTCATTCACCGTAGGCAGCAACGACTTCTCAAAATCCCGTTCATTAAACTAATTAGGTACGTCTGCTTTGAAATTCAAGTTTCAAACTCTCATATTCCTTTGCTTTTCTGGTCATCAAACCATTTAGAGTTGTGGCTGAGATTTCACGTTACAATTAGTGGCCTGCCCCATCCATTACATGAGTGAACTTTCAAGTATGGACATAAAATAAGGGATTCCGAAAAATTGGCTACGTATCGAATGTGTAATTGGGGATGTGGACGAGAGTTTGAGGAAGGAAGGTTAGGAATAAGATTGCCGACAGCGTTCCAGCGGTTCAGTTTAATTACTGAAAAGTTCGTGAACTCATCCCCACCTTCACGGTTCTCGTTCTGAATTTGTTGTGTTCTATTCATGTTCTTTTGACCGCGCTGGAACAAACCTACGAAGCTCGTGACGACGATAATCTATATCTATAAAAGAGGATGTATGTATGTATGTATATATGTATATTGCCTATAGACTCCGAAACCGCTCGACAGATTGTACTGAAACTTTCAGGTATTATTAGGCATGATTCAAGGATTGTCCCTGTAAAGTTTGGTGCAAATCCGTTCAAAGGGCTCTGACCCAGAGGGCATAAAAGGGTGCAGTGTCAGGTTTTAGAAATTTTAGTGGTTGTAGAAATAGTTGAACAGAAAGTACTGGTACCTTCTTGACAACCTACTACATTTTTTTTTTACATTTTATGTCTTTACTATGGCACATAAATGAAAAAGCGTCACGCGGGGAGCGTCACGCGGTGAGCGTTACGCGGAGATTCCCTAATGATCCCACGATTCTGAGATTTGGTATGTAGCCCCTTGAGGGACTTCTGAACACAACTGACCGATCCCAGATCAGCTGAGTGGCTCTAGAAACCAGTTTTTTCCCTAATGATCCCACGATTCTGAGATTTGGTATGTAGGCCCTTGAGGGACTTCTGAACACAACTGACCGATCCCAGATCGGCTGAGTGGCTCTAGAATCCAGTTTTTTCCATAATGATCCCACGATTCTGAGATTTGGTATGTGGGCCCTTGAGGGACTTCTGAACACAACTGACCGATCCCAGATCAGCTGAGTGGCTCTAGAAACCAGTTTTTTCCCTAATGATCCCACGATTCTGAGATTTGGTATGTAGCCCCTTGAGGGACTTCTGAACACAACTGACCGATCCCAGATCAGCTGAGTGGCTCTAGAATCCAGTTTTTTCCCTAATGATCCCACGATTCAGAGATTTGGTATGTGGGCCCTTGAGGGACTTCTGAACACAACTGACCGATCCCAGATCAGCTGAGTGGCTCTAGAATCCAGTTTTTTCCCTAATGATCCCACGATTCTGAGATTCGGTATGTGGGCCCTTGAGGGACTTCTGAACACAACTGACCGATCCCAGATCGGCTGAGTGGCTCTAGAATCCAGTTTTTTCCATAATGATCCCACGATTCTGAGATTTGGTATGTGGGCCCTTGAGGGACTTCTGAACACAACTGACCGATCCCAGATCAGCTGAGTGGCTCTAGAATCCAGTTTTTTCCCTAATGATCCCACGATTGACTTAATAACAGTTTAAAATTACGATCAATAAACAAATTTAATTTGGGCGCAGCAACGCGCGCGGGGGGAACGCTAGTTACCTATAAGTAGCAACTAAAGAACTCTCTTGAGGCTTACTACCTTTGCTTACCACTATCATAGCTCACTATGAATCGGAAAATTTGCCATTCTGTCTTTCGACATAGTTAAACTTACTATCTTTTTCAAGTTTTCTTATCCGACCTGAGGTAAATCTCGTGTCTCAGTTATTTCGGGACAGAGCGAGGTCCTACCGTTAGGAAAGGAATGCGATACTAATCTATCCTTTCGTCGATCCCCAGGGTCATCTTGGCCAGAATTCGGATCCATCACCGAGTAATGAGTGGGTTCCGAGCCGCTCCGAGTCCTTCGCCGGTTCGTTATGTCAAAAGTCTTCGTAAATCTTCGGGTGAATTCAATTTTTTCGTTCGTTTTCTTCGAGTGAATGCTCCGCCCCAAAATTACCTTCTGCTCTTAAGATGGTTTCTTGAATGATTTGTCCAAGTCAAGGTTCCAACAGAAAACCATAGTTCTCATATAGACATCACTCCTCTCATGAATTCGCCATTTTGCTTCCGAGTCTACCTAAAAAATTTCAAGTCTCCAAAATCAAAATTTCCAGTTGCATTTTATATTTTAGATGATTCTAAACAACTTTTTTTTTAAATTTAATTTTTTTAAAGTTTTCCTCGCACTAGTAACCCTAGCACGAGGGAATTTATTCGGGCCTGCTCCCCAATAGATTACAGGCGTATGGATAATACAACACAAAATTACAATCAAAATATTACATGAACAGTAGGTACTGCAGTATTATCATAAGTATGATTCTATATGAGGTCCTGACGAGGTCCTCACTTCAAAATACAAAACCAAATTTTACAACAACTACATATCCATGGAGTTCAAAAATATAATAATGTCTTGCAGATGTTCCAAAACTAAATCTTTAATTGACATTCAGTGTTGCCAATGGTACCCCAAAAGGGGGAATTTTCCCCTTTTCTGTCTGCCCCCGATCCCTGAAGGCCTCCGGGGTACCTCAATATTTCCCCCTTTTTATTGAAAGGTCCCCCCTTTACCCCGAAAAATGAAAGCATGAAGTAAAATTTGCTAGATTAGTGTCACCAACCATTTCTAGTCACTCAGTATAGTTACCGACCACCAACAACAACAACAGTTCCGCATTATCAGTTATCAAGATATTACTGTCTGATCTGATAATTTTTTCAAATCCTTATGACTCAAGACAGCGAAAATAATTGAATCGTTTATTTCAGAAACCACCTAAGTGACATAAATTTGAAAAATGTTGTTTTGGTGGTACTGTTCTTTTCAGAGGTGAATACATCGTTTAGTGCCGAAATAACCAATATTCCATATCACCGATGCTATTTGACAGCCTTGAAAAGAATCCGTTTATTTCAGAAAGAAACCAAACGCCGTCGCTGTAGCCCAAGCGCACTGAAGCGTGTTGTCTACTTGAACAAATATTTTCCGTTTAATGCCTAGTAAAAACCACTCTTGTTTATACTTAAGTGTGTCTGTTACTTACTTTTGATACCAAAACAGATAAAAATTAATCGTTTGACTTAATTTCAATAATAATTTTTAAAAAATCACTTTGGATCACTTTGGCAATTCATGTATTGCAGAAACCACTTAAGTGCAACATTTCCAAAAATTTATAACTCAAAAACTTGAAGAAAAAAATATTAACAAAATAGATAATTCCAATAGCATGTTCTTGATTTGATAAATAAATATTTGAAGGATACTATAAGACCCTACCAACCTAAGCCCCCTACCCCCTATACTTAAGCTTAAGCTGCAAAACAGTCTTTTTTAGTTTTCCAAAAGTTGAAAAAAGCGCACTTAGGTGGTTTCTTAAATGAACGATTCAATTATGAACTGAGTGCGTATGTTTTTGTTGAGAATCTGCCACTGTTCGGAATATATATATATATATATATATATATATATATATATATATATATATATATATATAAGGTTAAACAGTATTTCTAGCAGTGAAAAGAATCCCAGTAAGTTCACCTTTTTGTTTGAGGAAGTCCCCCGTTCTTCCCCCTTTTTCCCCTCTAAAGGTTCCCTGGGCTCCCTCCGGAACCTGGCAACACTGCTGACATTGGCCACATTCCACTTCCTAAAACACACCTACGCTCCAAACGAGACCGCTGCTGCTCAAAATGTCCACAACGAAGCAGGAGGTGCTCCCAATCCTGCACTTCACCCGAACACGTGCATGAAGCATCATCAGCCAGGTTGAATCGATGCAGGTACTCCCGAACTCTTCCATGCCCTGTTAATAAAGTCCAGTCATGCAGCATGACCCCATGAGCGAATTTTTGAAGAAATCTTCGACATTTCAGTCGCTATTGATCGTGTAGAGAAATTTTAGTTTATGATTTTGATAGACAAATGTGGAATCAAATTATTAAAAATAATTAGGAGGTACTCATACTTTATTATTATTAAACTAATCTTGTAGATTTAAAGACAATCTGAATTTGGACAATGTTTCATGCAAATATTACCGATTTTTACAACTAACGAACGGCATTATTTCGATTTTTGACTGATTTTTCAACTTTGAAATTTTTGAAACCTTGATACATATTCTTATAGGAAATTTTACGCTGATTCCGAATATACCACATGTTAGTATGCTGAAAAAATTATTTCGCACAACAAATCGCAAAAAACAGGGTATTTTGAAATTTTTGACTACATTTTTGAAAATTTCAACCCGAAGATGTAATCCGATCATGCTGGCCAACGAACTTGAACTTTCGTTTTGTGTCCTTAACATTTTAAAATTTGTTTGAAGTTTCTAGCACAATTCTACGGACAGTTATCGTCTGGAATGACACATACATACATACATACATACATACATACATACATACATACATATATACATACATATATACATACATATATACATACATACATACATACATACATAAAAAAACTCGGCGCTCCGCGCCTCGCCAGGGGGCAAGCCCCCTGGACCCCCGGTTACCTCTATTTACATACTTCGGACGAAATTATTGAAACACAATGTGTTTGCGTTGTCGCGCAACCAAGTGACAACCAAACAAGCGTCATTGTTTACTATTCATTTATAACATCAATTTATATAGTTATAGTATGAAACTACGAAAAAAAAAAACGAAATAAATTCGTGATAAATCAAGAGCGATTTATCAAGTAAATGTCCTAAAGAGGCTACATACGAAATTACAGCTTCCTAGAGTGTAAAGTATAGAAATTAGCTTTAAAAGCCACTCATCTGATCCGGACCCTGGACATCGTCAAGTAAATGTCCTAAAGAGGCTACATACGAAATTACAGCTTCCTAGAGTGTAAAGCATAGAAATTAGCTTTAAGAGCCACACATCTGATCCGGACCCTGAGCATCGTCAAGTAAATGTCCTAAAGAGGCTACATACGAAATTACAGCTTCCTAGAGTGTAAAGCATAGAAATTAGCTTTAAGAGCCACACATCTGATCCCGACCCTGAGCATCGTCAAGTAAATGTCCTAAAGAGGCTACAAACGAAATTACAGTTTCCTAGAGTGTAAAGTATAGAAATTACCTATTCAAATTATTTAACCTCCGCTTCACAAATCAAACCGTTTTCGTAATACTCAGATCACCTGCTATGAATCAAATCATCGAAACACAAGCTCAATGAAATCATCAGAAATTAACAAGCGGTTGCAATCATGTTCACAATATCAATTATTGAGAATGATCACCTGTGTGTAAACAATTATTTATATAACCATGCTCATAACTCAGTTTGTTGGACACGCACTTCGCAGTAGTTAACATAATATTGTTGGATAAATCGAGAGCTTTCGAACGAATGGTCAACGAATTTTGTGGGATGAAAAACGACGAAGTACCATATCCCTAGCAACGACTCGGTTGTACGTGAAAATCATCCGTCACACATTTCGTTACCATCCCGCGTTCCATTTTCGGCTAGTTAGTCCATGGCTAAAACACATTCTGTGTTAAAATGCGTTAAACTTCAGAATATGATTCAGAATAGCCTGAAACGGATTTCTGCATAAAATTTTTTCAAAAATTCACATTCTACAAATTTTGAGGCGAGAGCAATAGCTTAATTTTCTTCAAAAATTCGCTAAAAGAACAACTTTAATTCCGTGTCTGTCTGTCTGTGTGTTTGTCTGTCGTATGCGCGCAAATCCTAGTAACAAGCTTATCCTCCAGTTTTCATCCAATTTGGATGAAATTATGCGAGCTAGGGGGTTGACGGTCCCCTGTCAGATTCATTGTTGCCAAATCAATACTTCACTCTGCGCATGCGCAAAATTGAATTCCATTATGTTCTATTTTTTCAAGCCCTAGTCGTCCGATCTCGCTCAAATTTGGATGATAGTTGGAAGAAGATGACTTGATTACCTCATATCAATCAATTTCAACACGATTGTATCATTAATAGATACTGCGCATGCGCCGATGTGAAATATTTGTAATTTTAAAAATCTAATCTTAAACCTTCTCCGCAAATTACTACCTATTTTCGGCCCTGACTTCACGACTATGAAGTTTATATGGTCATTTGAACTTCATAGGCTGAAAAGAAGTGAAAGTGGAACGTTTTAGAAAGGAGCCACTGCAGAAATGAATACGTTTTGTCTAAATCTGGAACCGATGCCCGTTAGAATAATGTGAGTTCGGTCGCAAATACCTCTGGAAGGTTGGTAAAGTTGGCAAGTCCATATTTAGCAGCTTCTCCTTCCAAATACTAGTGGATTTATTATAACCTCGCGTTCCCTCTCGTTTATTTTCTTTCTTTTTGTTCCCGGTGCCTTCAGCTCTCTCACATCTGTTTTCTGCCAGGATGGATTGGGCTCGTCCGAGTGGAAGAGAGCTGGAAGTTTGGGGGCACCCGCGCTCCACATTCCAGCCGGCCCTTTCCGGCTAAATTTAACCTTTAAATCTCCCGGCCTTCTCATCTTCATCTCGGTTGTTTAATAATAAGAAGAAGAAGAAGAAAGAAGAAAAACGTTTATTGAACACATAGCTCTTCACAATGAAAAAATGCTGCAAATTATTTCACAAAGGTTTATTATTTTTTTCAATTGAGTATGATCGTAGTTCTAGTTGGCTTGCGTACGTCAAAAGGCCCGTCCAGACTCCTCGGCGTGTCCAATTTCGAGTTGCCACAACCTACACTTCTATAATTATATACGTATGTTTATATTTCTCGATTTTAGCTCCTATCTATTCAAATAATCATTGGCTTAATAATATCAGTATCTAAGTACGTACGAAAAGTCGAGAGGATTTGTTATTAAATATGCGTAGGCAAAGCATCGGTAGTAACACACAAATATGACATAGAAAAAAACGTATATTCATGCCTCGAAGGAACATGAAATTCGAAAGCAATACAAGTGTAGGAAGTTTTCCACGCCACCCTGGAGGTACTCCCTAGGTCTCGCTACCTCACAACCGGAGATTCACCGCCCTATGACGCTTACACTAGCATATCACTCATATTTTTCCATCAACATTCATTTGAAAGTTGTGCATTTTGAGATGAGTGAATTTTGTCCTAACATGAGATTATTAGGTCGTGCAGTTGTGGGCGTGCTTGATCTTGTCCTAAGGTGTTCTGTTGCGAAGTCCTACTGCCCATTGTTATCCTTACTGTGGAATATTTGCTTGCGCAGTTGTGGTTGAGCAGGTCGGAGTTTTAACACGTCAGTCTAACAATCAAAGCCTCGAAAAAGACACTTTTTCGCCCGTTTTTGGCCCATAGCATCTATGCGAGTAAAGCGATCGGGATGGTTAAACGTTAGGACCAACTAGACCCCAAATGGAGTCTATGTGCTAAAGAACGGTTTTTTAAAGTCAATTCTTAGGCCTTTTATGGCCCGGACGGCGGACGGATTTGGATTCTACGCACCTTGAAACGTAAAGTGACAAAGTTTGAGGGGGGTTATAAAAATTGTTTGCTATACGATCACATAGGCTTATTATTGGAAATAATAAACCAAAATACATTTGTTATTAAAATAAACATCACAACGTGGTTGGTGTAACCGTGCGTCGGAGGTTGGAGCCATATTCCTACTCATAGGTTTCTAATTTCCTAGAGAATAATATTAAAATAATGCAAAATTTTCCAAAAATATTATAAATAAAATATAATAAATTGCAACCAATAGCCTACCTGGTATTACTATATACATCGGGAATCAGCCTTAATTTTTACTTAGAAATTAAACTGTTCTACAAGAAACTTCCTGTAGCGCCAAGCATCTTTACAAAATTGTCCATACCTCCATTTAGAATTTGTATTGCCCTATCTCTTGAGAGAGTACCACTTGTTTAATAAGCTAGGCGAATAATACGGCATTTTTAAAAAAATTTGTGCGGCAGTAAGGAGTTTATCCTAACTCGGGTGTCATTTTTTAGGACGTCTCACAGAAGTAAGAAGGACGACCTATTGGAATTGATCCAGGGGGGTGAGAGCTTTCCCAAGCACGAGAAAAGTAAAAATCAAGTAGTAAATTCCTTAGTAAATGCATAAAAACTCTCCCTTGACGGGAAAAACAATAGATCATGGATACGTCTAGTACCCACTGCTTGCAAGTGCCTACTACTCAATAGTATACCTACCATGTAGTGCCTTCTTTTCACTTTATTAGTTCATTGTGGTTACTTAGCAATATTCTTTTACAAATAAGAATGAGATTTTACAGCACGAAATTCATTCACATCCATTTCATGCTGTAATTTTTAATTTTCCTTTTCATTTCTTCCTTTCCATTCTTCAGTTTTCGGGTGACATTTATAATAACCATCCATTCTTTTATTGTTTTCTTGATATTTTCAAGGACTTGAGTCCTTGACATTGAAGTTGACTTGGTGAACCACTGTTGTTGTTTTATTTGACAAATCCGTTGCATTCTGATGTTTGTATTTTTCCCCTGCACACAACATTCTGAAGATGTCCACAGTAAGGGGACGAAACATCATTTAATAAAAGAATAAATGAAATAATTTCATTTTTTTTCCCTGAGCCGCATCCCGACCAATTCTAACAAACCCTTAAATAATATGGTAATTTTTATCACAGTGTGTGGGTCGGTATTCTTTGCCAGACCACCACAGGCGCTGTGGATCGCTTTGTTGTTTCTAATAAAGTTGTTTCTCTTTAGGCCTCAAGAGGTCTTTAAAATGTCTTCGATAACATTTTCATGGTTGTATTGAGAAGTACCAATCAACATTCGTAAGAATTGAATAAATGAATCGGAAAGCAGCAAAGACGAAATCCAGGATCTCGGCGAGGTTTTAATGGGGTCTCAACCTCGTAAAACGGAGATAATGTGAGTCGAAAATGGGGTAGTTTTACACGGGAGTTTGGCCCACTTCCAAACATCTTATAAACTTCATTTAGTACCTTTTCGGAAAGTTGATGTTGAAATCTTTCAGCTGACGGAACAAAATAAAACGGAGATACTGATCTGGAATCAACCCTACGTTGGTGAAGAACGAACAATGTACGAGCGTTCTATATCCAGCCCAGCAATACAATTTTGGTATCCTGGGAGTTGATTTGTTTGTGGTTTGGCAGTCGAGAAGGAGCGTTGAGGCTTCTTTTGGCATTTTTTTAGGTTCTACCCAAAATCAAGTCTATGTATGGTACTGACTTGGAATCATCCAGTATTTATAGGTATACGTGTAGGTGGTAGCCATTACTTCTTACTGAATACTGGTGTGAGGGTGGAAGGTACACAGCTTCTTCCTTTTATGTACGAACTAAATCACTCGCGACGAAGTTGTGGAAACCCATTACAAAACGGAATTTAGTGAAAAACGTTGTCTATTTCCACGAAAATAAAGAGTTACAATGTTAAATCGATTTCGACGGTTAGGCCATCATCAGTAACAAACAATAACTTATTGGTTGTTGTTATTGTTTGTTAGTGATGATGGCCTAACCGTCGAAGTTGATTTAACATTGTAACTCTTTATTCTTCGTGGAAATAGACAACGTTTTTCACTAAATTCCGTTCCTTTTATGTGTTTATTCACAACAACAACTAGTTTCGCCTGTCGCTAGGTCTCATCAGGTGGTACAATATTAACAATATACCTAGTATTTTAATAATGGTAGATACAGAGGTTGTTCATGTGCTAATTGTTAACTATAAGGTAAAGGCAACTTACTATAGGGGAGGACAGATCCATACGAAAGTGTATTTTGACCGGGGGGTTTTTTTTCCCAGAAGTTAACTTACTAAACTCTAAAATACCTAATCATAATTCCAGATCCTTCTCAAGCCATTGGACGAAACATAAGTGACTGAAATGATAACTTCTGAAAAAGAAAAAAACCTGACAAAATACACTTTTGTATGGATCTGTCCTCCCCTATAGTAAGTTGCCTTTACCTTATAGTTAACAATTAGCACATGAACAACCTCTGTATCTACCATTATTAAAATACTATATTGTTAATATTGTAGCACCTGATGAGGCCTAGCGACAGGCAAAACTAGTTGTTGTTGTGAATAAACCGATAATTGGAAGAAGCCGTGTACCATCCACCCTCACACCAGTAATCAGTATCCAGTATTTTTGTCTACACCTTAAAACTTGCTGGTTGATCAAAAATCTACATGATCCTACGATGGTGATTCTTCTACGATTTTACTCCACCACCAAAATCCTTAAATAATATGGTAATTTTTATCACCGTGTGTGGGTCGGTATTCTTTGCCAGACAACCCCAGGCGCTGTGGATCGCTTTGTTGTTCCTAATAAAGTTGTTTCTCTTTAGGCCTCAGGAGGTCTTTAAAATGTCTTCGATAACATTTTCATGGTTGTATTGGGAAGTACCGATCAACATTCGTAAGAATTGAAGAAATGAATCGAAAAGCCACAAAGGCAAAAAGTCCGACGAAATCCAGGATCTCGGTGAGGTTTTAATGGGGGCTCAACCTCGTAAAACGGTGATAATTTCGAAGAGCCGGAGGTCAGTCGGTTTTCGTCCGCGCATCAAAGTGTTTCGCCCATAACATACTCACCAGTGTAAACGTTCCGCGAGTAATGAACCAGGAGCACTGCTTGAAGCTCACCGAGCTTTACAAAACCTACGATTTTTGTAGAATCCGAAGAACAGGTTCTATTTTAATCGCAACAAAAGCGAAGATGCGTGGATAGAAATTAGTACCAAAGTAAACGAAGTTCTTAATAGTACGTATCTTCAATAGGTTCCAGTGCTATTTCTCTCATGAGGGTGTTACCATATTGACATGTTTTTAGAAACAATTGTTTACTACACCATCGTCGAGGGCGGCGATTCGTCTTCTTCTTTCTCTCTTTGTTGAGCGAAAATGCCATCGTTATTATGGCGGCTCACCCTACTCGCGCAACGTCTCGCTCTGTTTAGGGAGGTGCGAAATTTCTCTAGCAGCGAGGAAGTTTCGCAAGGGAGTTTCGTGAGGAAGTTTTGCGAGAAAGTTTCGCTAGTGTAAACGCGGCTTTAGGCCTCAGGAAGTCTTTAAAATGTCTTCGATAACATTTTCATGGTTGTATCGGGAAGTACCGATCAACATTCATAAGAATTGAATAAATGAATCAAAAAGCCCCAAAGACGAAAAGTCCGACGAAATCCAGGATCTTGGTAAGGTTTTAATGGGGTCTCAACCTCGTAAAACGGTGATAATGTGAGTCGAACATGGGGTAGTTTTACACGGGAGTTCGGCCCACTTCCAATCATATTATACCCTTTATTTAGTGTTCCTTTTTGGAAAGTTGTTGTTGAAATCTTTCAGCTGACGTACCAAAATAAAACAGAGATAATGATCTGGAATCAACCCAGTACGTTGGGTTAAGAACGAGCAATGTACGAGCATTCTATATCCAGCCCAGCAATACAGTTTGGTTATACTTGGAGTTGATTTTTCTGTGGTTTGGCACTCGAGAAGAAGCGTTGAGGCTTCTTTTTGGGATTTTTTAGGTTCACCCGAAACTGGACTACCCAACATCAAGCCTATCAACCCTATATATGGTACTGAAGACACACTTTCTTGGAATCATCCGGTATTTATGTCTACACTTTTAAAGCTTGCTGGTTAATCAAAAATCTAAAGAAAGGATCCTAAGATGGTGATTCATCTACGATTTGACTCCACCTCCAAAACCCTTAAACAGTATGGTAATTTTTATCACGTTGTGTGGGTCGGTATTCTTTGCCAGACAACCCCAGGCGCTGTGGATCGCTTCGTTTTTTCTAATTAAGTTGTTTCTCCTTAGGCCTCAGGAAGTTTTTACAATGTCTTCGATAACATTTTCATGGTTGTATTGGGAAGTAAAACAATCATAAGAATTGAATAAATGAATCGAAAAGCCTCAAAGAAGAAAAGTCCGACGAAATCCTGGATCTTGGTGAGGTTTTAATGGGGGCTCACCTCGTAAAACGGTGATAATTTCGAAGGAATGAGTCAGGTAATAAAGAACGGGGCGAGGTTTTCTGGAAAGTTTCTCAAGATCCTGTTTGTAGATGTTTGAGTTTGAAGGGACGAGGTAGGGGGGGGTCGTGGGCCATCTCGTCTCCCGGCAACCGGTTTCCCGGACGCCCACGTGTGGAGATGCAGCCGGTTCACCTGGTCAAGTTCAACTCGCCGGACGGCAACTTTCCACCGGTTTTAGACTCGCGAACGAGACTCTCCGAGATCCCACAAAATAACAACAACTGCTAAATCTTTTCCTCAAAGTTTTACGTGAATTATTTCATCCTCTTTATTCTTCTGACAAACCCGCGATGTGCTAGAATGACTGGAGCTTCGTTATCAGTGGTAGTTCTGCGAGTTCCGAACTTTGAGTAGTTACGGGTACTGATGTAAAATACCCGGATATTAGAGAGTTCCCAGTAGATCCGTAAAATCACAATACGTCGTGCAGTATCGACAATCCGCCGCCGTAATTCTGACGCAATGAATAGCCACCCATACACGAGCAGATATCTGCGACAGATATCGCGTTTTTAAACGATATCTGTGGGAAAGATCTGTGCGTTAGTGGGCGTTAAAAAATGATGAAAGATGTGAAAATCGACCAGAGATATCTGCGAGAGTTTAAATCTAGCAGATGGTAGTCGGGCGTCCCCCTTAACCTGCAGACTTCTCGGAAGCGATGTCTGTGGTACACAGAACTGTTCTATTGGATCGGGCAGCGTCCCTCAACGTTAGATGTTCAGCTGTCCACGTGTGTTTTCCCCTGTGAGATCTCTCCTCTAAAGAAATCAGTTTCTATTGGTGTTTTTTTGTGCGGTATCAAAAAATGGGTAAAAAAGAGTGGCCAAACGAGTTAATTGAAATGATGATCGACATGTATAGAGACAGACCTTGTCTGTGGCAGTTGAAGCATGTTGACTACATGAACAAAAACGTCAAAAACATTGCTTACGACGAAACCCATGACTTCTCCCAAACTTGTATTTTTTTGGCTTAGCCGTTTTATAGGCAATTAAAAAAAATACCCGCCGCAAAAGCCGCTAATTTACGCTTTTTACTACGGACAGTCACTAACCCCATGGCATCAACTTACGGAATCTGTGACCGATCTGGAAAAAATTTCGGATTCGACCGATAACTCGAGTCTGCCAGACGAACGTCGGTGACAGACCTGAATCTGTCAGATTTCATCCCACGAACGAACAGATGACATCGGGCACTGGTCAGGTGACAGATCTCGGGCATGAAAGATCGGCCGATAAGTTTTTCGTGTTAAGGGGCAACGACCGATCTCATCGGTCACTCCAGATCGTTAGCGATATCTGTCAGATGAGATCGGGCGACCAAATCTGTCGCAGATATCTGCTCGTGTATGGCGGGCTAATAGTTACGGTGATATCCTTCCGTACAGATACGTTAACGGATCGAAATCCGTAAAAAACGTAATCGTCTAAAATAACCTCCATGGACTCAAATAACCTCGTAGGGATAATTTCCTCCTTCCATGGATTTAGCGTTACAACTAGATCCGTTAAGGACTTGACGTGACTTTAAGGTGCGGTAAAGTTTCTCGTTACCGCACGCCGTATTGAGACCGACGGATCTCTAGGAACTCTCTATTATCATTTAAAAATGATAGTACAGGACATTTCCATTTTCCGATCGTCACGTCGCGGTCACCAATTTCAGTTGGGCGTCCCTCCTATATTATGCGAAGCCTTGCTAGTATTACCTAGTCGTGTATGGTGATAGAAGCACTATACTTCCCGGAGAGGCACAACTGTGCTATGATCCTCTTATGAGTGAATGCTATATTTAGCTCCGTGAAGAGTTTCCTGGAACTAAATAGAGAGTGCCTAGAGATCCGTCGGTCTCAATACGGCGTGCGGTAACGAGAAACATTTACCGCACCTTAAAGTCACGTCAAGTCCTTAACGTATCTAGTTGTAACGCTAAATCCATGGAAGGAGGGAATTATCCCTAAGGCGGGGTTTACACCTGACGGGAAAAAACCGGACGGGAAAAAACCGTCGAAACGGACGGGGAAAAACCGTCGCAGTGTTCGCGTTACACCTGACGGGCCACTTGCGCGGGCCCGTCGCTCCCATTCTGCATACCTCCATTTTTCAAACAACAAAATTCAAACAAATAACCGAAAAACGCCCGTCCCCGTCGGCGGGCGTCCCCGTCAGGTGTAATACTAGAGATTCATTTCTATGTGTTGGCTACTCCCGGCGGGCCCGCCCCGTCGGACGGGCACCGATCTCCCCGCAACATTCTGCGGGCGAAATTTTCCCCGTCGCGGGGATCGCCCCGCTCTCCGTCAGATGTAACTCGATACACTTATTTCTTCGTGTTCTCCCAAAATGCGGGCCCGCAGAAAGGCGCGGGCCGGGCCCGCGTCCGTCAGGTGTAACGCGGGGCTAAGAGGTTATTTGAGTCCATGGAAGGAGGTTATTTTAGACGATTACGTTTTTTCCGGATCGCGATCCGTTAACGTATCTGTACGGAAGGATGCGTCACCATAACTCATTGCGTCAGAGTTACGGCGCCGGATTGTCAATACCTTACGAAGTATTGTGTACGGATCTACTAGGAACTCCCTAATAACACTGTATACGTATTGCTTTCTCGTGAGAATGGTTTCCAGCTCCCTGGAAGTTGAATGGAAAGTTATGAATGTTGTTGGCCTCATGGTCCTGTTCCACTTGAGCTATTGTGTTTTGGTTGATTATATCCTTTACTTTCAATCTGATCGAAAAATAGCTAACACTGATTGTCTTTTTCATGAAACAATTTACAAGTTGAGATGACGCCAAATTTTGAAATTTCCCAAAAATTTGAATACAACTTTGTTTGGCGAGGGGGAGGGAATTAAGAGGGAAAAAAAACTCTTCATCTCAACACTCAAACATTAAATCTAGAGTTATTCCCAAAATTTAATCTTTATTTAATCTTTACGGGTTATCAGGGGTTGCTTAGAAATATTCTTTCTCTATCTATATTTGCTTAGAAATATTATCCCTCTATATTCGCCTTGCTGATTTAAATCCAAATATCAACTTAAATGAAATTAAAAGTTTCTCCTGATAATGAAACAGGTGTCATCATTAGGACACGAACACGTTTTATGGAACCTAATGTTGACACCGAATAATACCATATTTTTCCGTCGAAATTTTAGGGTTTTCATGGTTACGCCTTCTTCCCCATATTATTAATAGATCGGCTGAATTTAAATTGTAATTTTTACTCAAATACTTGACCAGAAACATCCAAATTTGTAGACTCGCTTCACTGCAGTTCCATTCGTCACTGGAGTGATCTGTTACGGTTGTCATCAATATCATATCACCTAAACGATGTTTTACGCTCTACATAACTAGCGGAATCGGTCAACCTTAACAATTACTTTCTTATCCGAAATAAATCACTCGCGACGAAGTTTTGGAAACCCATTTCAAAACGGAAGTTAGTGAAAAACGTTGTCCATTTCCACGAAAAATAAAGAGTTACAATGTTTAATCGATTTCGACGGTTAAGCCATCATCAGTAACAAACAATAACTTTTATCATTACTCTGAAATTTTTTTTGGACATAATCTCTTCTCCATGCAAAGGTCACACATTTATTCAGGGTGCGACCTAGCAAGGCCGTTGGCGTGACTGTTTACTTGCACTTCGACGAAAAAAATGTTCTTTCGATTTTTGGACTTAACTGCTTTTCCATGTCAGCTCCTCAATTGGTGCTTTTACCCTACTTTGCTTGCTATAGTTTGCAAAAGGTATATAAAAGCTCCAAAACTGACCCAATTATTGATGCCCAACTAAATCCGCTCCGCCATATAGCCTTAGAACAAGTCCCAACCAACATCTCAAGTTTCATTTGAAATGCAAGAGATAGAGAGAAGAGTTTAACTTCAGGAGGAGGATGTTGAGTTGACGAGCGTGAAGAATTCGGAAGCCAAGGCCTTTTTGTGAAGTCTCTCGAACGTTAGGGCAGAAGGGGGTTTAGGTTGAGATGGTGGGAAGGAAGAGGAGAGATGAGGGCCAGCCGGCAGGTTTAATGAGACGAACCAGGGGGATGGATGTCCTTGGAATTGGAGACTTGGAGGCAAAACATTTTGACACCGCGAGCAAGTGAGCTCTTATGGGGTTACTAATTACCTTCATTATTAGTGTAAAGTATGTAAATTGGCTTTTTATCTGAAATATTTGTACATTGTAACTTTTATATATCAATTATTTTGTAGAATTAAAGAACTAAAGAAACAGGCCCGAGCGAATGAATATACGTACGAATGTGTCAATCATTCTGAAAATTAGTTCAGTGGTAAAAATTGAACTCTAAGGCATATTATGTAGTACTTGGCTTATGTGGTACTTGCTTAATTTCAGTTAAAGCAGTGTCAAAATATTGGAATATTTTAAACAATTACATCTATTTTATTGAAATTCATGTCATTTAAATGTACGTCAGATATTTCTAAGAACTCCTTAGTTGGCTAAATTGATCTCTTCATCGTTCATTGTTTGATCTCTTATAAGCCTAACTGAAGTCCTGCCTAGCTGAAGAATTGGAGGTAAAACATTTTAACAACTCGAGCAAGTGAGCTCTTATGGGGTTATTAATTTCCTTCATTATTAGTGTAAAATTATGTAAATTGGTTTTTTGTCTGTAAAATTGTATATTGTAACTTTTTTATAATCAATTATTTTGTGGAAAATTTTTTTTTTTTTGACGGGCCCGAGCTAATGAATGTACGTACGAAAGTGTCAATCAATCTGAAAATTAGTTCACTGGTAAAAATTGAACGGTAAAGCATATTATGTAGTACTTGGAATAATGGTAAACGATAAATTTCAGTTAATCCATTGTCAAAATATTGGATTATTTTAAACAATTACAACTATTTTATTGACATACATGTTATTCAAATGTACGGCAGATATTTCTAAGAACTCATTAGTTGGCTAAATTGATTCTCCAGTCCTTTTGATCTCTTCATCGTTTATTGTTTGATCTCTTATAAGCCTAACTGAAGTGCTGCCTAGCTGAAGACTTGGAGACAAAATATTTTAACACCGCGAGCAAGTGAGCTCTCATGGGGTTATTAATTTCCTTCATTATTAGTGTAAAATTATGTAAATTGGCTTTTTGTCTGTAAAATTGTATATTGTAACTTTTATATAATCAATTATTTTGTGGAAATAAAGAACTTAGAAAAAAAAAGAGTTTTTTTTACGGGCCCGAGCGAATGAATGTACGTACGAAAGTGTCACTCAGTCTGAAAATTAGTTCAGTGGTAAAAATTGAACGGTAAGGCATTTTATGTAGCACTTGGAATAATGGTAAACGATAAATTTCAGTTAAAGCAAATTGTCAAAATATTGGATTCATCTCGTATCTTATTTTCGCGCTCACGATAAAAGTGAACCATCAAGTTGAAAATTTGAATTGCGCATGCACGTATTTCCGTTTTTTACTCAATTTCAAATTTTTTTTTTAAATGATGCTACTGCAATGATTCCAAAAATTTTAAAATAAAATTTTTTCAAAGTTTCAAAAGTCAAGTGTCAATAATTCGAAAGGATGAATGGCTTGTGGCTTGGCTTGTATGGCTTGTTTGGTTTTTCGAAAGAATGAATTTGAAGGTAAAAGTATACACATATATGAAGTATACTGGGAATTTGGAAATATTATCTTGGAAAAATACCAAACGATGAATTTATATTTTAAATCAAACTGTCGTAATTTGCCTTGAAATATTTCTGTTCTTCTCCTACCTTCGCGTTTGATAGTGTTAGCTTTCCGTTTTGTGAAAAGCTTCACGAAAACGAGAAGAGGCTGTAGTCGACCTGATGGGAAGTCAATAAAACCTTTCAAATCTTAGACTCGTTTCCTTTTTACTGGTATGGCTATTAGCGTAGGTAGCTATTAACGCACAACGCCATTCCAAACTCAAACCAACACATTTCGATGAATAAGTGTCTTATATACGGTGATGTTTATACTAAATACTCAGGAATTGCTTATTTGCTTGGAATCATGTGGCGTCATGTGGCCTACGACCTCACTGAAAACGCCTAAAAACGTCTAAAACTGGGCACATGCAAATAATAGTACTTTAATTCAAAAGTTTAAATTAGTTCATAGATATTATTTAATTCCCCATCAGATGTCTTGCTACTCTATAGTCGTTTGATCTTCATTTTCAGTCTGCATAGTGCTGAAAGCTGGACAAGACGGATGACTTGTGTCCATCACACTGCACCGAGGACATTAATATTAACGACCTCTATTTGTTTAAGAGGTTTTGTAGACGAAAGATGAACAGTTCATCTTATACGGGCGCTGAATAGGATGAGGAAAAAAGCTTTATTGTCAGTATTATAATTAGATAAGTGTCTAATAAAAGATCAATCTACAAGACGTAAACAAGAAACTCGTTTAGTACTGAAGAAAAAGCGATTGAGTGATAAGTTTTGCTCAGCGCATATTAGAAGTCAAGCCGAACTTCTTCGCCTTTTAGAGTTCCTATGTTGAAACTATCAATAATTGTACCCGATCGAAAACATTCTATCGGAATGTGGAACTGTCCAACTGGAATGTTTAAAAAAAACTGGTCACAGTGTCAAACTACTGGTGTTCCTATTTTTGCCGCCAAAATAAACGAGTAGGCTTGTAGCTTAAGAGCGTTATTGCAACGCTGAGTCGTAGTCAAGTGGGAGGAGCTACGAATGGAAATGGAGCATTACGCATGCGCGCAAAATGTTATCGTGTGTGGTCCAATCGTTGTACGTATAAAAAAATCCTATTCGTAGCTCCAGGGAAGCCGAATACGCATGTAACCTTCCATGACGATAACCTACAATCAGTTTTTTTGTTCATAAGTTCCTACTTCGAGGTGGCATGACAAGACATGCACATTGTTATATTCGTGATTTTCAAAACGTGGTTGCTTTGCAGGATTCATCCTCACTTAAGATATGCTGATATTATAATTGGATTCTAACGCTTCACTGTCTACCATCTGTCCGATTTTTTCAAATTTGGAGGGTATTTGAGTATAAGTCTCAGGATGCCATCCTACTAATTTCGTGGAAATACGTAACCATTGCACATGCGCAAGCCTGAAATTGGATGTTATAGGCGAAGCTCCGATACTGATAGATCGATTTTGATGAAATGGGTAGGGATTGTCACTTAACGGAGAGGATAGACATAGACAGAAACTGCTGTTCTCTCCCTTGTTCGCGTATTAGCAGGTATCCACATCTTCTATTGGTTGATTATTTTCAATAATGATACGTAATTGGCCAAAGGAAAAAAGTGTAAAATACCGTACATGTAGAAGGTAATAGGTACAGGTAGGTAAATATTTATAACACATACATCTTGATCGTTCATCATGATGAAGTTCCCGAATGAGATTCTCCTAACCCGTGGCGAATTTCGATGTTGCCTTAACAAGTTCCCTTCCTTCTTCTACCACATACATTTCTAGTGAAAAAATTTTACCACATAGATGAAGTTGATGATAATATAATACTTCTTCCATTAAGAATGAATACATTATACAAGTTATGATGGTAATAATTAATCGATGACTCGGGCTTAAGCGAAGATTTAGTGTAGTGTAGTCACGACTTTTGAATAGTTTCATTAAATCGTACAACGATTCCCTATTCTTACAGTACAACTTAATGGTTAGCTTCTGGTTTGCTTGCGCTAGGAAAACTGAACTGAACGACAACTACTTAGTTTGGGAACAAAGTTCAGCCTAAAACAGCCTTCAGTATCAACACTGTAAAAACGCGGTAAAATATTACACAACGGTTCATTATTTCCGCTTTCTGTGCTGATAAGTTGGATACCCTGCTAAATTGGCATCCATCCGTCCCTCATATCACTGGAAATTTCGTATTTATCTGGTGAAAATTTAGCAACTAGTTCGTGTAGCAAGCATTCCCTTATCACGCGTGCATCCCTTATTCATTCTAATACAACTGGATATATGTACAGAACCATCCAAAATTTGTACGAACCATCAAATGGCTACCGATATGACCTATGTATGAAGCAAAAATTTCACGTTTGTGCATACTCAGAGGTTACCATTGACGAGTACCGATGTAATAAAGTTATAGGTAGAACACAATTATTACCCTTACAACGTAACCTCAGTATAAGCAAATAGAAAAAAATCCAAAGAGCTCGAGGCTCAGTCACGAACAGCTAAAATTGAAAAAGGAGCCTTTTAGCGAATTTTTGAAGAAAATTAAGCTATTGCTCTCGCCTCAAAATTTGTAGAATGTGATTTTTTGAAAAAATTTTAGGCAGAAATCCGTTTCAGGCTATTCTGAATCATATTCTGAAGTTTAACGCATTTTTTTATGTATGTATGTATGTATGTATATATGTATGTATGTATATATGTATGTGTCATTCCAAACGATAACTGTCCGTAGAATTGTGCTAGAAACTTCAAACAAATTTTAAAATGTTAAGGGCACAAAACGAAAGTTCAAGTTCGTTGGCCAGCATGATCGGATTACATCTTCGGGTTGAAATTTTCAAAAATGTAGTCAAAAATTTCAAAATAGCCTGTTTTTTGCGATTTGTTGTGCGAAATAATTTTTTCAGCATACTAACATGTGGTATATTCGGAATCAGCGTAAAATTTCCTATAAGAATATGTATCAAGTTTTCAAAAATTTCAAAGTTGAAAAATCAGTCAAAAATCGAAATAATGCCGTTCGCTAGTTGTAAAAATCGGTAATATTCTTCAAAAATTCGCTCATGGGGTCATGCTGCATGACTGGACTTTTGTGACGCGATCGCCGACAATTAAGGGTGCAGATCCACCAGGATTAACAGAGTGAGCAGAGAAGCAAACTACTTTTTAACATTTTATTCTAGAGAATATGACAATTGTAACATATTAAGTAACGCTAGGTTATTCAAAAATTCATTGGATTTTTTTCTTGTGAAAGAGGTAGGGGTTTTCCATCTTTAAGCCCAATATGCTACTTTAATCACTGAGTAAACAGAAAAACAAATTGTTCATCTTTTCAACATATGATGAGAGATGATAGAATTTTGAAATGGAACTTCTTTGGGACTGTAGTGAGTTATAGAGCTGACCTAATCATCTGACTGGGCCCCACATTTATTTTCTATCTTAGTTAAAAGTTCAAACTGACTGCTCTACGAAGCTACAACTAAAGCTGCAATGTAGAACTACAAATCTACGCTTACTATGTGTCTTAAAATTGCAAAAACTCGCAGTTGGCATCCATGTTCGCTCGCTCGAGGTCATTTTCCACGTGTAGATGTGAAAAGGAGGTGCAAGAAGAAATCAAAGAATACTCTACAATAGTATTAAAACCTAATACTACAATCGCTAAGGGAAATAAACTACCCACGTTTACCCACTCACTTTTTTTACTGCCACGTTTAATCTTTTCTTTTCAGTTTGGTTTCAGACCAATAGTTTGAGTTTAGGGGGAGAAAAACCTTTCTGGTCAATATCCAAATCCAACTTGAATTAGCTAATTATTATCTATAGGAAGTCTTCCTTCAATCCTTGATAAATTGCACAATTATTTTTTGTGTCAGGATATTGACAGCATGTGCAACGCGGGGGTACAGCTCAGTCTTCAGGAGAATCGTGGATTATTCAGGCAGGCAGTATTATTGGGGTATTTCTCACAACGTGCAGGTAGAAAGAGTACTTTGTCAATTAAGGCTGTCCGGTTTGTGAATTTTTATTATAAGGGTAACTCATACAAACTGAATAGTGAAAACCTCTGCAAAATATATAATTTAAATGAACCTGACACCATATACCATTTCTGTCTTAGTTGCCCAATGTTGGAGCCTTACCGAAAGCACTTTGTCGCGTGCTATATTGTGGGCCGAAATCTGGTAGATGAAGATGATCGGTTATAGAATTTACTCGATTTTCAAGACGATAAGCAGAAAGCTATAAAGGTGTTTATTTTGTCACCAGGTCTCTTCTACTCCGATCATTTTCCCTTAATGAATAAAGAAATCGTCGAGATAGGATATCAGTATCTATTTGTCTGCATATCAGTATTTATATACAATTCACCTACTCCAGAATGATTAGTTGAACAAATTTCCTACAGGACTACTGTTTCTTACTGCCTACTAGTACCTAGTTTATTTTCAGTCATATGACTGTCATCATTCATGTTTTTCTAGATTGAACTTATGAGTTCTTTCTCATTGAAGTTTCTTTTTTTTAAAAACCCTTTATTATGTAATTTCAGTCCAGGTTATGTTTCGACTTATCAAGCTGCTCACAAGCCACTTAAGCGTAGGCATATACTTTATTTTTTTCCCTCTTCTTTGCACATTTCAGGCATTTATATTGAGATGCATATTATTTTATATATTAACCCTCGGATAGGTGCGGTATCAAATTGATACAGAACATGGCTTTGAAGGGTTGGTACGACATAGGTTATGGCTGCTTTTAATCAAATTGATACACCGCGCCCATCCAGGTAATTTACAGATTACCTACGAGATTGAAAATGTCAATGGAAGTGATGAAGATCACCCTCAGGAACAGCCGATGCAACTGCGTGAGAGAGCTTTTCCACAACCCACATCAGGGAAAAAACGGAAGAGGTGCGACCCCTGTAAAACTTCAAAAAAAGTAGATGGACGACGGACAATTGCGTACTTTGTGAAAAATTTCTGCGTTCAGAGCACTTGAAACCTATTTGTAAAGATTGTTACCAAAAAATAAATTTAGCTCAATAAGAAAATTGGTACCTAAAAGTTTCGCCTAACATACGTTTGTTGCCACAAATTATGTGCCTTACTTAAAATTTTCGTTCTTTTTTTCTAGTTTATTATTTCGTTCCTTTGAGTTTACGAGTATAGTTCCTATCTATAGACTTGTATTTTTTCCATAAAACGTTTGCTGCAAACGTAGGTAAACTCATCGGTGAAGAATTTTGCCAAAAAATCGTTTACTAAATAAGGAAATACGTTACAATTATGCCTAGCTCAAATTATTAGTTACCTAATTTTTCAACCTGATAATTTAATTTCTTTAATTTTTCTATACAGTTATAGTAGTTTCTCTACCTATCAGGTTGTTTGCTAGCCCAATAAAACTATTGATTCGAACAATGGTTAACTTTATACTATTTCCCTTAACCCATTTCCCCTCCTAACACCCATTGTATCAAAATGATACGCCGTTTTTTTTTAGACCGCGCCTGTCCGAGGGTTAAGACCTGAACTCATAGTAATAATCACATTGTGGTTTTATACAATAAACTGATTACTACTACTACTATAGGAAGTGCGTTCGATTAGTTGAAAAATTGTGCCATGTTAGAGCGGGGGTGAAGCCAAATGCTCCCTCGCAAAGCAGGCCATCTCCGGTGGTTGCCTACACCAACAAGGGCTTCCTTCCCAAGCGGTGACTGACCCCCGCCCTCTTCCGGGCCCTGTGCCCGCCCCGAGTTAAAGGCTAATCTCGCTGAATATGTTATGTAAGTCGGGTCTCAACAGGAGTAAATCCAAGAGGTTGTTTGGTTTGGGTATATTGTCGGAGAGAATAGGATTTGGGGAATCTCCGGGTTCAATCTTTATCGAGTTTGGACAAAGGTTTATTCACGTTTTTGATTAACGGAAGTTGCGCCACCATCGCATCTATGATGCTTGCATAGATCGTGACTCGACTCAACTGACACAAATTTACGACACATGTAGCAGAAACCAATAAGAAGGCCATTAAAGATATAAATATCATAAGGTCTTTATCGGGGGTAAATGGTGGACACCCAAAAAATATGGTTGCAGCCAGTAGAGCCATAGTTCGTCCTTTGCTAGATTTCGGTTCGACAGCTATACAAAAAATGAATCTCAAATGTATCGAGAAATACGAGGTTCTTCTAAATAGAACAATTAGGGTTTCATTGGGAGCTTTCCGCTCAACACCTATCAACGCCATGCTTGCGGAAGCAAGTGAGCCCCCTTTAAGTGTCCGGAGAGCTATGATGACAAGACGGGAATTGATAAAATCAACTGCTGATGAATCCCACCCTATGCACCCCAATATTGGCACTCACTCCTTGAGACGCCTACTTGAAGAAACACTGAGTACTTCACTTCCACCAACTCTCAATAGGCTCTTGGATGGCGTGATACACGTCACAACGCACTCACTTATTTTCTCGCTGGAAATGCCAGTATCGATGGTTAATCTCCAAGTGAGAGCAGAAGTACCAGGAATCAATGAAGGACGACAGCAAATGACATCACGAGAACTAGCAGCACACACTGAAGAGATGATGATTGATGAATATGCCAACCATTATCACGTATATACGGACGCATCCAAAAAAGATAATGGTGTTGGCGTTGGTTTATACGATGCACATTCCAATCAAGCTCATTCCTACACGTTACCGCTCAATTTCCAAATAAACAGTGCTGAGCTTTTTGCAATTAAAATAGCGATAGATAAATATGGAGCACTAAATTGTCCATTAGTCATTTTAACTGATTCCAAAATAGCTTGTTATATGTTATCCCATATCCACAGAGGAGAGATTAACAACTATATTGTATACGATATAGCAAGATCTCTCTTGAGCACCTACAAGAACAAGTCAATTGTCATACAATGGATCCCAGCCCATGTTGGTCTTCGAGGAAATGAGAAGGCCGATGAGGCAGCTAAAATTGGAGCTCAATATGCCAATTCCACGTCCTTGAAACCATTCATACCTTTAACTGATGCTTTGCATATTGCCAAACAACTAATGGTGAGAGAGTGGCAGGAATGTTACAATCATCAGTCCTCGTTTAAAGGAATGTATCATTTCCAGGTCATGGAAAAAGTTTCCAAAACACCCCACATACTCCAACTATGACTTCCAAGAAAACAAATGGTGCAGCTAATACGCCTTCGCACAGGACACGGACATGTCAACCGGAGTCGCTTTCTCACTCAGCTAGCTGACTCACCAAACTGCGAATACTGCGAAAATGTGGTGGAAGACATGGAGCACAAAATTATGAATTGTCCCCTCTATGCCGAAGAACGAGAAACTTTCGAGTTAATAAACGAACATCAAGATCTCGCCCATGTTCTACAAACGGCAACTCTTCGAGAGCTCAAGGAATTGTTAAACTTCATGTCAAGTGCTGGCATTCGCTTGTGAATATGCCATCTCGCAGTGAACTGTAATTTCTCCGTGTTATAGCTTTACTTCTTGTTAATTACTGGTTATATGCTTCAATTAGAATGCGCAACCATTAATAAAGAATTTAAAAAAAAAAAAAAAAACTGACACAAATAATTCTGACCTGCTGTACAACGCCTCAAAGTTCGCTCTTCATAAACTTGATAGAATGTTGAGAAAATAGGATGAAGTCCGTTTCTGTTGCTTGGGCCTTGTGGTGTTGAGACATTGTTTAACGAGACCACAGCAGATCCAGTGTCATCATTACCTTCACACTGTGCGTACCTGCATTGATCTTGCTGATCCACTCTTTTGAAAACTTGAAGTGTCCATCAGTCTTGATCCTCGAGATAGCTTTCCAACCTCTGAACACAAAAAACTGCTGCCAGTCATTTATCTGAACGAAAACGTTGTTCCTGTAACGATGGATTTTTCCATCTCGGAGAGAGGTGTTGAATTTTCCTCAATAAAGAGAAAGCACCAGTTACTCCAAAAGAAACATCGAGGGAGGTTTCAGATTCTTCTCCTTGAAACGATCCTGGAAGAAGAAATACACGAAACACCGAAAAACGACCGTGGATGGATGGGGGTGGATAAATTAAGGTACCGTTTCTCAGATTTCGGCATCTCGTCTCACGACATTCATTGCAATAGGATCGATGTGAAATAATCGTAATGTCCTACTCCCAATAGTCTGGTCTCAACGCCTTTTCTGTGTCAGTAATTATACGCCGAACAAGGGAGCTTATTTCTCGGCTGCTCACCCATCTGTGAGCATCACTATAGAGCCGTTGTTGGTGGATTACTGTACCCAGCTTAGTCCACGTCAAGTGGACCACCCTGGCTAGTAGTAATTCCTCTTGTCAACGCCGATCCTTCGGTCTCGTCTGGACTCCAGATGTGGAAAACACACACAAAACAACTGATGACACACAAAACAACTGATACCACCTTCTCCGAACCTCCACTAGAGCGAACTGGCGTCGTATCTAAAGAGTTGAAAAGAGTGTAACTCTACACACAAAACTGTGTTTCATCTCTCATTCCCACGCCAAGAGTCCGAGGTACGAGTATTAGGTATGTCGAGTGTCTCCTATAAAGGTGGGGGGGTGGGCACACACACAAAACAAGTGATGACACACAAAACAAATGATACCACCTTCTCCGAACCTCCACTAGAGCGAACTGGCGTCGTTTCTAAAGAGTTGAAAAGAGTGTAACTCTACACACAAAACTGTGTTTCATCTCTCATTCCCACGCCAAGAGTGAATTTTCTGCTTGTGTCATGCAAGACTGCAGTGGAGATGGAACTGATTGATTTTCAAAGTGACCTTTCATTGAAATCTCTCACTTCAAGCAATGAAAATATTTGGCCTTTTGTTCCTAAGCAAAAATTTCAGATTGGTTTACTAGTGAAGGCAATGTTCAGCTCAACATATCTCTGTGAGATCTCATTTTCCAGTATGAAATTCATTAAAAACAAGTACAGAAACAGGTTTTGCTCTCCTCAGGCCCTTTGCTTCTCCTCATGTTTGGGGCAACCTGCTGGACGTCTAAATTCTTCACTATTGGAACTCTACAAATATTCATGTTGTTGTACTTCTTTGTCAGTTTCTTCTTGTAGTGCCGCCTCTTCTAGCGAGGTTTGGTGATAACTCCCGCTAATCTCCGTTCTTGATCCAGATGGAAATGCTCAGATATATCAAGAATTTTGGTCCAGTTCCACATGTTCGCAATAGGGGCCTTTAATTTGTGCTACATTCGATCTCTTCACCGTGTCCATTGATTCACTTGATGAATTTTTATACTGGAGGAAGTTCATAATTGGACTCAGGATTGCTGTCCGGGTGATATTCAGCATACGTCGTATCATTCATGTTTCATACACTTCTAATCTATCCATGGGTGTCCGTATAATAAACAAAGCCTGTCTAGGCCATTTGCTTCTCCTCATGTTTAGGGCAACCTGATGGACGACTAAATTCTTCGCTATTGGAACTCTAGAAATATTCATGTAAATCCCAATAAATAACAATTGCACAACCCTATATTGGATTTCCTCAGAATAAATTTCACTTTTGCAGCATCAATTTTGCATCCTTTGAGAGATTGAAACATGGGCTTCATCAAAGTCGCCAAGGTATTTGGCGACAACAAGTCAGAGTTTTGTGGATTTGACACCAAAATCAGATTCAGCGCCGTAAATGCTCCAACTTCTCAAGTTTCAGCTCCAAAATGAGAATATTGGTTGAGAATGAGCTTGAGGGGAATCCATGTGTTGAGAAATTCAATTGATTTGCGGCTTGCGTTTTCGTTAGAGAGGTGGTTAAGGACTCCGTACACCATGACTATTCCGAAATACATTTTTGATTGAGTAATAAAATGACTTTTTTCTCTTATGAATTATTTTTGTTAAAAAATTATTATTTGGTGGTGGATGATAACCTATAGAGTGAGAGCTTCTTATCGACTTTTTATTGGACAATAGAGACACCTGTTGTTCTGAGAGTCCACGGATCGTTGAGCGCTTCCTACATTTCATCCTCGACCGCCCCTAACCTCATCTAATGGAAAAGAATTGAATAAGATGTTTCGTCAACTGAATATTATTGGGACAGCCCTTCCTCCCACTATAGAATGATTCGAAAAAAACATCTGCCAAGTTAGATGGGCAGTATATCTTCCTCACAAACAGTAACATGGACGTATAGAATTAGTTGAAGAACAAAGTACTAATCAAAATGATTAATAAGTCGAAGTTATGAGGAATTATCGTTTGCGCATGCGCACGGACTACTTCCAACGGCAATGAAATTTATAAAGGAACGTCTAGGAACCGAACCCCACAATCTTTGAAAATTTCATGAAAATCGGCGCATTAGTCTCGGAGTTTATCTGTGTCGATCAGTTTTAGTTTTGGGCATGCGCTAAAGTTATTACTCCACCTATCGCGATATAATTCAAGGGGAATATTCCTGGAACACATACCCATCTACTCCCCGAGTTTGAACGAAATCGGACCAATAGATGATAGGAATAATCGGCATCATAATAAATTAACGTTTGCGCATGCGCACAGACCGCTATTCAGGAGACGACCATGAAAGTTAGTTATAGGGGACCGTCTAGAAGCTATTCCGTAAGATCCTGTAAATTTCATCAAAATCGTTCCATTAGACTCGGAGTTTTGCCTGTGTCAATCGATATTAGTTTCGCGCAAACGCAATTTGTATTACAGTAGTAATCGCAATATAATTCATAGGGCATTTTTCCGGAACATGTACCCAATTACCTACCGAGTGTGAACAAAATCCGACCTACAGATGATGAGAAATCGATGTTATGAGAAATTAACGTTTGCAGGCTGCTCTTGATTCGACGTCTTTGAAAATGATAGGCGACAATCTAGGAGCTAACCCGCACAATCCGTGAAAATTTCATCGGAATCGGACTTAAACTTGGTATGGTTTTGGGCGTGACAAGGATTTACCACAGACAGAGAGACAGAAGACACGGAACCAAAATTGATCAGCAAGATCTGAAACGGAAAAAGAAGTGAAATTTTTGATTTTGGAAGATAACAATTTTTTTCGTCTTCAATCACGGTCACAAAGCTTCACTAACATCGGTAGGAAGGAAGCAAATTATTGAGGCATTATTGTACGAGCATTCAGCTTTCAGGGATATGTCATCGTGTTACGTGTAATGCGGCCTCCTAAAAAAATATAGTAAAGCCGTATTCGTAATAAAATGACTTTATATACTTTAAAAATAAAGTACTTGGGGATGCTGGTAGATCAGCGACTATCATGGAGGGAACACATAACACATAACTAGTCTCAATAGCAGACTGCGGAGGCTCATTCCGATATGTCAAGAAGAGCATAACTTCTTACAAGTAAATACATTAAAAATGTTGTATTTTGCAGTCGTGCAGTCACTACTGATATATGGCATTATTTGTTGGGGTAGAGCAGTTTAATCATTGTTAAAGATAATCTTTCTCACTCAAAAGATGATCTTGAAACTCCTGCTCAAGAAAAAATCTGCTTTTTCCAACAGAAGATTTAAATAAATCTAAATTTAAATAAATGTTTCAAAGTTCCAACGACTTACGAACTAATTGATAGAAAGTGGACCATTCAAGTGTATAAGGAGATGACAGATGGCAAACTAACACAGGTTACACCCCCCAACCCGTTCGGGTACGTCTTTGATGCTGAAAATTGATTTGAAAAACACAACTTTTGCTCAAAGATCACAGGAATACCGATACTTAGGAATAAAAGTCTTTAGTAAACTTCCAGAAGAATTAAAACTGGCTCCGACATTACATATTTTCAAAAAAAAAAAAAAGTTTAAGCTGTTCAACTTAAATTTATTATACTGCAAATAAATACAACATTATTTTTCCAATAATGCCCGAGTTCTCAATCGGTTTCCCTACAACTTGTCACAGTCACCTTAATATCTACTTGCGATTAACTGGTAAGGGAGGAAGGCTCTCAATTTTTGCCACGGGAGCTACATAACGCAACCAATATGAGTGTTTTTGCCATTATTAAGACTTCCTAATCCATTGCTTGTTCCAACAATGAAATCAATAATGCTATTAATTTTTCTGATAATATATTGGCAACAACCAGCTCTAAAACAAGACACGCATATGAATGTTGATAACTAACTTGTTAGCGATGACAGATCAGTTAGCGAGGTCGCCTCTTTGGTGGGACCTGAAAACAAAAATACATTGATAAACACAAATAATAATAAATAGTATGAATGAATGTGTAACAAAAGAACAAAACAGGACACACAGATATCTGGTATGAGATTAAACATTACTTCCTGTACTGGAATGGGTGCTATTGGTGTTTTCCAGTTTAAAACCTTGAAAATTACAGTTTGTTGTGTACGATTTAGGGGTAAGCTTTTTCTATTTCCTGGAGATGTTTTTGACGAATCCCCGTCAATATGGCAGATCGTGTTCGTGAGAAAACCTTCATTGCCTTCCAGACACCTGTGGTTATTTGAGGCGATTCAAATAAGTTAACGTATCGGTACGGAAGGATGCGTCGCCAAAACTCATTGCGTCAGAGGTTGGGCACCGGATCGTCGATACGGCACGACGTATTGTGTTTTACGGATCTACTAGGAACTCTCTAATTACTCGTATTTGATTTCGAGAAACCGAATACAGATGTTAAGTATAAAACACGTATGAAACAATAGCCGAAAAGGTTGGCGAACCGTCAAAAGCAACTTGGCAGAGTTTCAACTTGGATTTCAGCACCCTGAACATGTTTATGGAAGATGGTCTGAATTCCGAGGTTCAGCACGCACGAATAGGGCCCTTAGGCAAAGAATTTATTAAATATATAATGTACTCGGTAATTATGCTTATTACAGCAAATCAATGCATATTAAACACAATATTCGTCCGGAAATTGAGAAATTACCACTATAGGTAAAATCTACACAGTCAACTAACTGATCTCTACAATTTCATAGAAATAGCTCTTACTGTAGGAAGAATTCGAAGGAAGCAATTAAAATTCACAATACACAATATCCAAAAATGGTTTGATAAACTGGTTTACCAAAACGGATACAAGGTAGGTAACACGAATTGATTACAATTCCTTTAAGAATAAAATAAAGTCCAGTCATGCAGCATGACCCCATGAGCGAATTTTTGAAGAAATCTTCGACATTTCAGTCGCTATTGATCGTGTTGAGAAATTTTAGTTTATGATTTTGATAGACAAGCATGGAATCAAATTATTAACACATGCACAGAGTAAACTCATCAGTTGTGATTACATTTTTTTTTTTTTTTTTTTTTTTTTTTTTTTTTTTTTTTTTTTTAAGCACCTAGGTACTACCTACGTTTTAAACAGCATGGTTCTAGGATTGGTTATACAGGGATACTTCCATAAGAGTAGTTCAATCTGAATTTGGACAATGTTTCATGCAAATATTACCGATTTTTACAACTAGCGAACGGCATTATTGCGATTTTTGACTGATTTTTCAACTTTGAAATTTTTGAAAACTTGATACATATTCTTATAGGAAATTTTACGCTGATTCCGAATATACCACATGTTAGTATGCTGAAAAAATTATTTCGCACAACAAATCGCAAAAAACAGGCTATTTTGAAATTTTTGACTACATTTTTGAAAATTTCAACCCGAAGATGTAATCCGATCATGCTGGCCAACGAACTTGAACTTTCGTTTTGTGTCCTTAACATTTTAAAATTTGTTTGAAGTTTCTAGCACAATTCTACGGACAGTTATCGTCTGGAATGACACATACATATATACATACATACATATATACATACATACATACATATATACATACATATATACATACATAAAAAAATGCGTTAAACTTCAGAATATGATTCAGAATAGCCTGAAACGGATTTCTGCATAAAAATTTTTCAAAAATTCACATTCTACAAATTTTGAGGCGAGAGCAATAGCTTAATTTTCTTCAAAAATTCGCTAAAAGTTCAAGGGTTTTGGTCAAATTTACAGATCTAAGTATATGTATGTACATTATAATATTTCATTAAGAACCTACAAACAATTATTCTAATCTCCAAGTGAAACGAAAGCTTTAAAACCATATACCTACGCGTTCTATTTATAATTTTAGTTCCCCTATCGTGGTTGCATTAGGATTGTTAAATCGTTCGAATGTGCCAAAAACCGAATTTTGGCACATTGTCAGCTATGATAGCTAATGGGTACATTATAAAAATTCGCCTGAACTGAACTGGTAACCATTTTGATGAATAATGACAATGAGTTCGATCCATGAATGTGTTTTGCAAGTTTTTGTTTTGCGCCAAAACCAAGAAAGTGGGGCACGACGCACATTCATGATTTAGTCACAAAATTCCAATCGGGTATTCTTGGTTACAAAATGATGAATGTATCACATCATCTTTCTAGTATGGTTCTTCTCAATGTTTATCCTATTTTCGAAGTGATGTATGTGACAATGTGACACTCTCTCACACTTGACCCTTCAGTACTCGCGTCACTCTACACACACGAATACTCGGGTCTATATGACCCAATCCACTTCAAATTCAAATTTGTCATTTTTAAAGATGGTAAATTTTTAAAAGGTCACATTTTGAATGAGGCACTAATGCTGTATTATTTGAATACAAACTTCGTCCAAAAAACCTGCTCTATATGATTAATAATGGTCATTTTATTTCGATATTATACGCGTTGAAAAATCCCAAAATCATGAAGAAAGGAATTCCAAAAGATAAAGCTTAAATAATGCAAAATGAACGTTTACTATGATATTTTATTCAACATGATGTCTTTGCATCAAAAGCGCTCGCTCCCAGTACTCGACTTGCAAGTGACGACGGACTCCTCCGAAAGGAACGTAAATGATAATTCAACGTTACCTAATTCGTTCATCCCCCCAACTTTACGAATTATTTGAATGTACTTAGTCGGTGAGAATGAAGGAACGCGGTAGCTAATGCATCAGCGGCCAAGGATTCGCTCGAGTAGACTCAATGAATTGAAACGCCCAGCATAATGTGAATGCAGACGTAACGTGTAATTGGTTCCTCGTTGCGTGTAATTCAACTCAAGGTCGTGGAGACATTAAATTTTGAGATGCTCGTCACAGCCTAGTTGGCAGCAGACTGGCGCTTTTGCGACGGGTCGTCTGTAGGAAGTAATTACCTTAGCTGAGCTCGAACGTTCGACTGATTCCTACCGTATGCGGCAAGGAAAAACTTCTCGATGTACAAATCTACATCGTGTGAACTGTGAAATTCCCTCGGTCTTCTCTTCATGAACGCTTTTGTAGAAAGTCCAACACAACACCGATCCTCTAGATCCAATATTAATATGAAATAACGCGATTCCCACATTCCCGGAAGAAAAACATTCGTAATTGGTGTGATGGAAAGCTTGAGGTTATAAATCTAAGGAAGGACGAGACGATTTAGTTACGGTCTGATGATCCCACATCCTGTGAACTTGGATAAAAGTGATGGCGTGTGACGGTAACGCGTGAAACTCGGTGAAAACGTGATGAAACTTGACACTTATTCACGCAAGACATCATGCTTTGAGGTTTCAATAACGGAAATCGGCAAGTAAAAATATTTTTTCGTCATTTAAACTATTCTCGTCCCAGTATCTTTGATAACCTTAGCGCTTTTACACTTCTATGTCAGTATTCAAACAAGTACGAAAGTTATGTTACAGTTGAGTATAGATTTATAATTACATTACCTACTCAAGATTAGCTTCATAAATATATCATTGTTAGGCTGTTAAGATATAATATCTGTGTTCCGAACACCGCGAGTTCATGAACTTTACGGAACTGGTTTGGCGCCGAACCTTTTGCGCACGTGAATCCTGTTCCAAGCGTTTTGAGTTCAGGAACTCAACACTCGCTAAGGTGTTCCCACAGCTTCGGGTTCAAGAACTGAGTTCAGTGAGTTCATGAACTTTTCAGACCTCCTCGGGGATAGGGGTTGAGAACTGGAACTGAAGGAAACCTTTCTAAACCTTCCAAAAATGCATTTCACCGCAAACTTTCACGCTAAATTCCTTGTCATTAGCCTGCTTGACGCTTGTTGTGTTATCGTTTTTCATATCTCTCTTTCAATTACCTTCATACCTGGAAAAATACTCTGAGGGTGGCAATTAGCAAATAACTTTCAACAATAGTTGAAAATGCCGTTTTTTGCACTTTTTTGGCCTTTCTTCAAAATGGTTCTAACGATTTCGATGACGAGGTTTTCACGTTACTAAAGACGACGCTAGCGCTAGTTGGTGCATTGAGTGTCAGGTGAACTATAGTGTTCCCACCGACGGGTTCATGAACCTAAAAGTTTCGCGAACTTGTGAAACCCGTCTGAGTTCATTCAGACGGGCGCTTGGAACACAGCTAATGATTCATATCTATTGCAAATTTCAACGTGTCTTCTATAAACTCCAGAACTAGAAGAGCAGCCTCATTGTCGAGACGAAACAACTCAACCAATCTTGTCTCACACAATTTAGCGAAAAACTATTGCTTTTTTACTTACTGTATCAAGTAGGTCTCAATTTCAAGAACTGAAAATTTTATTTTTATCCAATTTTTAAACTGGCCGATAAAGTAAAATATGCAAAAGGATAGATTCAAACAAATTGAAAATACAATAAATTAACAAAAGGAGCTTGAATGAAGATATTAGCCTACTAAATAGGTGCATTTTATGAGATTTGAAAGGCTGCTCATTATAAACTTACTAAAGATCAGGGCCCCATACATTCTCAATGCCAGAACAGGTTTAACTGGAGGTGGATAAACAATTGTTTACCTGCATTATCCGTCAGATATCCTGTACTTTTAATAGATGGACGCTTGTTGTACTGCAAGCTTGTTTCATTGGTCTACTTTTTACTCCTTAATGATAGTATTTGTGGATTTCGGAGAAGTGCAGTGCAGAGGTTAGCAATTCACTGGACAATCCAGATGTTGCGTTCATCAAAGAATAACAACGCTTTTCTAGCTAATCCATTGTCTACTATTGATTAGCATCTTTCAACTAAATGAAAATTGATTGCTATACTGGAAAACCTTAGAACGTCGGACTGAGAAACCTGGCCATTGATAGTTAGCATAGTACTGAACTTGTTTGACTAGCACAAACGACCTTACTTGTTACTAGTACCAGTAGACAGAGCCAGAAAGATGGATTATTTTCAAAATGTCGAACAGGATGACAGGGATACACGTCCTTTTGGCACCTCATTCACAACCATAATTATCCAACACGAGAGTCATCACTGTCTTGTCTGTTCCTCTAGTGACAAGTAGGCGTTCAGAACTCTTCTCCCCTGAAAACATAAATTTGAAAGGGAAAGTTTTCGGGATGGAAAAGCTCCGTAATTCAATACGCGACGTCGGTTGGGTTCACTAATGAAATCGGAAAGACGTCAAACGGTAAAAGACAAGCCGGCAAAATTGATTGAGCAAAACTGATTACTCCTGAAGGAGCTGGGCCTGATGTTGCTTCCTTTCGTGGATACGAACCCTTTCATCATCGCTGAAAGTGCGACAACTTAAATAGGCCCTTCCCTAATAAGGAAACTCCATCCAACAGCCAAAAATAACCAATCGAATTCAATAAACTCCGAAAATTTTCGACGACGAAGAGTTTTTAATTAGTAAATGCATCAAGTTTATGATTACTACAAGGACTAGTATCATAATTTTTTAATTGAAAATATGCTATGAGCAAGCCCGTGGAGTCTAAATTCAGATTTGTGTTCCAACCGTACTTAGGAGAATGGTCGAATCCGCTCAAACACAAACATAAAAATCTAGTCACATGCTTGTAGGCCTTCAATATAATCATTCGAACTTGACGGACTTTTCTGACGTCCCTATGTGTCGATTCTATTGAATTTGAAATCTTTGCTAGATCTTGATTGAATTTTCCAGAATATAATCGATGGAAGCCAATTAATCATAGGCGCTCTCTGATCCGCACAGAAGGGTAGGGTAATCTGTATTAATGTGCAGCATGTTTCGTCAATTGTATACAGTGTGTACACAAAACAGGTCTGCTAAACTGTAGGAGTCGATTCTACAGCCCTCGTTCTGACCGAAAGTTTCTCGTAGAGATTTTTTCAAACGCTGAGTTTTCGAGTAATTCAATTTTCAAGATTATTTTCGTGTTTTCGACCTTTTGTCACTAAAACGATCATCTCCCTTAATTTGCTGTGTACATTTAAATTTGAGGAGACTGTTGGAAACATCATCAAATTTCCTATCGGATAGATGCCTGACCTATTTTTTTAAGAATTAAGGCTCTAGACATAAACAAGCCCTCTGAAACGCAAATTTTACCCAATTTGGGAAACCTCGAGTTTATTCAATCGGAAATTGAAAAATGAGAATCAATATTTTTTCAAGATGCAAGAACTTTAAAACTGCGCCGAAATGTCACCTTTTCAACGGTGCAGTCAATTTTAAAAATGGAAAGTGGAAAAGATTTCTCATCGAAATAAAGTTACAGACCCCCCCCCCCCCCCCCCCCCCCCCCCCCCCCCGTTTCGTGTACACCATGTATAGTCCGTCACAATGAACAAGGAAAGTAAGCAAGTATTCTTCAATACTTGAAATATTCAATTATTGTTTAGCGTAGAAGGGCTATCTACTACAGAAACAATAAATCTTTGTGTAACAATTTGCAACGCTTAATATCTTCAACTCGCAATTTAACTTTGCGTGAAATACAACACATCACAAAAGACGCTGTGAATTAACATGCTGGAAACTGCCAATGAAGAAACGACAGAGGAGCCGAATGTGACTCAACCTGATTATGATTCATCATCTTCCAGCGTTTTTGAGTAAATTGGTTTTGTTTAAATTTCCCTCATGAGTTACTTCTACTCTCCCAGCATGTTTTTAGTTATTTATTCATTTACAATAATTACAACATTTCCCCAAATACTTATGTACAGCCTGTGACACGGGTCTTCTTGAAAACTTATTTCATGTTCTATTTGAGTGTCCTATGTATAACTGGATCAGAAAAGATATATCTCGGACTTGGTGGGGGTTACCGGAAACTTGATAAATTTTGTATCAGTACCAAGTGAATTGGACTTGAAAAAGGCTATATTTCTTCTTAAGTGAAGTTAGCAAACTGAGAAATTTATGGTTGTTTGACTGAAGGATATCGCTTATATATACTGGTACTGCCTATGTTAACTGCTTGAATGTTTTTGAAATGATTTATGAAGTTCATTGTGTGTTTTATTTTATTGTTGTTTCCAATAATTATAAGGTAAAGAGAATAAGCTGAATTAATAATGAATGTATATTAATTTGTAATTTATAAAATATTTGAAATTTCTACTAACGCTGTAACGCTGGAATAGATTATCATTAATTGTGAGTAAATCATGTAACTGGACACCACGATCAATTTCTAAATTTTGTACTCTTATAGTTGATTCAGCTGGGTATTGAAAACACTACGATAATGATGTTTACACTATAACTGTTTCAATTATGTATTTTTTGTACAGCATACTTGAATGTAAGGAACATACATGTTAAAATACATTAAATAAATAAATATTCAAGTATTCTGCTCACTCAACTTGGCATATATGTATTTACTCATATACTGCTACTTCGGTCAAGTTCTTATTTACTCGGTGAATACAGGGTCACCACACTTAGTCGAAAGCCGGAGATGTGAGGGGTCCCTCTGCACTTTTTACTCCTCTCGCAGATTTAGGACTGGCGCTAAGCCAAGATTGTGGCCCTGCCCGCTGATTCAAACCTCACTTCCTTCCTGTGCCCCGCGCCTAGTGTTGGAAGATACTTCTTGAAGTACAGAGAGATGGGAGCGAGTCAGTGAAGAAACCCACTCAACACTTTGAGCGCCACGCCAAAAAGTGTGATTCTCCCCAGGAGCTACACAAGTTTTTGCGATTCTTTCGTGTTCGCAGAAATACTGCATCCTCACAAACCGAAAGTAGTAAAGCTTCGTGTTCGTGCAAGAAGTCTGACAAACAAGTTTTCCTCCAAAATCCAAATTGCCACTGGCTTTTTTGAGTTTCAGAGCTTGCTGAAGTGAAAAACTTTACTAAGGTGGAGGGCCCAGAGTTTGACACCTAAAGAGAAATTTTTTCTTTGACAAGCAATTAAGTTATGTTTTTTCGTTTGTTCAAACTTGAATCTTACATCTACTGCTGCATCAGGATGTCCTCAAACTGCTCAGTATTGGAAAAATCACTAATTCAAGCCAGAAAACATCATAAATTCGTTTTTTTTAAATCAATTTTTTGACCCAGTATTTGACAGCCAAATTTTTGGTTGCACCTGTGATTGACACCCCATGATTGACACAGCAGTTCTTCTGCAATAAATGATTCCGTGTATCAACAAAACATTTATTTCAACATTTTATTAATAAATTGAGCATTCGAACTTAGTTTTATTAATCTAAATATAAAATTAATATGAGTATTCATAAAGACAAAGTTGAAAATATCACAAAAAAAGTCCAGTCATGCAGCATGACCCCATGAGCGAATTTTTGAAGAATATTACCGATTTTTACAACCAGCGAACGGCATTATTTCGATTTTTGACTGATTTTTCAACTTTGAAATTTTTGAAAACTTGATACATATTCTTATAGGAAATTTTACGCTGATTCCGAATATACCACATGTTAGTATGCTGAAAAAATTATTTCGCATGACAAATCGCAAAAAACAGGCTATTTTGAAATTGTTGACTACATTTTTGAAAATTTCAACCCGAAGATGTAATCCGATCAAGCTGGCCAACGAACTTGAACTTTCGTTTTGTGCTCTTAACATTTTAAAATTTGTTTGAAGTTTCTAGCACAATTCTACGGACAGTTATCGTCTGGAATGACACATACATACATACATACATATATACATACATATATATATATATATATATATATACATACATACATACATACATAAAAAAAATGCGTTAAACTTCAGAATATGATTCAGAATAGTCTGAAACGGATTTCTGCATAATTTTTTTTTCAAAAATTCACATTCTACAAATTTTGAGGCGAGAGCAATAGCTTAATTTTCTTCAAAAATTCGCTAATAGGTAGGTACAAGGTTTTCTCAGTACCATAAGTACAGTACGTTTCTAATGGTAAGCTAGCAGCTTCTCAGTTGCTATGTATTTATGTAAATATAAAAAATGAAGAACGAATGCAAGAAAGAATAGAGATCCATGTTGACAGCACTGTCATTCACTGAGGATAGCATCAGTTTGGGGACTAGTAGTTGACATTTGCATTTTCACTTGTCATCTTTGTTCATTTCCAAAAAATAATAACAAATGCAATCTACACGGAAAACTGATTGAGAAAATCATGGGAACAATCGAATTTGAAAATGTGGAGGGCATGGTGAAGCAAACTAGAACACGTACTCCCTTAACAAAATCACAAGAAACAGCACCAAAGAAAAATCAATACGAGTTTCTATAGGGTAAACTTCTCCAGATTTAACAAAAACCCGCCTGAAACCTTTCACCACCTTTGTACTTCACTGAGAAGGTATTTTGTCTCAACATTCAAAAGGATCAAGCCCGTAAACACTTTTGTGCCTCACTATTTATAAACTTTTTGGTGAGATGTCAATCACTGGGTCCTTGTCAAACACTGGTCCCTTCACCCTACTGCCCCCCAATTTTCTTTAAAACCATAATTGAAGTTGATGATATGTGGGATGTTTCAAATGGAAACAGTAAAAAAGAGGAAAGAGGGAGTTTTGAAGAGTCCAAGTAGTACTTTCAAAATGAAAAAGCGATATTTTGAATGGGAGAAATCTCACATTGAAAATGGGGGGCACTAGTAAAGAACATCCCACATAAAGAGTGTGGGAAACATGGTGGTTGTTGGAGCCTCAAGGAAGAAGCCCTGCAAGCTTCTTGGTCATCTATCTCAATTCCGGGTTTGAGTTCATTGTCCCAAAAGGCAAAATCAAGTACCGTAAGATCACATCGATTAATGGATGTGTAAAAAGCAAACATTTAGTGGTCTAGAATGGTTATTAAAAGTATAAATTCGAGATTGAGTAAAATCTAGAAATTCTGATCAATACAAATAATCGATACCTCCCTCCCTTCACGGTTCATATATCGATGGTTGACACAGCTCGTGCACGTAGACCCCATTCCTTCTCGATATCCGATATCCTTTGGGGTCACAGGATACTTGGGTGCACCTGGACTGAATCATCCTTCTTCACGTTCCCGTGTTGCCTCAATAAAATACAAAAAGAAGTTACGGAATGAATTATTGCAGTTAGAGATGTATGTAAGCCGCGTTTTCAGCAGCAGCACTGCCAGTTTCGAACTTTTTTGCACATGCACAGTTCAGAGAGAGATGTGCATGTTCAGTTTTATCTATCCTATCCAACCGCAGTTCTGGGATTGAGTTCAGCGTTGTACGAATGCCGTTTCGTTTGCTTCAGATCATTTCAAAACTATGTGCAATCTATATCAATCCTCTACCGTCTTCTTCTACGCTTCAAAAAACTTCTACATTACGATATAAACCGACAGCATATTTATTTTGGCTGCATGCATTTTCACAGAAACTAATTATATGGCGTAATACCATCATTCAAGACCGATCGATCACCTATCATACATATTGAAATAGAGTAAAACTTCTGACAAAAGAGTTGGAAGGTAATGATTACTTTGAGTAATGATTACTTTTTCAATTACTTTCCTGTTTTGATGGAAATTCACCTCGGGCGACACCAGCTACTGTCAAAAATCAGAATGCAGGCCTTTGAACAACAAAATTTCATCGAGAGTAATTGCAATCCCCATTACAAGTCTTGTAATGGTAATCGAAATTGCAATTACATTTTCTGATTACATGTATTGGGAATGGGTTTTTTTGAATTCCCATTACATGTAATCGGAAAAAGTAATTGCAATTTCGACTAACATTACAGGAATTGGAATGGAGTAATGGGAATGGAGTAATCCCATTACACGCCTGTAGTTGGATTACCGGGGAATGGGAGATTTTATGCAGTGTTGGGCAAAATCAGTCTTTTATTTTCATTGGTCCATGTATTGGCTCATGGAATCCTCAGAATTTTCGAATGTATATATATATATATATATATATATATATATATATGTGTATATATATAAGGTAGTGGTGGAATTGTTGAGGTTGACCTCAACAATTCCACCACTACTTTAATACTCTACGATCAACATACTTCAAATTAATGTATATATATATATATATATATATATATATATATATATATATATATGCTACTCTTCTATTTGACAAAGGCAACAGCCGAAATGAAATAACTGTGAGTTTCCTTGTAATTTATCTATATATATGTTCTATTTTTCTCCGCACATATATATATATATATATATATATATATATATATATATATATATATATATATATATATATATATATATATATATAAACATTCGAAAATCCTGAGGATTCCATGAGCCAATACATGGACCAATAAAAATAAAAGACTGATTTTGCCCAACACTGCATAAAATCTCCCATTCCCTGGTAATCCAATTACAGGCGTGTAATGGGATTACTCCATTCCAATTCCTGTAATGGTAGTCGAAATTGCAATTACTTTTTCCGATTACATGTAATGGGAATTCAAAAAAACCCATTCCCATTACATGTAATCAGAAAAAGTAATTGCAATTTCTATAACCACTACAAGATTGGAATGGGAATTGCAATTACATTTATTCGAAAGGAATGGGAATTCGTAATGGGAATGTGGATTCCTTTTTTAACAACCCTGTAAAGACAAAGGCAGTGCATTGTGGTATAGACGAAGAAAATGAAATTCCACGTTACTTGGGGGGTACGTAACTGGGAGTTTGAAATGATTCTACTTGAGCAGAGGAAAAGCTCTTAATCTTAGAGCTTGCATGGATTACCAAAAACGTCCAGGAACTTCCTATAGGATTGCCATCCCAAGCAAAGGATATAGGTACGGCTTCACGGAGAGTCAGCGGAAGGGCGTTCCTCAACCAATATTGCTAGATATTTTTGGGGATTTCTTGTGTAATATGACGTAAAGTCATACATGGTACTGGTATGACTCATGTTTCTGGCTTTAATCGTAGGCGCCAAGACTCAACAAGTAATGTAAGTAGCTAGATACCTACATACCTAATGAAATTACTGGACTGTACAGTTTTAAACTCCTTGACAATACAAACACGATTGATTAAGAAATGTTGAGAGTAGACGTTTTTGTGCTCCAAATGAAAGTGTACCCAACTTAGTTCGATCATTATTAACGAAATGCATATAACATATGTACATTATTTATCGGATATTAAAATTTATGTAAGACTGGGTTGCTTACGAGTAACAATAAAGACCACGGTACTGCGGTTATGAATATTATTCGCTGAGGAAGGCGAGATTGCCAAAAAGCTGATCTGAGCCATCCCACCCCCGTCGGCGTTGGTGTTCGCCATTTGTTTGCTGTGGTCAGCGTTTCCAATAGATGCCAAACCTTCTTCGTTCGTTCGGTTTACTTTAATGTTTCTCTAGAGAAAGCAAAAGTCCTTCAAAGGTAGAAAGCCTTCCTACTGTGGAAGATAGAAGATAGCAAACAATGGCTTGATAAGTGACACTTCCCTTCTTGAAAGAAAAACACCGGTTCATTCTCGAGTGATGAGTAATCCAAAGCCTTCAGGTCTTCGGTAATGAAAAAGCATTAAAACTAAAAATAAGAAAAGAAAGATAAAGGAACATACGTATAAAATAAAAAAGAATGTACCAAAGAAACCGACTTTTGTATTGCCAATATGGCAGGTCCGAACGAGCGGCACAAAGCTGCTGGAACAACAAAAAACGTCGGATCGTGAACGCGGGGTGCGGCGCCGTTTGTGAAGGTAGCTGTTGTGGTGAACCTACCAATTATTTTTGTGAGGAAATAATATCATTCCCGCCTCTTCCATTTGCCAGAAGAAGACTGGAAAGAGAGAAAAATGCCCCTAGGCAAAGCCGGTCCTTGTCGCGAGAGCTCATCTCCGGAGAACAGCTTGAGTGTAGGGTTGGGGTTTGTAACGAGATGTGGAGTCATTGTTTTGTGAATTGGCACACTAGCTAGAGTAACCTGGCCGTATTGTTTTACGTAGTTCAAATAAATGTACGTCAGTTGAGGCGTCGAAAATTTACAAACCATTATTGACCAATTAAAAATTAAAATTTACAAATTACAAATACAAATCAATGTCTGAAAGTACATGATTGTATGATTTTTTATGAGTGATGGGGAAGGTCAATGGAGGGTTGATGAATTACTCAGTCATGCAGCATGACTAATAGAGCGAATTTTCAAAGAAAAGTTGTGGATAATTAGGCTCTTAAATTCTGATCATTGAGGCCAACTATGTCCTAAATAAAACTGAATATTCAATTTGTTTTCAGATATGAGTTTATCGATTTCTTGTCTTAATAAGTTTTCGTTATTAATATTAAGTAGTATTTCAATAATTTTTGCGTGTTTTTTATTAATTAGTTGCATTCCTCGATATTTATTTGTCATTTGAGCATATTTATTAATAACTTTAGGCAGCTTGAGTCTGTATATATTCGTCTCTCGTCTACATCCACGAAACTCGAATTTTTTCGACGAAATTGTGCCAAGGTTCCACGACGAAGAGTTTGTTACAAACAACAACACAGGTTATTCCACTTCCAAGCTCTGATATTGTTCTCAGTGCAGGAGAACGCGGTTCCACAAGTTCCGGAAGGCCCTGGGATTTTCTGTCCCAGATCTGATGAGTTCGAGAATTGTCAGAACGCGCCCTGAGAAGCTTATAAAATTAACTTGTTTATCGCGACAATTCCTGATTGTTTTTAAAATACACATTCAGCTGGTGAGTTGTAAAGAAACTCCGGAGGTAGAATAAATTGGTTTCAAGTTCCAAACCACAGACTTACCTTTACTTCCTTTAACATATCATATACATGTTGCCATCATAAGAAAGACCCACAAAAACCCTATAGAACTAGACGAAAACGGTGACAGCTTACAAAACCACCAAGACCGGTCGGATGGGAACATTCCTCGACCAATCACCAGCGCATCCGATGTCAAACGAGGCAGTGGCCCACTTGTCGGAGCGTGGGTCGGGCCTGTCTTGATCTCTTAACAGCGTAATTTATAACTATTGAGGACCACACACACATAAACGGGCCACAATGGGAAGGAAATCGTTGAACCGTATTATCAGTGAGAGTAATAAGGGGCATCGTGGTTTCACTGCCCGGTAGGGGTGTTACATTTCGGTTTCACTGAATCCTATGAAACTCAATCAATCACATTATGACTAAGACTGAATTGAGGAAGTCCGAGCAATAAGAGTTTAGACAGCGCTATGAGTAAATAGCCATCTGGAGAAAAAAAGTCCAGTCATGCAGCATGACCCCATGAGCGAATTTATGAAGAATATTACCGATTTTTACAACCAGCGAACGGCATTATTTCGATTTTTGACTGATTTTTCAACTTTGAAATTTTTGAAAACTTGATACATATTCTTATAGGAAATTTTACGCTGATTCCGAATATACCACATGTTAGTATGCCGAAAAAATTATTTCGCACGACAAATCGCAAAAAACAGGCTATTTTGAAATTTTTGACTACATTTTTGAAAATTTCAACCCGAAGATGTAATCCGATCAAGCTGGCCAACGAACTTGAACTTTCGTTTTGTGTCCTTAACATTTTAAAATTTGTTTGAAGTTTCTAGCACAATTCTACGGACAGTTATCGTCTGGAATGACACATACATACATATATACATACATATATACATACATATATACATACATATATACATACATAAAAAAAAATGCGTTAAACTTCAGAATATGATTCAGAATAGCCTGAAACGGATTTCTGCATAATTTTTTTTCAAAAATTCACATTCTACAAATTTTGAGGCGAGAGCAATAGCTTAATTTTCTTCAAAAATTCGCTAAAAGAAAGAAAAAGTTACCAACCGCGCTCGCTCCGGCTGTATATTTAAATTTAAATTCAAATTTCAGTACGACATTTATCCTTTTTCGAGTACCAAGGACATTTTTTAAAAACTCGTTTGGTCGTTTTTTTTCTTTTCTAACAGAAACATTTTTGTGCATAGCACTATAGTTTGATAACAATTAAGTTGATGCATATAAACAATAACGTTAATATATATGAGAAGTACTAGGTTAGTCCATCAACCGCCTAGTATTGAAGAAATTTCGAGTACTAAACAACTGTACTGATAACTTAATGGATAATTATGAGAATTTAGACTCGGCTTATAGAGACAATGTGTATAAGTACTTCAAAATGACGCAACTAGAAGTTATAGTATGTTTGAGAAGGAAAACATACACACACACACACACACACACACACACAAATATATATATACTAGCCGCTCCGGCTCGCTACGCTCGCCTCCACGTCCAGCCGGGGGGCAAGCCCCCCGGACCCCCCATTAAGTTGCTCGCTTCGCTCGCAACGTGTGGCATGTAGGGAATATTGCTCGCTTCGCTCGCAAAGTCTGGCATGTAGGATATGTTGCTCGCTTCGCTCGCAAAGTCTGGCATGTAGAAAATGTTGCTCGCTTCGCTCGCAAAGTATGGCATTTAGGGGATGTTGCTCGGTTCGCTCGCAAACGGTAGATCTCTAAGGGTAGGTTTAACTTCTGTAGGGGATGCTGCTCGCTTCGCTCGCAAACGGTAGATCTCTAAGGGTAGGTTTAACTTCTGTAGGGGATGCTGCTCGCTTCGCTCGCAAACGGTAGATCTCTAAGGGTAGGCTTAACTTCTGTAGGGGATGCTGCTCGCTTCGCTCGCTTGAGGAAGTTATACTGCCCACCCAACTTGGCAGACGTTTTTTTCAGTTGGGAATTATTACAAACAAATTAAATCTTATAAAACTACGTGGAACCACGAAAAGTTTATTCGGGGATGTAGCTCGCTTCGCTCGCAAGGTATACCTGTATATGTGTAGGACAAAGTCCGTATTTATTATTTGAAATGGCTCTCGCTTCGCTCGCAAGGTAGGTACCTATGTAGGCATACCTGCTCGCCTCGCAATGTTGTGACATCGAACCCTTCACGTCAATTCTTGAGCCTTCTCTCGTCCACGGCAGAATCATTTTAATCGCTTTGCTCGCTTCTGCTCGCAATTTGACCGAGTTCTCGTCACTTTTTTCGATATCCGATTTCGGATTCAGATTCGGCGGACCCAAAGCTGTATTTCGCCCGCGAAAACCGTTCCGAAAAACGTACCTTTATGGGGTATATTTTAATCGGAAAAAACCAAGTTTTTCGGCGGACTTTTCGAGAAAACGGGTCCGTACTCTCGCATTTTTTTGACGCATTTCCCGATACTTTTTTCGCGATCCGATCGCGCCGTCGTCTTCCTCGTTCAAAAACCTACGAAACCGGTATTTTTCCGGAATTGTCGACGGCCGTTTAGAGGGGTAGAGGATGCGGGGAAGTCCAAAAAGCGCACATTAATTCTTACTTCGACCCCCCTCCCGCCCTACGGCCCATGGTTCGGGTGGGATTAGAAAATTTTAAATTCGCTTATACACCCTATCGGAAAATCCCAAGAAGATCCCCCCACTCGTAGATCCGGCCCACTCAGCCGTTTGGCCGTGCATAGACACGACAAACAAACGGACGGAGTTTCATTCTTATTAATAATAGAGATAATAGAGATAGAGATGTCAAAGAACTTTTCTATTGTGCATTGGAGGTTTCAGTTGAAGCCCTCGGTAAAGTCGGAGTGGTGTCTTCTCTTGAGGCGTCTGAGTTGTCGGGGCAATGGACGATGTTGAGGAATGCTGCTGGTAAACGGATTTGGATGAAATGAAGAGATCTTCGATATGTTGCGCAGTATGTGGCACTCAAACAATCCTTGATAGTTGGTACTTCGAGATCTGTATGCAGTTCGTCATTTCTGACGTACCAATCCACGCCGGTGATCAAACGCAGAACTTGAATTTGGTTTATTTGGGTGGTATCTGATCCAGATGACCACATGCCACCACCGTAGCACCAGATAGGTTTGATCATGGAATTGTAGATTAGGAGTTTGTTCTTGATACTAAGATTTCTGTTTGTGAGCAGTGGTCTCAGCTGGCCGATTCTGTGGCGAACTTTGGCAGATATATCGAGTGATGTGATGTTTCCATGTAAGCCTTTGATCCATGGTCAAACCCAGGCATTTGACATGTGTTCTCGATTCCAGAACAGACCCATCCATTACCACGGGAGGACATGTAAATTTGCGGTTCTAGGTAGGCTTATAGGGAAGTTTATAGTAATTTATAGGAGGTATAAGTATATATACTTCATTTCAGTGCGGTACAATGTGCGACGACGACGTAGCTGCTCTGGTGGTTGACAATGGATCCGGCATGTGCAAAGCAGGTTTGGCGGGAGATGACGCACCCCGTGCTGTGTCCCCTCCATCGTTGGACACCCTCGGTACCAGGCACATTTATTTTATCATCGAATTTCATTTGTTTAAATTCATTTGAACGTTTTGGCTAATTTCTATAAAATGAAACGGGTCAAACGTATCACATACTGATGTTGAGTATCTACACTACATGCAGATACATCGGTACATGGATAGGTATTAGACTGACAACGAAAAAAACGAAAGTTCGAATTTTTGAGGTGCTCAAAGCTCAGATGATTGCATCAGATGCTAGGAACAACTTCTGAAAATTTCAGTCCGAACCGATAACCCCTTGAGGTCTCCTAAACCCGTTTTTTGATAATTGAATTATCGATTTTAGAACACTAGACGCTTAGGACAAAAAGACGGTTAGGACACGAAAGATCCATGCGTCTGGACACTTTTTATACTCTATTCCTATGTGTTCGGTGTCGCGGAACACGATGCCGCCATTATTGCAAGCGCAGAAGCTGTATTTCTTTTGATATTCAAGAAATCAGTCCAAATAAGTGATGGAAAAAAGGCATTTTTTGCCGTTTTTACCAAGTTTTGACTGGGAAAAAAATTGTTTGCGGTTCTTTTCTGCTTCGGACCTTGTTTCCTGGCTTGTTCCGAATGTAACAAGACCAATTTCGTCCTATAATATATTGTCCTTTTGGAAATATCTGCTCAAGAGCCGAGTTAGCTTTTTTAATGGTAACCGCTCCATACTAACCAGTAGCTGCGAAATCAAAATTTAACGCCCTGAAGCCCTTTTTATCCCATTATTTTATGTTTTTGGGCTCGTTGAACATTACGTGCTAGTAGTGGAGGCGTAGGACTCGTATTTCGGTTAATAATCAAGAGCTAGGTGTCAAAAATCTGTGAATAGAGTGGATTTTTCTTAATGTTCAAAAAATCAGTGGACAAAATTAATAGAAATAGAGGATTTTTCGCCGGTTACACCTAGTTTTGATTGGGAAAAACTATTTATGAGTGTCTCCTCTGCCTTGGACTTTGTTCTGTGACTTATTCTGAATATGATAAGACAAAGTTTGTCCCAAAATACATTTTTCTTCTCGAAATATCAGCTCAAGAGCCAAGTCGACTTATTTAATGGTAACCGTTCTATATTCAATAGTGGCACTACTACTTGCACGTAATGTTCAACGAGCCCAAAAACATAAAATAATGGGATAAAAAGGCGTTAAATTTTGATTTCCCAGCTACTGGTAAGTATAGAGCGGTTACCATTAAAAAAGCTAACTCGGCTCTTGAGCAGATATTTCCAAAAGGACAATATATTATAGGACGAAATTGGTCTTGTTACATTCGGAACAAGCCAGGAAACAAGGTCCGAAGCAGAAAAGAACCGCAAACAATTTTTTTCCCAGTCAAAACTTGGTAAAAACGGCAAAAAATGCCTTTTTTCCATCACTTATTTGGACTGATTTCTTGAATATCAAAAGAAATACAGCTTCTGCGCTTGCAATAATGGCGGCATCGTATTCCGCGACACCGAAAACATAGGAATAGCGTATAAAAAGTGTCCAGACGCATGGATCTTTCGTGTCCTAACCGTCTTTTTGTCCTAAGCGTCTAGTGTTCTAAAATCGACAATTCAATTACCAAAAAACGGGTTTAGGAGACCTCAAGGGGTTATCGGTTCGGACAGAAATTTTCAGGAGTTGTTCCTAGCATCTGATGCAATCATCTGAGCTTTGAGCACCTCAAAAATTCGAACTTTCGTTTTTTTCGTTGTCAGTCTAATGGATATGTCTTATTTTTTCCCCTGTGCAATATGTGTATTGTGTCTCAATTAAATTAGATAAGTCAGCTGATCAGAAAAGACCCAATCATTCCAATCGTCTCTTAGTGTCCCAGAGAGTCTCCATATCGAATTTCAACTTCCTAAGGGTAACAGCAGAGAATTTTGCTCATATAGCTGATTTGGAAAGAGCCAATAATTTCAGTCGTCTCTCAGAGTCCAAGAGAGTCTCCCTATCAAAATTCAACTTCCTAGGGGTAACAGGAGACAATTTAGCTCACTCTCAGCTGAGTAGGAATGAGCCAATCATTTCAATCGTCTCTTAATTTCAGCTTCAGAGATTAAATACGATAGAAATCATCGGCTTTAGGACCTCATCAGGTGATCAGAGATCTATGCATCGTCCAGTAACTACTGCTTACAAGTGCCTACTACTCAATAGTGCCTATACCTACCGCATGTAACTAGTGCCTTCTTTTCACATTATTAGTTCACTAGAGGCCTGTTAGGGCTTGGAAAGCCCTAATCTAGTCCGTATAACAGTAGTACCTAACGGGAACTCAGCACATTATAGTAACGATATAAGTCCTACCTATCAAATTTAAACTTCCTACAGTGAACAGGAAAAAATTTAGCTCACTCAGCTGATCAGGAAAGACCCCATCACTTCACACGTCTCTTGATGTCCCAGAGAGTCTACCTATCAAATTTCAACTTCTTACAGTGAACAGGAAAGAATTTAGCTCACTCAGCTGATAAGAAAAGACCCCATCACTTCACTCGTCTCTTAATGTTCCAGAGAGTTATCAAATTTCAACTTTCTACAGTGAACAGGAAGAAATTTAGCTCACTCAACTGATCAGAAAAGACCCCATCACTACGGTTCTTACTTACCGACACCTGGGGCCGTGCTGATTCGGAATTATATATAAAGACCGTTCGGAATTATATATAAAGTCCGCTAAGTTCTTCAGTTTCAATTTTTTCGTTCAGAAATAACTCTCCTAGATGTTAGTAACTACACTACGTTTCTTACTTACTGTGAATTGATGGCAACTGTTGTTACCGCCACAGCCTAATAAACAACTCTCGTTGATAAGGACCGCCTAGAACACAATCAAGGCGGGTATAGAGACGAACGACGACACTTTTGCAACAAACTTGGGGCCGTGCTGATTCAAATGAGCCGTCTAACACTGAAATCGGACCGCGAGGTTCTTCACAATTTCAAAGACCGTTCGGAATTATATATAAAGATTATGGCTACTTAGCAATATCAGTTTATAACGTAGCGTAATAAATCAGCCTAACTTGACACTGCAATGCCTTAGGGATCAGGAGATCTCGTGATAAAATGAAAGCATTCCAAAAAGTGGCGAACGATTTTCCTGCAATGAAAACTAAGGGAGTTACACTTCCCTAGTAACGCATTGGTTGTACCTGAAAATCAATAGAAATAGAAAAAACTGTTGCATTTTATAGGTAGTAAAAATTTTCGCAATCACGTAGGCCAGCCATTAGACATATCCATGTCAAAAACCAGTAAAATGTGTGATTCCACTCCCTTTGGTTCTTATTTTTCAATAATGAACCATTGTAAATTTTGCTAACCGTCGAAACTGACCTAACAGTGAAACTGTTTATTTTTGTGGAATTGAACCACGTTCTTCTTTAACTTCTGTTTTTCATTGATATGAAGGTACTCATAGCTTCAAGGAACAAGCATAACATCACGAGATCGATCCTAACTTTAATTTGATTTTGAATAGTGTTTATCAGATTGTGAATCAGATGTGTGATAGTTCATCAAAATTGTACAGATGTCCCTATCAAAATATCATCACTACACAATCAAAGGTAAAATGTACCTGCTATGCCTGGACAGGTCATTAACCTATTAACAAAAACACAAGTTGTTTGCAAAACTGAAATTCATTTTGAAACTTTTATACTCAAGTATGTTATAAACATTTTATACTCAAGTATGTTATAAACATCCAAAAATAACTGAAAAATAAACTCAATTTAGAAAGATACATTTTTTTTCGTGAACCTGAATACATGATAATTAAGAATGTTGCTTTAGCGAGATTCCACTGGGAAATACTTTTCCAGCGGGAGCAATGCCAAGCATCAATTTTCCCATTCGATGCAGCACATGACTAAAATGAAGTCACGCACAAGGAAGTCGGTATGGGTAGTATACAACATTAGTGCAATTTAAAAATTTAGAGTTAATCTGAACAATCGTGATTAACTTAGATATATGCATAGATAACCAGAGATATTGCACAGATGAAAGAAGCGGAAGTACTAATGATAAACTTCATTCTCTTCACGGTCTCCGATGCTTACGTAGCGGATAGGTGTGCTCGCCCACGTTAAAAAAGCATCACGAATCCTAAAATCCGATCCATCCAATGCTTGCCGTCGTGTTAGTGTAGTTAATGTACTGTAATGTGGTGGTGCGAAGAGAGATGATCTGGGCATCCATTCTACGGAATGAAAACTTTTCTTACCTACCTAATAGTATGTTCATGCCATGATATGCCTATAAGTTAGCCTAGGTCCTACGTTGTTCTTGATTTTATTCTTTCTAGCACCTGATGATGCCTAATCCAGGCGAAACTAGTCGTATGTCTCTAAAAACTATCACCATACGGGAAGAACCCTTCATACCTCCCACCCTTAACACTTTGTACTTAAATTCTGAGATAGCTACCACCACAGAAGCTATTATGAATGTGTTTCTGTATTTTGACAGGTTGTACTGAACCATGAGTAATCACAGACGATATCTTCGTTCTTCCCCCAAGAAAATCTAGCATCAAGCAGGAAGAGGCAAGTTTGGAGAGCAGTACTAATTCAGGGCAAACAATTGCTCAAATTCCAAAACCTCGGCCTTTGGGACAGATGTTTGATTTCAGAGCAGCAGAAGCGATTTTGTTTGGAGGCAGTGGATTACAGGGGGTAAAGGGGTCGTGTTAGTGTAGTTAATGTACTGTAATGTAGTTACTGTAGTGTGGTGGTGCGAAGAGATCAGGACATCCATTCTACGGAACGGATTCATACCATGATATGCCTATAAGTTAGCCTACCTAAGTTAGCCTAGGTCCTACGTTGTTCTTTATTTTATTCTTTCTAGCACCTGAATCCAGGCGAAACTAGTCGTATGTTCTCTAAACACTATCACCATACGGGAGGAAGCCTTCATACCTCCCACCTTCACCCTTTGTACTTAAATTCTGAGATAGCACCCACCACAGAAGATATTATGAGTGAGTGTGTTTCTGTATGTTGACAGGTTGTACTGAACCATGAGTAATCACAGAAGATATCTTCGTTCATCTCCCAAAAAATCTAGCACCGCGCAGGAAGAGATAAGTTTGGAGAGCAGTACTAATTCAGCGCAAACAATTGCTCAAATTCCAAAACCTCGGCCTATGGGACAGAAGTTTGATTTCATAGCAGCAGGCAGCAGGATTTTGTTTGGAGGCAGCGAGCGGTATCGGCAGAAGGTGTCAAAACTCCCAGCAAGTCACGTCCATCAAGAGGTCACAGCCGAAGGGGTCAGCTCGCATCCAACGGGTGGGAAATCGTGTCAAACGCGTGCGGTATTGATTGCGAGGCCTTCCTACTTCGAACCTCAGTGCGAAATACGAGAACCAAAACATGGGAAAATGGTCGATGTAAGGCCGATTCTGCGTTTATCATTTTGTGGTTTTATAATATATAGGCCATTTCCATTAGATGATAGGAAGATCCTCAATACCCGAGATCAGGAAAAATTGTACAAGGTCACGCAGCATTTGAATCATTTAAGGATCTTGGAAGATATCCTAAATCTCTCGTTGAATTCGAAAATACCGACGAAAAAAGCGTTGTCATGACCGAAAAAATCGTTGGCGTCTTCTACGCTGAATGCTTCTTTCTTGTTTGTATTCTTCAGCAGAATATGATTTTCACATATTAAACTCCGAAAAATTGTAAACTCACAATGCTGGAAACAAACAAGTTTACAGGTGAATGGACGTAGGTTAAAAATCTGCCATTTTTTATAACTGTAAAATAATGACTAGTACAAAGTGATGGGGAAACACTTGTAACTTGTCCAAATTTGCCTGTACACTTGTTAATTGTGACTGTGTATTACAAGTCTACACTTGTACCTTAATAAAACGCTTGCACATTTATTTTTCACAACTTGTACATAAAATCGGCTTGTCACTTGTTGCACTATGAAATAGGCCACTGGTGTTCGTTGAGCGTGTGAGAGAGTAATTCACTTCCATTCAATTCATTGATTCGTTGTATTTAATAAAGTCATATCAGCGATACCAAACAAATTTTAATGTTGTATGCTAGTCACAAGAATAAGCTTAGATTGAAGATGTGGAGTTATGAGTCCATGCCAATTTTGTAGGATCAGAGGTTGAGTTACGCAAACAAAAAATGCTATAAGCGGGGATATAAGTACGATCATAACTGCACGCAGTAACCGAGAAAGAACTGCTTGCAAGACTATGGGATATATGCTCATAAAAATTTGAAATTTTTGCCAGCGTAATTTTATGACCACTAATTGACTAAGTTACTGTCACCTATAAACTTATTGGTTTGGATTGCGGATGTAGAAAGATTCAGACGCTTCCTTGGTTTTTTCGTGAAGAAAAACAACCAACCAATCATACTAACTCTATATCAATGCATCTATACTCGCAATGTATAAATATTGAAAAGAAAACAACACTTATGATGTACATACCCACTCGTAATTGGTTTACGATATAATGAATGTTCTTCAATATAGCATCATCAACTCACCTGAAAACAAAATGGACGAAATCGTTAGTAATGATTTTATTGAAAGCTCAACTTGTAAGCAGCATTGTACACCATCAAAATGAGAGTAAAGGGTATCTGAATCTAAATTTCTCAAAAACCGTTAACATATCTATATACCTATATGTCATGTTACATGCACTTTTAGTATGAAGATATCAACTCCAATGGGCCTTTTTAATATATGACATCATAGGTTCTATATATATAAACATAAATCAATAATGCTGAACACTATACAGAGAAAAAACTATGAATAGCCAAAACTTCAGAACTTTCAGTCCGTAGGGATCGTTAGCTACTGATTACAGAATAGGTTCCACGATCGTGATTCAGTAAATCGCAAAACTGAAAATCATATTTATGTGCTACACCAAGCCACAACATCGGGCTCGACCATAACTTTTATGTGGGTGACGAGCCATGTGGGGATTCATGGCAATGAGTGTGCAGATGCCCTTGCAAGGAGAGTCATTGGTGGTAACTCCATCGATTGAGGATCAAATCTCCTACATGCAACATAAAGCCAATTCCATCTGGCATGAGCAATGACAGGGTGAGGTGACTGGTCTGCATGGTGTCCTTCGGAACCAGTGCCCGGTGGGCTCTTTCGTAACCCAACTTCCAAGAAGGGATCGAATAGTGGTCAACCGGGTTCCCACTGGCCATACCCGTCTTACTTACAGACACCTGTTTAGTGAAAAAGTTCGAGATGGTGTGTGTAGGAAGGCTGGGGGTGATCTGTTCATCCACCACTTTCAGGAGGACTGCCCAGCCCTTGTGGACCTCCGAGTCCAGGATCAGCCCCCTCAGTGGGTTGATGTATTATCCGGACAAGACAATTTCCGATCCCTGTTGAGCCGCTGAGCTCTACTACCGACTGCGATATATCTGATCTGTGATATATTTATATAGTCATAGTTTTATTTAACTTTAGCTGATTGAACATCATAGCATGTAAACGTGCATCACACATTGAAAAATTAAGTGTTTTATACAGTTTCTAATCCTTTCACTGATTCGAAATATATAAATTACATTAAGAGCACTTCTCGTCCGTTCATTGAAAATATAGGTCGTTCAGTACATCTTACTGAGCTCTTTTCGTTTGAATTCTTGAACTTTGGATTCATAGTCACGTACATCTGCACAAAAACATTGGGAATAAACCTAAATATATGAGCAGAATATGATAGAGCAAAAGTGCCACTCATGCAGCATGATCGTGTGAGCGAATTTTCGTGAATTATCGTATTGTATTGAATTCGTTGTTTTGAAATTTGAGATTTTTGAGAGCAAGGAAATTGTTAACTATTATTTGTATGGCAAAAAACGTATTCTAAATAATAATCTCCTATTCAACTAAAGGTTTTGAATTTCAAACTTTTCTCGGAGTTTTTATCGATTTTTTAGTAAATTTTAATGAATTTAGGTACTTTTCAGCATAATTTTGAACATAAATTTTTGAATGTTCTATTTTATAGTCAATAAACTTTATTAGAGCAATATTCTACCAAAAAATATAAATTTAACGATTTTTAGCCGTTGTTAGCCATTTTTAGTGATTTTTTTAGTATTGTGCTCAAAAAGTGCCGGCCAACGAACTCATCCTTTCAATAAGAAGCTTGATTTTTTGGCGCAAGAACGGAATTTTTATCTCAATCCTAAGGAGAGTTATCGTCTGGATGGACGGGCACACACACACACATTTATCGAATAATGAGTACAAATTATAGAAATTATAGATATAGAAATTATCAACGTTTCGCTATTTTGCGTTATCAAGATTAATGAAGGTGTTTTTATGTTGTCGGTATTTGGGCAATCATGATCACCTGATAAGTATAGTGTTGGAATTCAATTTTGGGTCAACAATAATTTTTAGTGGAAACACATTTCTGGTCAAAGAATTTTCTCAAATTAAAGAAAAAAAAGAGATATATATTATATTAATTGCTATGCAATTCTTAGGCCGACCCCCAACAATTTTTTTTGTAACGTCCGTGACGAAATTAACAGTGTCACAATTTCAGTGTTTTTCACGTACAACCCAGCCGTTGTTAGGGGAATGAAACTTCCGCAGTTTTCATTGCACAAAAATCGTTCGCCACTCGTTGGAAAGCGCTTGATTTATGTGATAAATGTTCACATTTCAAGCTACCAATTTCCCTCTCCTTACGTACCTGGCTACATTCCAAAACTAAGTTGATTCAGGCTAAGAATTGCATAGCAAATTATCCTCGTTTTCTACGCAGTAGAAAAGAGAAAAGATCCGGCGGTTTTTCCTAACTATGCAATAAGCTATAAAAACCCTTTTTGGATTAGTTTGTCATCTTTCGATAACCACTGACATTATCCGTGAAATTGTTTTGGATCCAGTTCCACGGCAACAAGGAAATAAAAACAAAAGAGAATAGCCTAACGAGTTGGACATTCAAGAGTAGGAATACCAACATAGTTAGAAAATCATTTACAGAAAGGGAGGGGCCGCCACACGAGCAACACGCGGTCGATAACCTTCCCAACAAGAAAAACATTCTCAAGAGACTACTAAAATACAATGGAATATCGAGAAGTAGCCCAAGATGATGTTGGCAGAGCAAACATATCCCACAACAGTAAGATAATCAAAACAAAGAATATAGCTTATAAGTGAATAAAGTTATACTATCATTAAATAAGACAAATGTCACCAGCGATTTCGTAAATAAAAAGTTAGGAGTCATGCAGCACGATCGTAAGAGCGAATTTGCGTGAATTATCGTACCTTATTATCTTATCTTATAGTATCTTATTATCGTATCGTAGTATTATTGTTTTGAAACATGAGCACATTAAGTGCAAAGAAATTGTAAACTACCCATTTTATGGAGGAAAAACTCGATCTAAATAATACTCCAAAATCCAAATTAGATTTAGGATTTTTAGCTTTTTTTGCAGTTATTTTTGATTTTTCAGCAAATAATAATGAAATTTAATTATATTTTTCAGCATAATTTTGTTCATACATTTATTATTGTTCTAATTTATCACCGATGAACGGTTTTGACTAAAATTATGCTAAAAATATACATTAACAACAACTTTTAGCCTTTTTTGTGTAATTTTTCAAGGACATTTTTGAAATTTGAGCGATTTTATGGGCTCAAAAAATGCTAGCCAACAAAGTCATCCTTAAGCTCGATTTTATGGCGCAAGAACGATATTTTCATCTCAATCCCAAGAAGAGTTATGGTCAGGAATGAACACACCGGACACACACACGCACACGAAAAAGTGTTCAAATTCAGGAATCGATTCAGAATACCTCAAAACGGATTTCAAGGAAGAAAATTTTACAAAATTTTCATTTTTTAATTTTTGGAGCCATTGCAATAGTTTAAATTTATAATAATAATCGCTAATGACTTCAACAGTTTATTAATCCAAACATGCAAAACGTGGAAAGTCAGTGGAGAGCTGATGTCATGTCACCATGAAAGACGAAGAGTGCAATAGAACCAGATAATTACTAGTAGATAAGAATCCAATACTTGTTAGGTGCAACGTTATGATTTACTAGGGGAAGAAAACTTAACAGCCAATCGACTTTAGAAATTGAGTGTGATATAATGCAAGCACGAAGCTGCCTCGAGAGAAAACAGCGGTTGATCGCTTGAGTGAAGCAAGTCTCCACTTGAGGTCAGGTAATCACCAACAAGGTACCAACTAAGTACAACATCCTTTCAAATGCGAAGAGGTTGCCAAGTCCAATTAATGACTTCTACGGGAGAGAAGGGGCAATCCTAATTGAAACTCTTCAAAGCAATTAGCGAGAAAGGATTACATTAACCATGAACCATTAAACCATCACATTAACCATTAAAAATAAAATTAATATTGTGGAAAAGTCAAGTTTGGAGGAATGAAGAGGTAAGTTACGAAGAAAGCACGTGGCCAAAAACCGGTTAATAGAGAGTTTTTGGCGACTTCAACTTAACGTCACCCGTTACCGTAGTCTTGAGGGAGCAAACGAAGATGCTAACCCAAATGGAACCGGGAGAACGGTTGCCTTAATTTTGATGTCACGTTAACGGTGGTTGGGTAACGCGATATTTTTTCCCAGCTATCTTGTTGTCTACTGGTTGTCTAATCTACTTCTTTATTTATATATGAAAAGCCGATTTTCAATCCTAAATTCGAATTTCATGATAGTTTCAGTACAAATACGGTATAATTTCTCATTTTTAGTTTTCAATTCGTAAACAAGGCATGGATTTAACGCAAAGATAGTAAGCCTCAAGAGGGAAACACCGCGATTTAGTTGCACTTTTAGGTCTTTAGTCGTTACAAACTTCATGTTTTTGGGTTTTCGGTTGGGTAATATATCAAGAAGTATGAAAAAGTATACATCTCTATGACAATGAACCAGGATTTTACCTGATAATCATCAGTGGAGGCAGCACTTCACGCAATGTTCACGAGAAAACAGCTGAGATCAGGCTAACTAAGAACAATACTGCGAAGAAGTAGTGTCTTAAAACTCAGGTTCCTCTTTTAAAATATGTGAAATTATAATAAAAACAAAGCTCTAATCGACCAAATAGAGCCTGTGCGCAAAAGAACGGATTTTTTCCGATCGAGTTGAAGGCTAGTAAAGCGCGACGGCAGAGGCGGACTTCAGATGGCACATTCGGTTTCTATCTACGCGACTTGAAACGAAAAATAACCAAGTTTGAGGGGTGTTCAAAAACCTACCCGCTATCAACAAAATTAGTTGGTAATGAGGCATTTGAAAAGAAAAACTACTATTATTTATTTCACCAGTATTTGAGTAATTTTGAGGTGCCCAGTAGTGTTACATTTACAGGAAGGTTAGGCTGGTGTCGTGTGCCTTTAGGTCCCCAAACGGGTGACGTTAAATGAGCCATTCTAACGTACGACGTTGCTAACGTCCCCTCAAGGTCACGTACTCTTGGGTACGTTAGGGTGACGTTAAGGGTACGTTAGTGGTCACCAAAAACTCTCTAATATGAACGGTCAGAGACAGTGACCATTGTAGGTACGTGTTGGTGAGTTGCAGTTAAAATAAAAATTTTGTAGTTCCCAATACTGGTTTGGCTGAAACGGCCATTTTGAAGAAAACAATGTACACGGACGTTCGGCGTTAATAATACAAGCATTCAAACATTTTGTCTTTTATATTTTATTTTTATTTTATTTATTATACACGGGCATGTGCCCAATTACGATGTGAAATATACAATTGAACATAAATTTAAATTGCAAACTTGAAGAACTAAAATTGAGAAACTATATTTATATCTTAAAACAAGAGACAGGGGGAAAAAAACCAATTTAGTGCCTTAAGTGCAACTAATGAATCGAAAAATAAATCAAAACTATCGCTCTTTATGCGATTAAATGATATTTGAGCCCGGCGAATCGGACTGTTGAGGAGGTAATTTGTTGGAGACGTAGGATTATAAAATAAAACATTACTTCTAGTACTGTAGGGAGGTACATGAAAAGCAAGCTTTTGGAGTAAATGGAGGACAATCAATTTTGTTGTGACATAACTTGAAAACAAAAACGCAATCTGCAGTATGACATCGACTTTCCAGGGTGGACAGATTGCATTGTTGAAGAATATCCTTATAATTGAAATCCGAAAATTCTACAACCTGCTTGAGAGCAACATACCGTGCAAATAGACGTTGTACCTTCTTAATACGCTCAGCAGCATTAGCCATGAGTGCACATTTGTCCTTAACGTTGTCATGCCCCCGTTTAAATCATGTTAAAATTGTCCAATAACTTACAATTATAGGAAGAAATACATTATCTTTATTGCCAACACACACCTCAACTCGTAGCTATGTATGTAAACTGCAATAAACGTTCTGGATCTATCACGGTAGCTCTATAAGGCCGGGTTTACACTATATAGCTGGAGAGCTATATAGCTTTATTATTATATAGCGTAGCTATATAAAAAAATTAAGCTAAATAGCTCCGTCAGCTACATATAGCTCTGCTAGATGTAGCTGTGCTATAAGTAAATTTTTGATGCTAATTTCGTGTAGCAGAGCTATACAGTATACAGCTGTTCAGTTCGTAGCCAGATGCCGAAGAAGAAGGTAGTTCTTACAGCAGCCACAGCCGCAGCTACTGTGATATTTTCAACAAAAAAAAGAGAAAGAAGATATTGGATCAAGCCCTCACTTCAGGCTAGGACACGATACAGTGGTAGTGAGTGACCTTTTGAAAGACCTTAACGAGGATGATATAGACAACTTGAGTTATGAAGTTCGTTGTGATGGAAGTTTCAAAAACTTTCTCCGTATGACAAGTGGTGATTTCGAACATTTGCTTATTGCAATTGGACACAAAATTGCAAAACAAGATACGTCCTTCAGAGATGCAATTCCTGCCCGTGAAAAATTAGCAATAACTTTACGATTTCTTGCATCTGGGGACTCTTATCAGAGTTTAAGTTACCTGTTCAAAGTATCAAAGTCAACTATCTCATTGTTCATTCCTATAGTTTGTGATGCAATCATTCAGCGTCCCATAGCACCGGGTAGTCCCTAAATAGTTCAATCAACTTTATAATGTTGTCTTTACTCCACTCGAATTCACTCAAAAGATTCTCCATTATTGCACAATCGTACAAGCAGAAAGAACACGTGAACAACTGCACTCGAAGGACTCTGACCACAAGCTGAGTCAAAACAGTAAACAAACATGCGACATCAAAGGTCCCGCGGCGGCATTTAGGGAGGGGGTAGCTACATGTAGCTCTGCTACAAACAAAAATGCACGTGTAGCAGAGCTATATGTAGCAGAGCTAGATATAGCAGAGCTAGATATAGCTCAGATTCCCTTTGATGTTTACCGAAACTTTTGGATAGCACGAGAAAATAGGGTTAAATTTGCTACCTATATAGCCGGGCTATATAGCAAATCTCCAGTGTCACTTTTTGAACTTGTAGCCGAGCTATATAGCTGAGCTTTATACAGGGTGATTCCCTCGCAAATGCAAAAAAATTTTTTGATGAAACTACATCAAAAATGGAGTAAAATGCCGCCAACTACGTATTTTTATCTCAATCCGTTCTCGAGATATGATTTTTTAAAGGTTTTTTCAAGAAAACCGTGTTTCTTTCCTTTTTAACTTAAATTTCTCCACTTTACTTCATTCAATTTTAACTTTTGACCACATTTTCGAAATCAGCATTAAATTTACTATAAGAATAGTGTACTTGGGTTCTTAAAAAGTACCATCCAAAGGCCCTCACATCAGCTCAAACATTGACGATTTTGAAAAAACAATATTTCTGAAAATCTTTAAAACTTTACTACTCTTCCAAAACGAATCCTGGAAACTGGAAAATCTCATGAAAACTGCTTCGTCTAATACTCTTTCCAACGGTATAACCAAGTTTACTTTTATTTTGTTATTTAGTGGAGAAAATTATGTTTTAATGTTAAAAAATATGGGGTTTTCAATGAAATTGTTGGTTTTCTCGAAAGATAACCCACCATGAACCTACGAGTATGGGGTCGGTTTCTATGTATTTTTTCACGCTGTATCGAATGGTAACATTTGTAGATCTCTCCAACTCCGTTATAACCGAGTTTTACACTTAAAATCGCAAATGTTTAGTTTGTTTGTTACGATTAAATGTATGTGTATTATGGGGTAAAACTAGTTAATTAAAGTGTAAAACTCGATTATAACGTAGTTGAGAGATCTGCAAGAGTTTCCATTTGATCCAGCGAGAAAAAATACATAGAAACCGACCCCATACTCGTTGGTTCATGGAGGGTCATCTTTCGAAAAAACCAACAATTTCATTGAAAAACCCACATTTTTTAACATTAAAACATTATTTTCTCCCCTAAGTAACAAAATAAAAGTAAAATTGATAATACCGTTGGAAAGCATATTAGATGAAGCAGTTTTCATGAGATTTGCCAGTTTCCAGGATTCTTTTTAAAAGAGTAGTAAAGTTTTAAAGATTTTCAGAAATATTATTTTTTCAAAATCGTCTATGTTTGAGCTGATGTGAGGGTCTTCGGATGGTACTTTTTAAGAACCCAAGTACACTATTCTTATAGGAAATTTAATGCTGATACCGAAAATGAGGTTGAAAGTTAAAATTAAATGAGGTAAAGTGGAGAAATCCGAGTTTAAAATGAAAAAACACGGTATTCCTGAAAAAACCTTTAAAAAATCATATCTCGAGTACGGATTGAGATAAAAATATGCGGTTGGCGGCATTTTACTCCATTTTTTATGTAGTTTCACCCAAATTTTTTTTTGCATCTGCGAGGGAATCACCCTGTATAGCTGTGCTATATAGCTGTGCTACATAGTGTAAACCCGGCTTTACACTGGACACTACTAACTTACGAAGGTGTCCAGCAACGAATTTCTTTCTCAATCTCGATAAATCACTCACCGCACGGTTTTTATGCGCTCTCTACAAAAAAAGGAAGTGGAAAAAGAGATAACAAGCTGTGACGTCAGAGTTCCATTCAATTTATTTCGCGTTCCCTTTGAACAACCAGTTCCATGGATTTCCGGTGACCTCATACGCCCTCTAGAAAGGCATACGCGGGACAGGCTCCCATTCTATTTCAAGAGGTTGGTCGGGTTCATACGGGTAAAACGAGATGGGAACATCTAAAAACCAGACTAATGAACCGGATTTACGTTCAAGTAGATTGTTAACGCATTCCGCGCCCAAGTTTCCATTCATACTGAAGTTTTAATGAGAAATCATTTCTTATAAGGTATGGTCCCGATAGAGTTTATTTCCGAACGTTAAATCAGTGGAGAGTTTCTGAATTTATCGTATATATAGGTATTTCTCGTAAACATGAAAACACGATGCTAGAGCGAGCACGATGAATGCTAACCTTTTCGCATTGATTTCTCATAGCGTTTTCGTAAGCCCGAGAGAAAGAGAACGCTTATAGAGACGTTAACGTGACTCTTGTAGTGAATCACTGCTCAAAACTCAATTGTCACAGTAGACAATTTCCAAAATATAACATGAAGTAAGAAACAACGGCCACTTACCTCTACATCATATAAAAGAGATTCACCGTGAAGAATACGAATCTTTGAAACGTGTAAAATGAACTTTGAAATGAAATCTTGAGAATGAAAAAGCTGAAATCGTCGATAAAACGTCGAAAGCAAGAATAAAATGCCGTTAATGACCCTTCTGGTTGAGGTGCGGATAAAAACACGGTTAAACCAACAACAAAAGACGGCACAGGGAAAAGTCAGGCGATTTTGTCGGGTTTGTGTCCACACCAACTACAAGATAGTTGCTAAGTTATTCTAGAGTGTTATCCTAGAGAAAGGTCAAGATGTCTTCTCGTAATTACGATTCCGAAAAAGCTGAGAACGAGTAAAGCTTACTCTTCCCGTTCTGAAAAGTGTTTCCACGTAACTTAAACCTCTTCTCGTTTCGAAAAGGCCATTTTCGTATACGAGAAAAATGAATACGAGAAGTAAAAAAACTGTATTATTTAGTCCTCTTCACGGTAGATAAATTTGGTTTTGAGTAAATAGAATGAAACGTGAATCAACTCCAAGGGAAGGATATTGTTTTGCATTATTGGAAATCAATGAAAAATTGATATTGTGAACATGATTGCAACCGCTTGTTAATTTCTGATGTTTTCATAGAATTTCGAATCAATATCGAGGAGAAAACATGATACATGGTTGAAATTTTTGGTTCTAGAACAGAAATAAGTTCGTCAGTTTTTTGTTAGAACGCACCGAAAAATTTGTTGTTGATCCTATTGACACCTGTTACAACTTGTTTACTTTGAAAGTTTCGTTTCCAATAAAATGTCAGTTTGGAGTTAGATATCAACGAGTCAACCTTATTTATAAAATATTATTATAAATTTGGTAATTTTTTGTGTTCCACTTTGTTTTTGTTTTTTTGTTTTTTTCGGTGCGTTCTAACAAAAAACTGACGAACTTATTTCTGTTCTAGAACCAAAAATTTCAACCATGTATCATGTTTTCTCCTCGATATTGATTCGAAATTCTATGAAAACATCAGAAATTAACAAGCGGTTGCAATCATGTTCACAATATCAATTATTGAGAATGATCACCTGTGTGTAAACAATTATTCATATAACCATGCTCATAACTCAGCGTGTTGGCCACGCACTTCGCAGTAGTAAACATAATATGGTTAGATAAATCGAGAGCTTTCGAACGAATGGTCAACGAATTTTTTGGGATGAAAAACGACGAAGTACCATTTCCCTAGCAACGACTCGGTTGTAGGCGGAAATCACTGTAACACTATATGTTTCGTGCGCGGAAAAAAATTGACTCGCAAAATTGACGCGCAAAAATTGCTAGGACCCCAGGGCTAAAACATGATACATGTTAAAACCAAAAAACGTCTGCCAACTTAGGAGTGGCACTGACGTTTCAAAAACCAATGCGCGTAGAGATAGGTTTTGGAGGATTCATTTTAGCATGAATATGCTTTAGCCGTGACCTAACTACCGAAAAATGTCCCACGAGAGTGCAACGAAAGTAGCGCCAATAATTGTGATGATTTCCGCTTACAACCGAGTCGTTGCTAGGGATATGATACTTCGTCGTTTTTCATCCCACAAAATTCGTTGACCATTCGTTCGAAAGCTCTCGATTTATCCAACCATACTATATTAACTACTGCGAGTTATGAGCATGGTTATATGAATAATTGTTTACACACAGGTGATCATTCTCAATTATTGATATTGTGAACATGATTGCAACCGCTTGTTAATTTCTGATGATTTCATTGAGCTGGTGTTTCGATTATGTGATTCATAGCAGGTGATCCGAATATTGCGAGAATGGTTAGATTTGTGAAGCGGTGGTTAAATTATTTTAATAGGTAATTTCTATACTTTACACTATAGGAAGCTGTAATTTCGTATGTAGCCTCTTTAGCCTCTTTCTATAATAAAGTGAATGTTTACTCGCGAGTTTCTATTAGGAGATCATCATCTCACAAGAGCTCAATCGTCGTGATCATTTCTATAATAAAGTGAATGTTTACTCGCGAGTTTCTATTAGGAGATCATCATCTCACAAGAGCTCAATGGTCGTGATCATTTCTATAATAAAGTGAGAGCGAGGAGCTAAAACATGATTCCATGTTTTAGGATTGATGGCAGAATGATAAACAGAGTTCAGAGGCCGATGGGGGGTCGGGTTCAGAGAATCGACGAGGAGTGAGTCGTGTACGGCTAAAGCATATTCATGTTTTTTAATTTTAGCCGTCAGGCTCAAAGGAACTGTGGCTTTTTTTCATATATATATCTAGAAAATTATAAAAATGCGTCTACTAGGCAAAGGTACAGCTCAATTAAAAAGTAAAATAAAAATTATCTGCCCAACATGACGAACCTGCTTTGTAAGGATTGGCACTTGATTTTTATCGGGATTCCTGACTTATTTTACGCCCTTTCGAGTTAAACAAGGATTAGTTAGGCTACCCTACCCGTTCCGAAAAGCGTTTCCACGTAACAAAAACCTCTTCTCGTTTCGGAAAGGCCATTTTCGTATAGGCGAAAATGAATGCGAGAAGCACAAATACTCTCTATTACGTAACAAAAAAACGACACGCGATACCGATAAACTTTGTAGCTAACCTTCGCTTATAATTAACAGGCTATGCGTAGGAGACTACAAGTTATTTCTTACAGGGAAAAACGCATTCTGTGTTTTTGTAATTTCATATTGAGTACGGGAAAGAATCAACCGGGGAGCTTTTGAGGGATGGACCCCAGCAACGAGGCGCGAATTTCATTTTTGAAATTTTTATGTTATTTCAATAGCTCAAATTTTTAACAAAATTCGATAAGATGCGCGTAGAGATTTAGGTTTTGGAGGATTCAATTTTTTTTCTCCATATCCCGAAAATGATAAAAACGGGTCTACTAGGCAAAGGCACAGGAAAAAAAAAGAAGAAAAAAAAAGCCATTTGGGCCTCGCCAGGGGCAAGCCCCCTGGATGGTTACTGCTTAGATCCTTCGGCTTATATTCAAGAAACATGGAACATGCTTTAGCCGTGTTTTATTTGTTTGCTGTTTCCTTTTACTATGAATTTGTTGTCTGTTGTTTTAATTTAGCTCTTTATGGGCCTGCATTTCACATTACTTTCCACTCTGTTGGGAATGTTGGGAAAGTAAAAATGGATATTACTTTCCACTCTGTTGGGATGTTGGGAAAGTAAAAGTGGACATTACTTTTCACTCTGTTGAGATGTTGGGAAAGTAAAAATGGACATTACTTTCCACTCTTTTGGGATGTTGAGAAAGTTAAAATGGACCTTACTTTCCACTCTGTTGGGATGTTGGGAAAGTAAAAAATCCCACGCTACTTTCGTTCCACGGTTCCGTCAAATTTTTGCCCAGTTAGGTGATGGCTAAAGCATGTTCCGTGCTAAAAAAAAAAAAGTTGGGGGGTTTTGAGGGAATGAATCTTTGGATAGACGGTAACTTATGTAGTTTTATTGACATCCAAGTACTTTTGCCTTAGCAGGCCTCTTCAGGGATCTGCAATATATAAAGAAAAATATCTTGCTCTTAGAAGCTCTTACTAGCTTCTTATTACGTTTGTATTACAAATATTTGACTAGCGTAGTGGCTTATATGGTAGATACCTACAGGTAATGTGTTTAGATTTGTGTCTATCTGGGGATTAAAGTTATTGTGCCATGTAAGGTCGAGTCTGTAATAAATAATGTTATACTATTAAAGTTCTGGAGTATTAGGAGAGATGCAATAAGTCCGGGCTATGATGGTCGGGTCAAGTTAATTTCTACTCGACAGTGTATGTTGATTCGATGGGGTAAAGTTATTGCGTGATTCCAAGAGGCGGAAGTTTGCAGAAGTTAGAGGCGTTGAGAGATGATTTACATAATGCATGATTATATATTGGGAAGCAAAAGAAATCAATTTTATACTATAAAAAGAGTACTCCATGTGAAGAACAGACTAATGAATAGCCAGGTTTGAAAAATAAAGGAAAGATTTCCCTTCATCTGTGTCGTGTTATGCCTAGGTGGTGACTACAGACATTGTGTGTGGGGGTAATTGAAGTTGTGTTTTGGTGGGTAGGTATGACATTATAGTATGTCTACTTCACATGATGGGGGTATTTTGTATACTAAAGGTATGGTAATGGTAGGTATGGTAGATGATGTGTGATACATAGATTATGAATACATAAATATATAGATTTAGGATTATACTTTTGGTGAATTAATATTAAAATGTTATCTGTAGGTATTATTGATTGGGAAGTAAAGTACGAGTGAAATAAAAATTATCTGCCCTAAATGGAGAACCTGCTTTTTGAGGATTGGCACTTGATTTTTATCGGGATTCCTGACTCGATATTTTACGCCCTTTCGAGTTAACCAAGGGCTAGTTGGGGCTATTTCTGCCGTTCAATAGGTTTCAATCCTGGAAACCGTCCCAAGTCCCCCCATTCGGTCGAGTAAGATGGAATCAAGTTAAGATCCCTCCAAGTTATTCATGGGGCGTCCGGTCGTTGCCGGTGACGGCATCGGCTATTTGTGGAACCGGTTAAGAGAAGCAACGGAGAAGGGAAAAAACTCCTCTATCCTCCTCGCCGCACTCGCATCTCCGCGAATCGCCTAGGTGTTAGTCTGTTTACTTCATGTATTCTGCTAAGTTTTATTAAAAAAATACTTCTGCAGTATAGCTTACACAAATATTGAAGAGTTTTTAGTAGATCCATCGGTCTCAATATGGCGTGCGGTAACGAGAAACATTACCGCAAAGGTTCACCAAGATTCACTTCGATATCTCAAAAATTGTGAAAAAAACTAGGGTGGGGAAGGTAATTTCTCTTGAGAAAAATGCTGATTTCATTCTGTTTTGGCTCGAGCCGGAACTTGATATCGCTGGTCTTTCACAGTGTTTGAGATAAAACAAAAAGAAATGGGTGCATCCCATCTCCATTAGGTATCACATTCATTCATACGTTCTTAGCTGCAAGTTTATTACACAATATATTGCGGATGCTCTAACAGATCGGTGGGCTATGCAGGAAACGAGGTGAGTGAAACCTCGGGCAAAGGAAAAAAACCCTCAGCAAGCCGGAGTCGCAACAAAGCTCAGCTTCCCACCGCGTTGATTGCTGGTTTTGCCGCCTTCCCAACAAAACAGAAACCTCCCCAACTTGCTAATGAGGCAGACGCTATCGCTGGCACCCCCGTCCCCGCACACCTTCCGGTTTCCTACTTCAAAACAAAGGGACCACCAGCTCCACGGAACCATAACGCTATTAGCGGCGGTTTTGTGGATGTTATGCCAGAGAGGGATCTTTTGTTCAGGAAATGCGTACAGGGAACCTGAAATTTCATTGATCGAGATGAACCTCTTCTCCCACCAGAGAGTGAGTTCTACAAGATAGTCAAGGTTGTTATATAGCGAGGTAATTTAAATAGATCTTTTGTAGGTAACCCTCTATCAGGATAATACAGTATGTAGGGTAGTAGGCTTCAAGGAATACCTCCTAGTCATGTACTCCTAGTAGAAGGACATGTTCTGCCTCAACTAGGAGGACTTGAGTACTTTTATAAAATTCCTCGGTTGCTGACATAAAATCAACAATGGCTATAAGATTGAAACTAATAACACTGAATAATTGGAGTATAACGTCCCACTTGTCAAAAAAATAAATAAAATTTTCTAAGAAAATTCGCTAACAAGTCATCTGAAATAATTTTTTGAATATCAAACCATTATTTAGAAGTAGATTTTTACCATAAAATTTATATTTTAAATTCATTGCCCTCAGAGTGCGCTAATTTCAAAACAATTTAACCTGAATGTAATAAGATGATTTACAAAAATTCGCTCGTCAATCATACTGCATGACTTTGTATTTAATGTTTTATGGTCTCTTAATTTGATCTGAAGCGATTTTTTGTTCGAATTTAAATTAAAATTTTAATAATTTGAGTTGATTTTTTTACATGGATATTTCTTAGCTGTGGGGCTGATAATTCCAAATTTTCGACCGACATTAAAAAATGCCATTTTTTTTTTTTTTTTCACCTACAACCAATCATTGCTAGAGAGAATATAACTTCCTGATTTCCCATCCCTAAAAAACGGGTAGGAAGATCACGCGTGGCGTATTAGAGCAAGGAAGCTGAGGGTTCCCTCATGGCGAGCGGGGGATGTCATGCAAATGAATCAAGAGCAGTTTTACTGGCCAGACACCTATCATATGGCACATTTCCGGAAAGCTCTCCCTTGTTACGACATCTAACTGACATTATCACCAAACCATGAACTCAAGTTAGTATAATGAATGTACTTTTATCCCATACTCTAAATAATAGTGAAAAAAACGCTTGCATACGAGTCTGCAACACATTGGGACATTTCATGTGTTTAGTTGCAGACTCGTATGTGTTGCAGACTCGTATGTGTTGCAAACTCGTATGCATGCTCTAAGAGCCACTCAGCTGATCCGGATTGGGCATCGTCTAGTAAATTTCCTAAAGAGGCTACATACAAAATTACAGCAAACAAAATTACAGCTCAATGAAATCATCAGAAATTAGCAAGCGGTTGCTATCATGTTCACAATATCAATTATTGAGAATGATCACCTGTGTGTAAACAATTATTCAAATAACCATGCTCATAACTCAGCTTGTTTGCCACGCACTTTGCAGTAGTTAACATAATATGGTTGGATAAATCGAGAGCTTTCGAACGAATGGTCAACGAATTTTGTGGGATGAAAAACGACGAAGTACTATTTCCCTAGCAACGACTCGGTTGTAAGCGGAAATTATCAGAAATTGAGCATATTTCGTTACGTAACGTAACGTGACATAACGAAAATTTGGTTATGCAAAGACATGAAATGTCAAAACTGGATTCTAGAGCCACTCAGCTGATCTGGGATCGGTCAGTTGTGTTCAAAAGTCCCTCAAGGGCCCACATACCAAATCTCAGAATCGTGGGATCATTAGGGAAAAAACTGGATTCTAGAGCCACTCAGCTGATCTGGGATCGGTCAGTTGTGTTCAAAAGTCCCTCAAGGGCCCACATACCAAATCTGAGAATCGTGGGATCATTAAAGAAAAAACTGGATTCTAGAGCCACTCAGCTGATCTGGGATCGGTCAGTTGTGTTCAGAAGTCCCTCAAGGGCCCACATACCAAATCTCAGAATCGTGGGATCATTAGGGGGAAAAAACTGGATTCTAGAGCCACTCAGCTGATCTGGGATCGGTCAGTTGTGTTCAGAAGTCCCTCAAGGGCCCACATACCAAATCTCAGAACCGTGGGATCATTAGGGAAAAAACTGGATTCTAGAGCCACTCAGCTGATCTGGGATCGGTCAGTTGTGTTCAGAAGTCCCTCAAGGGCCCACATACCAAATCTCAGAATCGTGGGATCATTAGGGAAAAAACTGGATCCTAGAGCCACTCAGCTGATCTGGGATCGGTCAGTTGTGTTCAAAAGTCCCTCAAGGGCCCACATACCAAATCTCAGAATCGTGGGATCATTAGGGAAAAAACTGGATTCTAGAGCCACTCAGCTGATCTGGGATCGGTCAGTTGTGTTCAGAAATCCCTCAAGGGCCCACATACCAAATCTCAGAATCGTGGGATCATTAGGGAATCTCCGCGTAACGCTCTCCGCGTTTCGCTCCCCGCGTGACGCTCCCCCGCGTGACGCTTTTTCATTTATGTGCCATAGTAAAGACATAAAATGTCAAAAATCATATAGCCAAATTTCAGCTATAATCATATAGGTACCTACCTACCTCACTTCTACGAATCATAATAATCATTGAGCATACAGTAGAACTCCAATTATCCGAACTCCGACTATCCGAATCGCCGATTATCCGAATCACTTTCAGAAAAAAATTTGTCCAAAAAAAAACGGATGAAGACCGCAAAACAGCTTACATTGACGGAGATGTTTGAAAAACAATGATTTTTATTTCTAAACTTGTACATAAGTACATTTTATTTATATTTAAAACATGTGAAAATATCATGTTTCTTTCATTTAATTCAATAAAAAAATAGTGCAATATCAAAACGTAGCTTTTTTTCTCTCCAATAGCAATTTAAAAAAAAAACTCCGATTATCCGAATATTTGATTATCCGAATGGGTCCCGGTCCCCATTAATTCGGATGATTGGAGTTCTACTGTATTTCGTTACGTAACGTAACATAACGAAAATTTGGTTGTGTGCCATAGCAAAGACATGAAATGTCAAAAAATTATTGCTTGAGTTTTGATTGCTTGAGAAATTGACTACCTACTAATTAAAAATGGTACATTTCATTTTGGAAAAATCGCTAGTGTGGTACAGTTCTTGCTCAATGAGTTCACGTTGTATAGTGCGATTGAAATGTTTGAAAGAAAGCTATTTAGTCTCCTCGTTAAGTAGATTAAACATACTGCATCCCATTTGGTAGGGGTTCGAAATCATTGAAGATGATGTACCAAAATTCGGCCACTTTTGGAGGTTTTTTGGATTATTTAAGGTCAAATGTATTGGTGAAAATCTGAAAACGATAATTTAGATAACAGCAGTTCTGATCTACATGATATTATAATATTATTATAATCATTTTTCTAGCATAAAAATTTATGCCTTTTTTAAAAACTTAGTGTTAAATTTAAATAGAACATTTGTAACCCTCTATCAGGATAATACAGTATGTAGGGTAGTAGGCTTCAAGGAATACCATCCTAGAGTTTGTTTGAGGGTGAGAAATAGGCGAGCTTCTCGTAATTGTTTATTAAATCTTGGCGCTTTCGCCGTAATGGCCTCGCCAGAGCTGAAAAGGTGAGTACATCTTAAGTACAGGTTTGTATTGTTATGGTAATTTATTAAGTATTAACGTAGAATTAAGTTTAATTTAATGTAGTTGCTAGAATTACCTTATTGTTTAGGGGGTCGGTGGGTAGGTACATTTCCATGGGGTACATGATTTCAGTAGATAGTTTTGCCAGTACTGTAGTCTGTAAGACATCAGCTGCGAAAATGTAGTGGATTATCCAGTTTTCAGAACCGTTCTTTGAATCAATTAAGAAACTAAAAATCTTTAGGGTCCTTTGAAAGTGGTTATGTGAGAGGACGTGCCATGAGAGCCCTGCTAGACGGTGATATTAAGTAGGTATCGCCTTTGGAAAGGTAAAAGAGGTACCCTATCGTAGATACACTACCTACTTTCCGAATATTATTACTTGTAATTCATCATGTACTTCCATAGACAAAAATTGAAGTAGGTACCTACTTAATCAACTTTTTTCTCCCACAAATTTGCGTAACTGCGCTGACAGATGTCTTTATGAAGTCTACCCTTCAGAAGAATGAACTTCAAGGTTTTTTTCCTTACAGCTGGTTTATAATTCATGTTGCACATTTCCTGATTCGATATTCGACAAAATTGATGAGCAGTTATTCATTGGCAGAGCAACAACCTACCTACTTGGTTTATTGTAACCAACAGCGAATCTGGTAGGCTGTACGTTCCTACGTAGTTTCGTTTGTTGGTTGAGCACCAACCTGCCTTTTTTACTTAAACAAACAACCAAATCTATCCTTTCATTCATTCAAAAAACAAGTAAAGCTGTCTCAGTTATAGTAATAAGAACATGTCTGAAACGCTGATGAAACTGCCTGGGCAATGGGTCTGTAGTACCTACACTGCAGTACAGAGATCTGAGGAATTTCCAATTATTTTTTCTGCATTATTTTTCAGATTATTTATTCTCAGTCCAAACGAACGAAGTTTTTTAGTTTTCGGACACTGATTAACCATAATAGTTGGTCCCTAGTCCAAGTAAAAACTCGATCATCACTAGATCGATATTGTCGTCCCCTTTTTTGATCCAAGAACTGATGGTCCGTCGGTTGCGACCGTGTTACTGATGTAAGCCCTGAACACGAGATTGGGATTATCTCATTTTATCGCTATCTCCGATTGTTATCTTTTTCACCATTCTTTATTATCACAAACTACGAAGAGGAGTAGTACGAGGAGGCGCTCTTGCCTCGGATGGGAGGGGGGGCTCATATTGGAAGAGCACCCATAGGGACGTCCCTGTAATGCATGCATTACATAGGTGCCAATATAATTATTAGGTAATATTTGTATGTACTCTGCTCAACCTTACACGGAATCAGTCATTCCGAACATGCATAGCTGGGTGGAAGAAGAGGAAAGCGCTAGAAAAATGGACCTTCGGGAAGCCAAGGCCAGCGAAACCGCAAGGACGGCGTGATTAGGGAGCAACACAACATCCACCGGCTACCGACCTCCCAATATCCCTTCACCCGGGACACTGAACGGCCCGAAAAAGAAGGCAAAGAACCAGTAAAGGTCACTCGTGAGGATCAGGGAATTCAGATGGAACGTTCTCAACCACAGTTGGACACGAGACACGACTCCTGGCATGTCCTCAATACGTCTGATAACTATAAAAAGTTCAGTCATGCAGCATGACCCCATGAGCGAATTTTTGAAGAAATCTTCGACATTTCAGTCGCTATTGATCGTGTAGAGAAATTTTAGTTTATGATTTTGATGGACAAACATGGAATGAAATTTTAAACAAGCACCTACTACCTACGTTTTAAACAGCATGGTTCTAGGATTGGTTATACAGGGATACTTCCATAAGAGTAGTTCAATCTGAATTTGGACAATGTTTCATGCAAATATAACCGATTTTTACACTAGCGAACGGCATTATTTCGATTTTTGATTGATTTTTCAACTTCGAAATTTTTGAAAACTTGATACATATTCTTATAGGAAATTTTACGCTGATTCCGAATATACCACATGTTAGTATGCTGAAAAAATTATTTCGCACAACAAATCGCAAAAAACAGGCTATTTTGAAATTTTTTACTACATTTTTGAAAATTTCAACCCGAAGATGTAATCCGATCATGCTAGCCAACGAACTTGAACTTTCGTTTTGTGTCCTTAACATTTTAAAATTTGTTTGAAGTTTCTAGCACAATTCTACGGACAGTTATCGTCTGGAATGACACATACATATATACATACATAAAAAAAAGTCCAGTCATGCAGCATGACCCCATGAGCGAATTTTTGAAGAATATTACCGATTTTTACAACCAGCGAACGGCATTATTTCGATTTTTGACTGATTTTTCAACTTTGAAATTTTTGAAAACTTGATACATATTCTTATAGGAAATTTTACGCTGATTCCGAATATACCACATGTTAGTATGCTGAAAAAATTATTTCGCACGACAAATCGCAAAAAACAGGCTATTTTGAAATTTTTGACTACATTTTTGAAAATTTCAACCCGAAGATGTAATCCGATCAAGCTGGCCAACGAACTTGAACTTTTGTTTTGTGCCCTTAACATTTTAAAATTTGTTTGAAGTTTCTAGAACAATTCTACGGACAGTTATCGTCTGGAATGACACATACATACATACATACATACATACATACATATATACATACATACATACATTAAAAAATGCGTTAAACTTCAGAATATGATTCAGAATAGCCTGAAACGGATTTCTGCATAATTTTTTTTCAAAAATTCACATTCTACAAATTTTGAGGCGAGAGCAATAGCTTAATTTTCTTCAAAAATTCGCTAAAAATGCGTTAAACTTCAGAATATGATACAAAATAGCCTGAAACGGATTTCTGCAAAAAATGTTTTCAAAAATTCACATTCTACAAATTTTGAGGCGAGAGCAACAGCTTAATTTTCTTCAAAAATTCGCTAAAACCATCCGCCCAAGTTGGGTACGCAGTTTCAGGCGTTACATTTGATCAAGCGAATCGGGTTAAAATTGATTCCTTACTACCGAAGTTAGGGATGCTTTTTGTTTGTGCAACAAGTCGAAATAATTTTAGTCTTCAAAAATGAAAATTTCCACTCGCCTTTTGAGTTTTAGAGCTCGCAGATCAATTTTGGTTCGGTGTCTGTCTTCTGATGTCTGCCTGTGCCAATAGATATATAAATTTTATTTATTTCAATAGAGACACATACATATGATGATAGTTGTAACGGACCTAGATCGCCCCCAGAGGTGCAATGGGACCTAAACACGCACTAAATACATACATACTACACACAGGGGAGAGAGGGGGGTGTGACAGTACCATGTTACATGGTAGCAGAGCAAGGTTAGGATTATGTACGGCTGACGTCTAATGATACGATTCACTATTTTTGTGGGCGTTAATGTTTCAGAAGAAACAGGGCCCGGGTTTTCCAAAAGGAATACCCATTATACTCCCTTGGAGTAAATAATTATAAATAATTTCATTGGTTCTTGACTTTTAATTTCTCAATTTTTTCCCTCATATTATTTCTATTTTTCATACTTAATTTCTTCCAAGGGCATTGCATTGTTCCCAAACCCAGGGCATCGTTCCCTATTTCGTAAGTCCCCAAAGTGGGCACCTTCCACTGTAAGTCTCCAGGTCAAGTTCGTTGGCCAGCCCGATCGCCCCAAAATTATTTCATGGTTAAATTTACAATTTAGTGGCCCAAAAAATGATAAAAAATCGGTTTTTTGACAAAAGGGCATGTGGGGTGTCACAGTCGAAGAATGTTTTAGCTCTGAGACGATTGCAACCACTCCCAGATCTCTAAGATTCATCAACAAGCAAGAAAAATCGATTTTTAGGGGGGAAATATCCATAATTGACCAAATTTTTGAGTACGGCTGCGTGCTCTAAAATTTTCTTTGCGATCTCGTCAAACGGCTGTCCCCTAAGTTTTATTCAGGATATGGTAGGCCTCAATGATCAGGATTAATGTTATCCTGTTATGTTGGCCTAATTTTATGTTATCCTCAACTTTTCTTGGAAAATTCGCTCTTTTAGTCATGCTGCATGACTATTTTCTCATTTTATTATCCGAATAAACCTTTTCTATTACAAATAAAAGCCCTTCGGAATTTGATAACAGTATGATACCGCCTTTACTACCATCTTAGCATGAGTAGGTAATCGACATCCTCTTGATAACATCGATATCTCTTATTGAGGAAGCTAACGCTGAGTCACATTTAAACATTTGGAGAGGTATATTTCCTGTGACCGAAATTCATTGTCATTAGAGATACTGAGTTTGGAATTCAAGTACATATCCCAATCATATATGCGGTTAAAATAAATGAAGATAACTAAAAATTGTACCTTCAGAATAATGAACCAATACCAATACATAACTTGGGAGCCGTTACTTCATTTCGACTGTAACTGTGACCACTGTGCCTCAACTCATAGCACTAATAATTCAAAACAGCACAGAATTTAATAATAAAGAGGAACTCAGATTCCAGCAGTTTCGTTCAACCGCAGGCCAAGCTCGGTCAACCCACGTGGAGGTACACAGCATTATTAATTGCATAGAGTAGATAAATTATTCATTATAATTACTTGCTGCCTGACCATTATAATTATTACCTTCGCCGCAGAAACAAGGGTAAAACGGCACTATGTCGTATCCCTAATAGGCCTATAATCATATAGTGAATATTTTAGCTTTCCGGGATGGTGAGCATCAGAGTGGTGCGTAAAGCAGCTGGTTCATTATGTTAAAATTGGCGTTCCCCAGTCCGAAGGCGACTTACCTGTTTCAAGTTTCCAATCACCGCAATATTGGCGACAGGAGAAACAAACATTGAATCAGTTACAAAATTGAACCACTCCATCCTCCGCATCCATGAATGGACAAAAATATGGAGAACTAGATTGAAAGAAGGCGAAGTCTGTACATGTTGATTTCACAAATAAAAGGATCAACTACGTGCCAGCCTTCCTTGACAACAAGGCTATTCCTCATGCCAATGAGGCTAAATGTCTTGGGATGACACTCGATGCCAAACTGAGGTGGAAATCACATGTTAAAAAGAATAAGTCTGAACTAGTTATCCAATTTAGGAAAATGAACAGGCTTATGGGAAGACGCTCAAAACTGTCTATCCACAATAAGCTCATATTGTACAACCAAGTCCTCAAACCTGTCTGGACAGGACATAATATGGTGCTCAACTGTGGGGGTGCATTGCACAAAGTAACCGCTACATTATTCAGCGCTTTCAGAATAATGTCCTGCGTAACTGCGTTAACGCATACAGATACTTCAGAAACGACAGATTACACTATGAGTTGAAAGTTGAATCTGTCAATGAGGTTATCCGCAAACAAGCCGTCAATCACCTTTTGAGGCTCAGAGATCATGTTAACGTGGATTTCGTCCAGCTCCTTGACACCGAAGATCTACCTCCAAGACTTAAAAGAACTAAACCGCATGAACTAAGTGAAATAAAATGAACGTCAAGACTAGTGACTCAATTATCAGAACAATAAGTCTAAAGTGAAGTGTATTAGATCTTAAGAAAATGTATAATTTATCACGTGAATATTGCTTATAAGTTGTAACTACTTTGGCGCAATACAACTTATAAAAAAAAGTCCAGTCATGCAGCATGACCCCATGAGCGAATTTCTGAAGAAATTTTCGACATTTCAGTCGCTATTGACCGATTTCTACAACTAGCAAACGGCATTATTTCGGTTTTTGACTGATTTTTCAACTTTGAAATTTTTGAAAACTTGATACATATTCTTATAGGAAATTTTACGCTGATTCCGAATATACCACATGTTAGTATGCTGAAAAAATTATTTCGCACAACAAATCGCAAAAAACAGGATATTTTGAAATTTTTGACTACATTTTTGAAAATTTCAACCCGAAGATGTAATCCGATCATGCTGGCCAACGAACTTGAACTTTTGTTTTGTGTCCTTAACATTTTAAAATTTGTTTGAAGTTTCTAGCACAATTCTACGGACAGTTATCGTCTGGAATGACACATACATACATACATACATACATACATACATATATACATACATACATAAAAAAATGCGTTAAACTTCAGAATATGATTCAGAATAGCCTGAAACGGATTTCTGCATAAAAACTTTTCAAAAATTCACATTCTACAAATTTTGAGGCGAGAGCAATAGCTTAATTTTCTTCAAAAATTCGCTAAAAAAAAAAAAAAAAAAAAAAAAAAAAAAAAAAAAAAAAAAAAAAAAAAAAAAAAAAAAAAAAAAAAAGAAGTCCAGTCATGCAGCATGACCCCATGAGCGAATTTTTGAAGAAATCTTCGACATTTCAGTCGCTATTGATCGTGTAGAGAAATTTTAGTTTATGATTTTGATAGACAAACATGGAATGAAATTTTAAACAAGCACCTACTACCTACGTTTTAAACAGCTTGTTCTAGGATTGGTTATACAGGGATACTTCCATAAGAGTAGTTCAATCTGAATTTGGACAATGTTTCATGCAAATATTACCGATTTTTACAACTAGCGAACGGCATTATTTCGATTTTTGACTGATTTTTCAACTTTGAAATTTTTGAAAACTTGATACATATTCTTATAGGAAATTTTACGCTGATTCCGAATATACCACATGTTAGTATGCTGAAAAAATTATTTCGCACAACAAATCGCAAAAAACGGGCTATTTTGAAATTTTTGACTACATTTTTGAAAATTTCAACCCGAAGATGTAATCCGATCATGCTGGCCAACGAACTTGAACTTTCGTTTTGTGTCCTTAACATTTTAAAATTTGTTTGAAGTTTCTAGCACAATTCTACGGACAGTTATCGTCTGGAATGACACATACATACATATATACATACATACATATATACATACATATATACATATATACATACATAAAAAAATGCGTTAAACTTCAGAATATGATTCAGAATAGCCTGAAACGGATTTCTGCATAAATTTTTTTCAAAAATTCACATTCTACAAATTTTGAGGCGAGAGCAATAGCTTAATTTTCTTCAAAAATTCGCTAAAAGTTTCCAATGGTTGTGGCATCTTTTCTACTTCTCTATGCCAATTTTTCACTCGGTTCTTTCATTATTCAGTGCATCATACGTAGATTCCGGTACTTCTCTCTCCCACCATGTCCTATTTGCAGTCATTAAAAATTCGGAACTGCTAATTTCGATGTTAAATGTTATATTGCATCATGTTAAATATTCTTCCATTAGTTTTTATTGAAAATTTTGACTAAGGAACCAAAATAATTAGCTTAATCGAGCGTTATTTTGCATCTATGTTATTTACGTCACAGAAATGTTGTGTTCCAGGCTATATTTTGAAACTAGATAGGTTATAAATGGCATTCAACTAACTCTCAATATTTTCAATTTGTTATAATTTTAGCGAATTTTTGTAGAAAATTGAGCTATTGCAATGGCTCGGAAAATTGCAAAATCAAAATTTTTGAAAAATTTCTAAATTAAAATCCGTTTGGAGGCATTCTGAAACTATTCCTGAAGTTTGCGCTTTTTCATATGTATCAATATGAATCAAGATCATGCCAGCAGATAAGGGTTCAACTGGTCTCATCATGACTATAATCGTGAAGCCTTAAGACAATTGTCTGATGAAAGATTCTATGAGACAGTTGATATTGACTCAACAACACAGTTAGCAAACGACCTCAACAGGTACATTGAGATAAATGGAGGCAGAGTTCCAAAGACAACTTTATTTCCGTTTACCTTATCTTTGTGCTCTTTTCCTACTTTCGGATAGGATGTGAAAAATCAATCAAGATGAATTTCCTGACATTCCAAATCTTAATAATTTTAAATTTTAGTTTTAAAAAATACGTACTACCTACTAAAGTTACTATGGGGTACACAAGCTTTTACACAAAGAATTACACTGCTTACAGTTCGTTGGTGTAGAACTTGTATAACCTGTCTGTACACATTAGCTGTGTTCCATGCACCCATTTCAGTTCATGAACTCAGACGGGTTCCACGAGTTAACGAATTTTTTAAGTTCAAGAACCCGTCGGTGGGAACACTATAGTTCACCTGACACTCCATACAATAACCAGCGCTAGCGTCGTATTTAGTAACGTGAAAACCTCTTCACAGTTATTTATGGGAGCAATATACCCTCATTTGCTCATTTTTACGTTAATTCATTATTACTTTCAAGATTAGTCAAGAGTCAAAATAAAAGTGTGCATCCGTCCTGCTCATCTAACTCCTCCTCCTCATCAGAACTAAGGACCCACTCCCAATCGGCAATGGAAGCATACACTTCCAAATCAGAATGATCTAGAAAGAGCTATCAAGCAGGCATATGACAAGGCAAGTAGGCAAGTATTCAGCGTGATTCACGGTGAAATGAGATTTTCGGAAGGTTCAGAAAGGTTTCCTTCAGTTCGACTTCTCAACCCTATCCCCGAGCAGGTATGAAAAGTTCATGAACTCATTGAACTCAGTTCATGAACCCGATGCGGTGGGAACACCTTATCGAGTGTTGAGTTCCTGAACTCAGAACGCTTGGAACACGATCCACGTGCGCATAAGGTTCGGCGCCAGTTCCGAAAAGTTCATGAACTTGCAGTGCTTGGAACACAGCTAGTTATTCACTTTTGAGTTGCTTACAGTGAAATGTGATATCCAAACGGTGAAAGGTCGATTATTGAATCATCGCCGAGCTCCGTTCCAGCCTTCTGCCACGGACTCATCGTGAAACGCTTGAGACTGAGCTTGAGGCCTTATAAATAGCACCGTTAGTCCCCTTCAACTCCGCCTTCGTAACAATGAAAGAAAAATAAAATCTCATTGGAGCCGTGAGGGAACAATAGAATAGCAGACGTCCTGCCACTTGTAGCCTCAATATCAATCAATTGAGATGAGAAGACGCGCAATATTTGCCCTGATCTACATTTATTTGGTAAATGCTTTGCATCTCATAACAGCTGGGCGGCTCTTCCTCTTCATTTCCATAATTTATATGAGGAAAAATTTAGAAATGCTCCCATAAAACATAATGACGTTGTTGACGTCACAGATTTGCTTGTCTCTGTGCAAACTTGTTCAGTTAGCTACCTGTTATCCATGCAATCGTTGAGCATAACTTTTGATTGGTTAAAAACTCGTACTAGTTGAAACCGCTGAATTGCTATTGGGGATTTTCTAATGGTTCCACGAATGGTTCCCCTTCGATATTCCCTGTTAAGTTACCTGTTTGCCGGGGTCCCAATGATTCCAGCAGCGGTTCTGATGACGAAGAGGAACCAAAAGCCGAACAAGTAAAGGACTATACAAGGGATAATTCCGAACCAAATATTATTTTTCACAATAATCATGGACAATACAAGTGGGGTTCCGGCCAGCAACATCAATGATCAATCATCCAGAGTGACCAAATTTAATCAAGACCTCGAGGAATAGTTCGGTTTGATTGCCTTCCCTGCTTTATCAAATCGTCGGTTCCATGATCTGAGTGGGTACCTAACACAAAAATCGACTACCAACCCACTCAATTTGTTATTGAACTGACAACAGCTTTTATGTAAAATCGTATTAGCGAATTTTTGAAGAAAATTAAGCTATTGCTCTCGCCTCAAAATTTGTAGAATGTGAATTTTTGAAAAACAATTATGCAGAAATCCGTTTCAGGCTATTCTGAATCATATTCTGAAGTTTAACGCATTTTTTTATGTATGTACATATATGTATGTATGTATGTATATATGTATGTATGTATTATGTGTCATTCCAGACGATAACTGTCCGTAGAATTGTGCTAGAAACTTCAAACAAATTTTAAAATGAAGGGCACAAAACGAAAGTTCAAGTTCGTTGGCCAGCTTGATCGGATTACATCTTCGGGTTGAAATTTTCAAAAATGTAGTCAAAAATTTCAAAATAGCCTGTTTTTTGCGATTTGTCGTGCGAAATAATTTTTTCAGCATACTAACATGCGGTATATTCGGAATCAGCGTAAAATTTCCTATAAGAATATGTATCAAGTTTTCAAAAATTTCAAAGTTGAAAAATCAGTCAAAAATCGAAATAATGCCGTTCGCTGGTTGTAAAAATCGGTAATATTCTTCAAAAATTCGCTCATGGGGTCATGCTGCATGACTGGACTTTTTGTTTAAACACAAACCTGCTCGTTTTCTGGATCTTTATGTTGGCAGATTCAACTTTGTTGTATGAAATGTACGTGCAGATGCCGACAAAGAACAGATCCTCGGTACAGCTACTTTGAAATCGGAAATCGACAACTGCATTCACTACCAAGAAGGTGAACAGGATATCTGGCTGTTGGAGTATGTAGGTAGGTACTTCGTTCACGCGATCAACGGACTTTGATTTAATAGTATAATTATATTCATCATAGGTTCAACTTTAAATGAGAAAAGTTAGGTTAGATGGCAGTCAGAGGGAGAACCAATGCATATTCTTAAAATTGTGGTCACCTTTGTGTCAGGTTATGACTACGCGTAGGACGGAATTCCAACAAAAGCATTTTTCTCGCCAACCGTAGATGGAAACTCGTTCCTGTACACGCGTAGTTCTACGTGTTGGGAAGAAAATTACTGGAAGAACAAAAACTGTCTAATAAGTAGTATCTAGAACATATTTATTTTTAGCGGGTTTCATATTCAATTTATGTTGAGACAAAATGTATCAATAGAGATACAAACCCTTCCCCTTTACGTCGACTTTTTATCTGAAAATGTTGGACAACCTCCTTCCATGGGCAGATTCTAACCACAGTCTACAAGCCACGTCTGCGTCCCTGACACACTTGCCCGGTCTGTCATTAGGTGCCTCAGCCCGGCTTGGTGCGCGCACGCTGTTTCAATCGTTTGACCAGAGCGATATTTCCATTTCGAGTTCACTCAGTCGAGACGGAAACCAATGAAACTATCTCCCCATGACAAATATGTAGTAAAAATACTCGTATATGCCACCAACCCATAAACTTTCAATACTCCGAAAAACAGAGGTTCATTTCCACAAGACAGGTACATCCTTAAATCACTGCGAATTCTTACACAAAGGTCTATAGTTTTTCTGGGTATATAAGCTTTCCACGCAGATTTTTTCTTTGCTATTGAACTTTCCTACACTTTTGTGACAAACCACTACTCATCTGCGGATAAAATAAAAAATATACTTCAAATAATGACTTTTTTAAATGAATTATAGCAGAATTTAGGCAAATAAACTTAATCAACTCTAGTTCAAACGACTACCGAAAGTGGGATCGAACCCAATCAGACACTTTTAATTATATTCTATCCTTATGCCCGGATTGGTCACTCGGTTCAATTAAACGGGATGTACTTTTAGCTTTTTATAATAAAAAAATGAATTTCAATAAAACAAAATTTGATTAAAGATTAAATAAGACATTAAAAAATGTTGCATAAAATTATGCCGAAAACATATTTAAATTTCATTATTATTCGCGGAAAATCTATTAAAACTGCAAAAAAAAACCTGAAATATCACAATTATTTTTGATCGCCAAATTTTTGGCCATAAAACAAGTTTTTAACCATTTTTTGTATTCAAATCACTCAAATTTTATTGCAATCTCACATATTGTAATACGATGGATAATTCAAGAAAATTTGCTCATACGATCATGTTGCATGACTGGAACTTCTTTATATATATATATATACTCGGCGCTTCGCGCCTCGCCGGGGGGCTTCGCCCCCCTGGCCCCCCGGATCTTTTCTCTTTTGTACTGCTTAGAAAACGAGGATAATTTGCTATGCAATTCTTAGCCTGAAAACGCTCAAAAAATAAAGTCTTTTTTTCTCTTTTGTACATTTTTATTCGTTCATTTTACATTTTAAAAAATGGATATAAAAAAATGTTCAAGCCTGGCTGGGATTCGAACCCAGGAACTCGCGCTTCGCGTCACCGACGTTACGAAAAAAATTGTTGGGGGTCGGCCTAAGAATTGCATAGCAATTAATATATATATATATATATATATATATATATATATATATATATATATATTTATATATATATATATATATAACGAAAGCCATTACATTGATGTAGTTGGGAAAAATAAAAATGTGTTCCGGGTTGATTACGAAGAATGTTCATTGAAGGCAATAATGAACCGAGACGAATATCGACTTTTAAAAAGCACAGAAACTATTAGGGAGGAGGTCAATTTTTTGATGTCGCAGAGGCGAATGTTGCAACTATTTATTTTGACAGAACTTGAATTGTGAGTCAAGTTTTCCAGCTCAGGCCAGCGAGTCATCCAATTGTTCTACAGTGGGTCGATGACAATGACAGTTCCAAGACAATCTATGCCTCTTGAATGTATTACTATCTATGTAATGTATCTATGTAATCTGCTAGTTAGGTATTGAAAGACTTTCTTAGATCCCCGCGGGTTGTTGGGAAAACAAAAAAGAAACGGTGCACTCGAAGGTGAATGCGAAGCGATTCCAAATAAGTGGGGCAAGTCAAAAGAAAGGGAAGAGGAAGAGACCCAATCAGCGTGAGAAATGAGCCGTTAGAGTTCGCACGATTTACATCCTGCTAGTAAAATACGGATAGTTGAGAATGAGAGGCGCTTGCACACAAGACTCGCACTCCGATGAACGCGGGAAGCTTTTTACCGGGCGATACAAGAGCAAACAAAAGAGGTCGTTAGAAGGCTCGACATGGGAGACTGGGAAGAAGGGGAATCGGGTTTCGACAAAAGGGTGCTCCGAATGGCGGGAAATGGTTGACTCTGAAATGTAGTGTAGATCTGCCACAGCCCTATCTGACTTGACAGACTAGGAGGCGATGCTTCCCACACACAGTTAGATGTTTCCAAGATAACAGTATTGTGCTAGGATTCCGGAGGAAGTTGATGAATGCTGCAATTCTTCTAAATGATGAAAGATTCCAAGATTCCAAATATCTAAAATCAATAGTAACGCAAACCATAATGAAGGTCAAACTGACAGTCCATTGGACTAGGCTGTCGACAGAAGAAATGATTTGTGTAGTTCTAAATAGCATAAGAATCTTAAGGTCATATATGCTGTAAATTTACATTTAGCAATTAGACAGCAGCTAGTTCATCTACAGCTACAAACTTCCAAATCAAATGTATATGGAAATGGTTGACTCTGAAATGTAGTGTAGATCTGCCACAGCCCTATCTGACTTGACAGACTAGCAGGCGATGCTTCCCACACACAGATGTTTCCAAGATAACAGTATTGTGCTAGGATTCCGGAGGAAGTTCCATTTGATGAATGCTGCAATTCTTCTAAATGATGAAAGGTTCCAAGATTCCAAATATCTAAAATCAATAGTAACTCAAACCATAATGAAGGTGGCCAGACTATCTTAATGCACATCTCCATAGGATTCGGGTGAAGGATAACCCAAACTGCGCCGTCTGTGGATCGACTCTACTAATGAATATCGACCACCTTTTTTACTGTCCTCAACTAGGCTGTCGACAGAAATGATTTGTGTAGTTCTAAATAGCATAAGAATCTTAAGGTCATATATGCTGTAAATTTACATTTAGCAATTAGACAGCAGCTAGTTCATCTACAGCTACAAACTTCCAAATCAAATAAATGCAATACTGTGCTTGATGTCTGGTAATGGAAGTATGAGAGGAAGAATAAGGTTGGCCGTTTCTAATGATAAGTAATGAGTTTTTCCTACTTTAAAATTTCTTAATTAATGATTTTCCTATATTTAATATTGACCAGCATAAACATATTTCAACTTTTAATTAAAAACAAGAGCAGCAATGAGGCTACCCAACGATGGAGCTGCTCACCGATGGCTCAAAGACACCTGGTAGTGTTGGCTTTGCTCTATGGAACTGCAAATTCCAAGTCGCTTACCACCTGTCACGTCTGTGATCACAGCAAAGCTATGGACATGACACTAAGCTGTTTGACACTGCCAGATGCTGGGAGTAGGGAATTATGTGATCAGTAGCAACTCACACCAACAACAGCCACTACCACCACCACCAGCCATCACCATTGAGGTGATTAGGGACACATATTTTGGGTGCATCACTGCACCAAGCCACGGTATTGGGACCAATCAAAACCTTTCTGTGGGTGCCAAGCCATCTGGGTTTTCATGGCAATGAGTATGCTAATGCTCTTGCAAGAAGAGCCATTGATGATGACTCCATCGAAATGTTGCCCATGCGCACTGAGATCTGATCAGATCTCCTACATGCAACAAAAAGCCAATTATATCAGGCACAAGCAAATGCAGGGTGAGGTCACTGGTCTGCGTGGTGTCCTTTAGGACTCGTGCCCGGTAGGCCCTTTCGTAACCCAATTTCCAAGGAGGGACCGAATAGTGGTCAACCCGGTTGCCACTAGACGTTTTTTTCTGTTGGAAATTACTTACAAACAAATTAAATCTTATAAAACTATGTGGAACCACGAAAAGTTTATTAGGTTTAATAAAGATAGGCCATTTTTTTATGACCGTAGAAGGGCAGACGGAAGAGCTCCCAAGATCAAGAAGTTTCGAATGCAAAGTTCAAAGTAACTATGTTTCAACGGAATAAGGAATCGTAGTAGCTCAAAAACCAACATTTTCGTTCACTACAATCGGAAAAAAGAATTTCATGTCTCGAAACTCGCATGGGACCAAATTGGAACTTTAACAAACATTTTAAGACCAACCCAAGCAAAAACCGTCGAAATTTACTCGGTCTAAGGGGGAAAAAACCATAGCGTGGATCGAATTTTTTTCGTCATTTCCCGCATTCTTTTGCTGATTTCTCCGGGAAGACAGCATCTTTCGGCGATTTTGACGGCACCACCGTGTTCTACGGGTCCTGAGACGTAACTTTGTCACTGACATGGGAAGTGCTCTCGATCAAATTTTAATGTGACAGTAGATAGAAGATTCGGGAAAAAACAAACATTAAAAGGGGCTCCCACCCCCCTCCCGCCTATGGTTCGGGTGGGAGTAGAAAATTTTAAAATCGCTTATTAGGCGTCCTGTCGGAGAAATCCAAGAAGATCCTCCACTCGTAGACTTCCCTGACTCAGCCATTTGGCCATGCATAGAGACAAACGGCTCAAACAAACAGCAAACAGACAACCAAACAGACAGACGGAGTTTCATTCTTATAACTAACAGAGATAGAGAAGAGATGGTTAGGGAGGGATTTTTTTTTTTTTTTTTTTTTTTGTAAAAATAAATGCATATTACAAAAAAGAGACATTCTTTTAGTTCTATACAAGGTTGGTATCGATTCTTTTGATTTGTAAGTTGGTACCAAATCGAAACTGGATCTAGTAACAAGTAACGTTCATCCCTTCATCCGTTCATCTGCCGATTCAATGGATTTTGAGAGAACAATGCGTACTCTATAGAAGGTTCCTCGAGTACCACATCAGATCAGAAGAAGGAGCTGTTGGCCGGGTGCGTACGTGTACCGGGAAGGGCCGTTGACCTCTCCTACATCTTCCCTGTCTTCTTCCTACGGAGGGGCCCTCAGGCTAGTTGACGCCCCGCATCAGTTTTTTCCCCCTGCCGTCTCCTATTGCCCACTCTAAAGTCCTTTTGATTCATGGCTTCATCCTGTTACTGATTCAATATTCAAAGCCCTGATAGACGGCGTAACTATCGCCATCGTTCGTGCTTTATGGCGATCAAGGGAAAGACGAGGTGATTGCTCTGAAGATACCGCTGAATCTTACGACAGAGAGCGAGACGTAATCTAAAACAGACTGGAGTGAAGGAACAAGTCTAGGGTTGCCATAATTGTCACTAGTGAAGCCGGGACATTGATGGGAATAGGCAATAATGGTGGGTCTGGGGGGGTATTGAATATCCCCAGGACAAGGGAGGTCAAATTTTGGCTTCGTACGTATTTTTAGGCCCACTCTAAGTCCTTTTGATTCATGGCTTCATCCTGTTACTGATTCAATATTCAAAGCCCTGATAGACGGCTTAACTATCGCCCATCGTTCGTGCTTTATGGCGATCAAGGGAAAGGCGAGGTGATTGCTCTGAAGATACCGCTGAATCTTACGACAGAGAGCGAGACGTAATCTAAAACAGACTGGAGGAACGAGTCTAGGGTTGCCATAATTGTCACTAGTGAATCCGGGACATTGATGGGAATAGGCAATAATGGGTGGTCGGGGGGGTATTGAATATCCCCAGGACAAGGGAGGTCAAATTTTGGCTTCGTACGTATTTTTAGGCCCACTCTAAGTCCTTTTGATTCATGGCTTCATCCTGTTACTGATTCAATATTCAAAGCCCTGATAGACGGCTTAACTATCGCCCATCGTTCGTGCTTTATGGCGATCAAGGGAAAGGCGAGGTGATTGCTCTGAAGATACCGCTGAATCTTACGACAGAGAGCGAGACGTAATCTAAAACAGACTGGAGTGAAGGAACGAGTCTAGGGTTGCCATAATTGTCACTAGTGAAGCCGGGACATTGATGGGAATAGGCAATAATGGGTGGTCTGGGGGGTATTGAATATCCCCAGGACAAGGGAGGTCAAATTTTAGCTTCGTACGTATTTTTAGACCCACTCTAAGTCCTCTTGATTCATGGCTTCATCCTGTTACTGATTCAATATTCAAAGCCCTGATAGACGGCGTAACTATCGCCATCGTTCGTGCTTTATGGCGATCAAAGGAAATACGAGGTGATTGCTCTGAAGATACCGCTGAATCTTAAAGACAGAGAGCGATACGTAATCTAAAGCAGAACTGGAGTGAAGGAACAAGTCTAGGGTTGCCATAATTGTCGCTAGTGAATCCGGGACATTGATGGGAAAAGGCTAAAACGGCAACCAACCCCAGGCGCTAGGATAAAATAATCTCCGATTATAGGACAACTGAGCAGTGAGTGAAACTGAATTGATTAACAGGTATGTCGAAGATAGAGATTCGATTTAGTGATACTTTAATCAGGCTAGCAAATGCAATTGATAAACCGACCCTCTAAATATAATGTTATTCAGGTAAATCAAATTCGTATCTGTATGTCCTCGGGCTTGAATCTCATTGACGAATCAGATTCGTCCAACTACTTTCTATTCGCGTGGTTCACACAGGGCGGCCCAAAATGGAAATTCGAAATTTCTGGGAATATATATATATATATACGTGTTTAAATATATATATATATATATATATATATATATATATATATATATATATATATATATATATATATATATATATAAACATACAGTACCGTTCAAATTGATGGAAACATGACTGACAGACACGCAATTTTACATTTTCCCCTAAAATGTTGATGAAAGGGGTACCTACAGCAATTGTGTCATTCAGGGCATCAGCTAAGGCAATGTTAATAAAAACGAAGTGGATGAAGGAGTTTTTTGAAGGAGTCATGGGTGCAGGTTATCAAAAAAGTATTGCATCATTCTGACAATTTTGCTTAATTCCTTCGAAATTATTGCAATCGTTGTCACAATTAGAATGGATATTTATCCAAAATACGAATTAAGAGCCACTCAGCGGGAACATACGAGTATAAAACTTAGTGAGATCACCAGAACATGTGAAATCAGCTTGAAGAGAGTCTTCAACAGTGTGGCTTTGAAGATGAACACAAGGGTATGTCGTCCCTCAGAGAGTTGGGAAGTGTGGAAGGTAGGGGAAAACTTCTAAAAGGGATGAACCTTGGCTGATTAGAAATTGTATGTACAATAGTTACATTTTACAATTGTACACACAATTTCTTATCAACTATGCTGATTTTTTCATTACAAAAATTCCTTGATATTTTGCGGTTTTTGCAGAATTCCCTGACTTTTCCCGACGCTAAGAATTCCCTGACGATTCCAGGTTATCCCCTATTTTTCCAGTTGGGGGCCACCCTGTCGCAGTGTCGTGATTCGTATTCCGATTAACATCTCAAAAGATCTGCAGAAACACAACCATCGGAGGTCCTGCCAGTAACGCTCCACGTTGAAGTATTCAGTGAAAAGTCGAGGGATGATATTGATCCGCTCGCTTCGTTTGTTCCGTAGTCGTAAAAAAAAGCAGAACGTGATTCTGATTGCCGCTAGAACTTGGCCCGACTGGCACGGAACTGGCTACCGGCGCGACGAGTGTCGCCTCCCGCATAACTGATCGATATCTCTAGGAGTTGGAAAGCTAACACGTCCCACGGTTGTTGAACCTGATAATACGGTGTTTCTCCAACAGACCGCTGGGCGTTGTTTCTTGTTGTGATCTGCGGGAAAAATCATCAGCCCAACAAAGGAACCGGGCGGTCACAAATAACAGGCATTATGAGCAAATCGTACCCGAAATTTCAAGCGATGTGGCACCCACAAATTTAATTCCATGTTGTCTGTTCGCAGTGTTGGGCATAATCTTATCGGCGAATACGAATACGATTGTAACTATTATTAATTATTAAAATTATTCGTTGATTCTGAGTCAACTGCGATTATATTCGTATTCGTGTAAACGTATTCGGCGATTACACGAATACAACCCATAAAAAAAGGAACCCATGAAAACAAGTTTTTAATGTAACTCTTTCTTTTTCTCATGTTCTCGATTAATTTATTTTTGTTTCAATATTTGGTAGTTTCTTGGCAACAGTAAATTGAAACAAAATCACATTGTTTCAAAATCACATTGATAATAACTTAAATTAAATTGACAAGGAAAATCATTTAATATTTTATTGACCCTGGATTCGTTGTCATTTTATGCAGACGTTCAATAGTATCCTTCTCCTCCCTCCTCCTCCTCCTCATCCTCCTCATCCTCCTCCTCCCTCACTCCTCCTCCTCATCCTCCTCCTCCCTCACTCCTCCTCCCTACAATACACAACACTTGTAAGGTGTCCCATATTAAATTTCAAATTTTCGAAAATTTATAGTAAAACTAACTTTTTTTTCGCGAAAATTTGATAGATTAAAATGTACGCCACCATGAACTCGTGTGCAAAATTTCAGATCGATTGGATATCGGGAAGTGGGTTAAAAATCGATCTGAAATTTTGTCTCAAGAAAGAAAGAAAGGAAGCAAGCAAGCAAGCAAGAAGAGAATCGAAGTTAATAGAAAGAGTTAAAAAATGAGTCACGGTCATCAATTTCAATAGGGCGTCCCTCCAATAATATATGAAGCCTTTCTAAGTTACCTAGCTTCAGAGGGACGTCCTATTGAAATAGATTTGAGACAAATAGGCTGAATCAGAGCTGAAAAGTCAGGAGTTGAAAACTGCATTAATTTGGCACGCACTGGTTGTGTTCCCGACCACGGCTTTTTTTGTTCCTTTTTTAGCGAATTTTTGAAGAAAATTAAGCTATTGCTCTCGCCTCAAAATTTGTAGAATGTGAATTTTTGAAAAAATTTTATGCAGAAATCCGTTTCAGGCTATTCTGAATCATATTCTGAAGTTTAACGCATTTTTTCATGTATGTATGTATGTATGTATGTATATATGTATGTATGTATATATGTATGTATGTGTCATTCCAGACGATAACTGTCCGTAGAATTGTGCTAGAATCTTCAAACAAATTTTAAAATGTTAAGGACACCAAAAGAAAGTTCAAGTTCGTTGGCCAGCATGATCGGATTACATCTTCGGGTTGAAATTTTCAAAAATGTAGTAAACAATTTCAAAATAGCCTGTTTTTTGCGATTTGTTGTGCGAAATAATTTTTTCAGCATACTAACATGTGGTATATTCGGAATCAGCGTAAAATTTCCTATAAGAATATGTATCAAGTTTTTAAAAATTTCAAAGTTGAAAAATCAGTCAAAAATCGAAATAATGCCGTTCGCTAGTTGTAAAAATCGGTAATATTTGCATGAAACATTGTCCAAATTCAGATTGAACTACTCTTATGGAAGTATCCCTGTATAACCAATCCTAGAACCATGCTGTTTAAAACGTAGGTACTTAGTAGGTGCTTGTTTAAAAAAAAAAAAAAAAAAAAAAAAAAAAAAAAAAAAAAAATGTAATCACAACTGATGAGTTTATTCTTCAAAAATTCGCTCATGGGGTCATGCTGCATGACTGGACTTTTTTTTTACTTATTTTAGCGAATTTTTGAAGAAAATTAAGCTATTGCTCTCGCCTCAAAATTTGTAGAATGTGAATTTTTGAAAAAATTTTATGCAGAAATCCGTTTCAGGCTATTCTGAAACATATTCTGAAGTTTAACGCATTTTTTAATGTATGTATATATGTATGTATATATGTATGTATGTATATGTATGTATGTATGTGTCATTCCAGACGATAACTGTCCGTAGAATTGTGCTAGAAACTTCAAACAAATTTTAAAATGTTAAAGGCACAAAACGAAAGTTCAAGTTCGTTGGCCAGCTTGATCGGATTACATCTTCGGGTTGAAATTTTCAAAAATGTAGTCAAAAATTTCAAAATAGCCTGTTTTTTGCGATTTGTCGTGCGAAATAATTTTTTCAGCATACTAACATGTGGTATATTCGGAATCAGCGTAAAATTTCCTATAAGAATATGTATCAAGTTTTCAAAAATTTCAAAGTTGAAAAATCGGTCAAAAATCGAAATAATGCCGTTCGCTGGTTGTAAAAATCGGTAATATTCTTCAAAAATTCGCTCATGGGGTCATGCTGCATGACTGGACTTTTTTTGTTCCGTTTTTACTAACTAAAAAGCAGGCATCATGTAATTTTACTGTTTGTGTGCGTTTCCAAGCAAAAAAGCGTCAGGATAGGCGGGACGTCTGGTGAACTCGGAAATTATAGACCAATCTCTATGTTAAGCACGCTGTCCAAAATACTGGAGAAATTCGTGAAAAATCTGCTGTACTCATATCTTGAAGAAAACAATTCAATAAACATGAACCAATTTGGTTTCCGCAAAACTAAAGGGGTAAATGATGCGGTATTTGCACTAACCACGAACCTTTACATTAGGGACAAGAACAAGAAAGGTGCTCTCATACTACTCGATATCGCTAAAGCATTCGATGCAATCGATAGAGAACAACTTATGTACAAGTTAGTTAAATTAGGAATCATAGGCCCCAGCTTAGAATGGTTTAAGAGCTACTTGAGAAACCGAACCCAACGAGTGGCAATCGGCGAATGCTCTAGTGAAGAAAGCAATAATGATTTTGGTGTAGTTCAAGGAAGTACATTGGGTCCACTATTGTTTTTGGTGTATATAAACGAAGTGGCATCTCTAGAACTACCCAATACCAAAATGTATTTATTTGCGGATGACACTGCCGTGTTAGTTGAAGGTGACACGTGGGAGAATGTATATAGCAAGGCAAACCTAGCAATCAATGTGATTGGACGATGGTTCTGTGAAAACTATCTTACATTGAACACTAAAAAGTCAAAATTAATTATTTATGGAGGAATGAAATCATATGTTTACGATAAAAATTTAAGCATCATACTACATACATGTAGATCAAATAATAACTGTTCCTGTGGGAAAATAGAACGTGTAGCTGAGCATAAGTATCTTGGGTTAGTCTTGGACGAAGAGCTAAACTGGAAACCTCATATTGACTATACTCACAATAAAATTAATAAATACATGTATATATTCTATAATATTCGACACACACTCCCTAGAAATACGATAAAACTAATTTATTACAGTATGCTACAATCTGTACTTCAATATGGCATAATTGCTTGGGGTGGGACATTCTCAACCCATATTAATAAATTACATGTACGCCAAAAAATCATTGTAAAAATTATGCTGTCTTTACCGATTAGGACTCCATCAAACAATGTATTTAATATCGCTAAGCTATTTACTATAAGGCAATTATATATTAAAAATTTACTTCTGCAATTCCATAAGGATCCACAAATAATAGGTTCACAACGTAACCCAATGTATACAACAAGGAACGTAGCCGCAGGAAATGTAATTGCACCCAGACCAAGACTAACGTTGTCAACTCACAATCCGAAATTCATTATTTACATTATCCACAGAGCGCTAGAGGGCCATATGAAAAATGCTCAAAGTTTCACAAGACAAAACTACAAAAAACATATTTTAACCTGGCTTGTAGAAAAGGGGGAAGCGGGATGTGAAACTGTTTTAAGCAGTATTTATGTACAGTGATTATTTTAGAAAATTATTATAAGAACATTATATACATAACATTATATTTTTAAGTACCGTTTGTATCATAGAATAGATAGATTGTAAGACATGAGCGAATCACCAAGACCTTCCCCAACAACACGGGCCAAGCCTATCGATGGGAAAGAAATCGAAGTGAGTAGCTTAAGTTGTTCAATTTGTACCATATCTATAAAATGAATTTGTATGATTAAAATAAATAAATAAATAAATAAAATAAATAAATAGGCCGGTTTGAAGCTTAAAATCAACCATATATGCGAAAAAAAAAAAAAAAACAACAACTCCAGGATGATGACGTATATTTTAATGAGAGTTCGAATGTAATGTACAGGTTTACACTACTATGAGATTTTTATACGCCTGTTTGCTGGCGGCCACACCACCAGTGCGCGCCAAATTAATGCATTTTTCAGCTTCCGACCATGTTTTTTTTTTTTTTTTTTTTTTTTTTTTTTTTTTTTTTTTTTTTTTTTTTTTTTTTTTTTTTTTTTTTTGTTCCTTTTTTACTAACTAAAAAGCAGGCATCATGTAATTTTACTGTGTGTGTGCGTTTTCAAGCAAAAAAGCTTCAGAATAGGCCGTTTCGGAGCTTAAAATCAACCATATCTCAGTTATTTTCGTGCGTTTTTATGCGAAAAAACAGCTCCAGGGTGATGACGTCAATTTTGATGAGCGTTCGAATGTAAGTGTGTACAGGTTTACACTACTCACTTCAATATTCAGCTTTGTATTCATTTTATTGTAACTCGGAATTTATGTCAAAACAGTCTGCGGAGCCTCATCCGAACTGATGTTGAGTGAAAACATGTTAGAAAAGTTGAGCTTCTTATTTTACTTAGATAATTATACACCTATTCAGTTCTATTCATATCACATCTGGCGATTATAATGCCCTCTCGTCTTCCCCCACCGCGAGAGCTTCCAAAAAGACATTCTCCGCCCATTAGTCACAGCTCACCTCCGTGTCCTCCAGCCTCCCTGAGTGGAGGTTCAAATCATCACCAACCCGGCCTTGTTCATCTGGCAGCCGAGGTGATGACATTGTCGTTATTCAATCATCATCACTCAAATGTTCAAATTGTATTTATAAACGGATGCTGAAGGGTTGTTGCCATTTCTGTAGTTCAGGGATAGTTAGATAGATAGATATAGAAAGATATATTTTTCTTTGTAAAGGCCTAAATGAGGCAATACAAACGTCAGGTATATACAAAATACAATATAAATATAACAATACACTGAAAATTAATTCATGACACAATTAAAAATATAATAAAATAGTTAGAGAATCTTTGGGTAACAACTTAGTCAGGTACATATTTCCTCCAATTCACATTAAAACAACTTGATACTTCATAAAGTTCGATCTCAATCAGGGCTCGCTTCAGGGTACTTTTGAACTTTTTAACTGGAGGCATTTGAATTTGTACTGGTAGGCAATTGAAAAGACGAGTCCCCATCTGTACCGGATCACTAGTCAACGTTGTCGTAAGGCGAGCAGCTGGTGGGCGTAAATTATTATTGCCTCTGGTGGGATATTGATGAACATCGTTACCTCTTACAATTGAGTCAGTACGCTCTCGAACAAACAGAAGGGAATTCAGAACATAGTGGCTTGGAATTGTCAGAATCCCGAGGTCTATAAAGTGACTACGGCAGCTCTTACTCCAATTCAGCCCCCTCAAAATTCGAACTGCTCTTTTTTGAAGCTTAAAAACCTCGGCAGCATGACAGGAGTTTCCCCAGAGCAAAATGCAGTACGTAGCTCTACTGAAGAAACAGGCAAAATAAACGGAAAGGAGAGTTGCGGGGGATACTGAAGATAGCAAACGACGCAGCATGAACAGCACCGAGGCGAGCTTGAGAACAAGATGTTCAACGTGATTACGCCACGACAATCTATTGTCAATTATAACTCCCAAAAAGGTAACGTGCTGCTCAGTTCTTCCATTCAGTCGGAGATCTAATGATTGGGTTTTGTCTTCATTAAGTATCATAGAGTTAGCTAAGCACCACTGCTTAACAACTTCGTCGGCGGCAGTGATATCACTATGAAGAGTATCGAAGGAAGATCCAGATTTTACAGTGGAAATATCATCAGCAAACAGGTATACATTACCGTCTTCGAACTGATAGGCCAAATCATTGATGAACAGCACAAAAAGGCATGGATCCAGTACAGACCCCTGCTTCACGCCGCAAGGAATGCTAATTTCGGAAGAAACTTCACCATTATAAGAAACTAGCTGCTTCCAGCCTTCAAGGTATGAAGAGAAGAAAGTTAGAGCGTCTTGACTGAAACCATAGTGAGCTAACTTTTTCAAAAGAATATTATGCGGAACCAAGTCAAAAGCTTTGGAGACATCATACAGCCTCAAAGATTTAGCCTGCTTATTCTCCAAGGACTGAAGAGTCCGTCTGACCAACGTTGAAGCAGCTGTGCAAGTACTTTTCCCCTTTTGAAAACCAAATTGATATTGATGGTGAATATCCTTCTCATCCAAATAAGCAGAAACACGCTTGAGTATCAGGTGCTCAATTACCTTAGCAGTGGAGGTGAAGTGCAAAATGCCGAGCCTCCGTCGGTTTTCACTCATTTATTTGTCAAGCAATTTCATCAATATGAGCCACTTCAGGACTCTTAATGTTTGGAGGAGACAGTATTGCGTATGCAAGATGGACATGGAGGCAGTCACCCGTCAACTATCGTATGATGTGAAGATGGAACTAATTTCATATGAACAGTGAAGAACGTCATTTATAAGGAATTTAGTTACACTCCTGTTACACTCCTCCCCTTAAAGACATACTTGATTGAAGATCAAGTATGGTAGTTGGGTGGAATAGTGAATAGCTGAGAACTAATGCTCATTCAATCATAAATAGCTGCATTGGCGTTTTGGATGGGGGAATAGAAATTAAAACTGGATTGTCAATGAAGCTTCATAAGAAGTATCTTCATTGAACAATCGGGACAAAACGGATGCTCAACTATGGAGACTTATACCTTAGGAAATCAAAATATATATAGAAATTAATTTGCCCAACATTGGGGACTTTTAAATTAAATTGCCCAACTATGGGGACTTGAATGGCGCACTAACCTGGTAATTGACATATAGCAATACTCAGGTGGCGAAAAAATTGAAAGAAAATAATATAAAATGAATTTGCCCAACTTAGGGGACTTAAATTGTGCACTAACCTGGTAATTGACATTATAGCAATACTCAGGTGGCATGAAATTGAAAGAAAATATGGTATATAAAATATAAAAAGGGAATAAAAGAGAAATTATAATTCAAAGACCAATGAAATTATTTATATACCAAAGGGTGATAATGGGAATTCCTTCTGGAACCCCGGGCCATGTTTCTTCTGAAACATTAACGCCCCAAAAATAGTGGACTACTAGGCGTCAGCCGTGCATAATCCAAACCACGCTCTGCTACCATATAAGGAATTTAGGTGCCCCCCCCCCCCCCCCAGAGGTGCAATGGGGGCCTAAATCCTCATAAAAAGGTAGAGGAGGTAAAGAGGCATCCCGTCAGAGAGATACCACCCCTAGTCATAGCTTTTAATGAGCCATGTTCGGGGAAGGTTGATATTCCTGTCAACAGAAAACCATCCGACGCCAAACCAGCTGTCTAAAATGATCGAGAACAGCGCGTGGTTCCCATTGATTCCTCAACGGGACGCCGACAACGCTATCTCTTGTGCTCTGACGGGAGCTTGATGGACCTCTCAGGAGGTAACTCTGTTACACATTGCATATGAATAATACGCAAGAGCCATACAAAATAAACTAAAATTGAGATGAAATAAAATTTCATTAGCTCACTCAGCTGATCAGGAAAGATTCTGAAAATGAAATTCTAGAATGACAAAAAGTGAGATACCCAAGAATGTGATTAAACCAAACTATAAGGAGAGAAAACATTTATAAACGGATGCTGTAGGGTTGTTGCCATTTCTGTAGTTCAGGGATACTGGGGTGTGAAGCACAAAATGCCGAGCCTCTGTCGGTTTTCACTCATTTATTTGTCAAGCAATTTCACTCATATGGGCCACTTCAGGAATCTTGTTTGGAGGAGACAGTAATGCGTATGCAAGATTGACATCCATGGAGGCAGTTACCCACAACTATCGTTTGATTTAAATATTGTACTAATTTCATATGAACAGTGAAGAACGTCATTGCATATGAATAAAACGCAAGAGCCATACAAAAACATAAAATTATTTCTGTTCTAGAACCAAAAATTTCAACCATGTATCATGTTTTCTCCTCGATATTGATTCGAAATTCTATGAAAACATCAGAAATTAACAAGCGGTTGCAATCATGTTCACAATATCAATTATTGAGAATGATCACCTGTGTGTAAACAATTATTTATATAACCATGCTCATAACTCAGTTTGTTGGACACGCACTTCGCCGTAGTTAACATAATATTGTTGGATAAATCAAGAGCTTTCGAACGAATGGTCAACGAATTTTGTGGGATGAAAAACGACGAAGTACCATTTCCCTAGCAACGACTCGGTTGTAGGCGGAAATCACTGTAACACTAATTTCGTGCGCGGAAAAAAATTGACTCGCAAAATTCGCTAGGACCCCAGGGCTAAAACATGATACATGTTAATAAAATAAAATGTCAGCTTTAAAGAGTAGGTACATGAACTCGAAAATCCTCACGTAACGAAAACCCGTTACACAATCGATAAACAAAGCTAGCTAAGTCGCTAGAAAATGATGTTTACAGTCATACAGTTGCTACGATTTGATCGGCATCCTTGATTATCTTAGGAGAAATTAAGTACCCACCGAGGTATTTGAAGTGCAACAGGTGTTTGGAGGAGAAGTTTTAAGTAGAAAAAGCCAAAGACATGCCAGCCTGTAAACCCTGTGGATTTTCGGTCTTTGCTTGCGACATATTTGGATAACGAATGTCTGTTCTAATCACGGACGTATATATTTCAGTGGAGCTGTTTCGATTTCTGTTGACATTTCATGTCTTTGCTATGGCACACAACCAAATTTTCGTTATGTCACGTTACGTTACGTAACGAAATATGCTCAATTTCTGATGATTTCCGCTTACAACCGAGGGATGGGGGGCAATATGTCGACACATAAACTGGTCGACAAACGGGCAAGAAGCCGTGTCGACATCTTTCAACACCAAGGGTTGACCAATGTCGATTTCACAGGCATTGGAAATATGGCGACACAAAAATACAGCGACTAGTCGACAACTTTCAACACCCCTTGTTGAAAAAGGTCGTCCAAGTCAACCATGGGGATACGTCGACATATTTACATCGACATCCTTCGTATACCTGACATGTAGGTTAGAATGAAGTGTATAGTTTGGTGGTCTGGATGCTCGCATCTCAAAAATACATAACATCAAGTAGTCAATCCCTTAGTAAAAATGCAGATTAGTTGGATGTGTAGATCAGAATGAAGTGTATAGTTTCGTGGTCTCATAACACGATCACATAACAGTTTAGAAACGTAAATGTGACTTTTCATTTAATCCTCGGATTGAAAGACCCCATGGGACCAAGGCTGAGGACAGGTAGTGGCCAAACAACCCTTTTGTCGTCGTTTAGCAGTCGACCAGTTTCAAGAGGGGTGTTTTTAGCTCATGTTCAACTCCTGTTGTTGAAATACAGCGAAAAACGGATCTCAAATTTTTCGACATAAATCCGTCGACCAGTTTCAAAGATGTGCGTTATCGACGTTCTTCAACACCTGGTGTGGAAATATGGCGACAGGAGGTGTCGACCAGTTTATGTGTCGACATATTGTCAAGTTCCCCAACCGAGATGTTGCTAGGGAAATGGTACTTCGTCGTTTTTCATCCCACAAAATTTATTCACCATTCGTTCGAAATCTCTCGATTTATCCAATCATATTATGTTAACTACTGCGAAGTGCGTGGCCAACAATCACAGTTATGAGCATGGTTATTTGAATTATTGTTTACACACAGGTGATCATTCTCAATAATTGATATTGTGAACATGATTGCAACCGCTAGTTAATTTCTGATTGCATACGAGTCTGCTACACATACCTACGCGTCTGCAACTGAAGACATGAAATGTTCCAATGTGTTGCAGACTCGTATGCAAGCGTTTCGTCTTTACATTCTTTCTTAGTCGATTACAAAGTTTAAGCTAAAGGAAGCCAAATTACAAATTTTGAAATTTCTCAGGTTTCTTTCGATTTTCACGTACAACCAAGCCGTTGCTGGGGAAATGAAACTTGGTTTTCGTTTCGTTCTCTTACTGAGGACATCTTCAGATCTTGGTTTCTTGACATTGAGTTGACTTGGTGAGCCACTGTTTTATTTGACAAATCCGTTATATACGGATGTTTATTTTTCAATGAGCTGAATCCTGCTGATGCAGCCTACAGTGCGGCGTCAAGGTGGAGGAAGAGTGGAGAAGAAGACCTTTTCACACTTTCACTTCATATGTATTTACCTACTTACTCAATAAATCAAATCTTCAAGTTGATGAACATACTCTCAAATGTGACCATCCAGATATCACCTGTTTTCCAAACAACAAGACTGGTAGTTCAAGAATTCTTTCACTACGTTGCAAACCCTCCACTAACTAAGTAAAACAGCTAATCAAGAATATCCCTACACCATTTTCCCATAATGTGCGATCAATGGACTTAGAATTAGAAGATGAGTATTTTGATCCTAATCATACCTGCTTCACTGTAAGTAGCATTACGTATACTTTATAGAAGCAGTCATGTTTGATGTCCTGTACCAGAATTCTCTGAAAGTGGAACGGAGAACTCAGCTTAAGTATGGTTTTTACTTTGACAACAATAACCTCCTCAACAGTTTCATGATGTACATATTATTATCCTGGAGTAGGTACATATACATAGATTATTTCCTCTGACACAAAGTCACGAGTTATTACTGTAACCTATTTTTTCAGCAATGGATTTGTGAGAATTCGAGCCAAAACCCAATAAGTCAAACAAACATTTCCCCCTCCCCTCCTCTAGAAAGAAAAATGGGTCATAGAAGTAATGACGATATATTTCTGATGCCAAGAATATAAGTCAGTTCGAAAAACCAGAGCTCGTATGTAAGCTCTGAAAAACTTGCTAATTAGCCCGTCACTCAATCTTCAATCGAAAAATTGGTATACCTCCTACTTCTCCGACCTGCCTGGCAATATGTGTGTGTAATTTTGGATCAGCTTCTGATTCACAAATAAAAAGAATCCAAACGATCCAAAACAGGATTCTTAGGCTGATAACGGGAGCACCCTGGTATGTTAAAAACAGCAACATACACAATCTGGGTATACCCGAGGTGAAAGATGTCTTAAAGAATAATTACAAACGCCATCACGAACGATTGAGGAACCACTCCAACGAGCTTCTATTAAACATAATCGAAAACCCTCCCCCACCTCGCAACGAACGACGTCTCAAGATGAAACGGCAATCTGACCTGGCTCCTACCTGACATATGCAAAATGATTCTTCAGATACCCATTTAAAATATTGATGATTAGAATAACAAAATTAGGCTTGCATGCTAACGAACTTCAACTGTGTTAATTATCCATAAATTCTATTTTTTGATTAAGTTACATGAAAATTGTTTTGAATTATCATTCTTAGAAATTCAAGTGGACCATCACTGGGTGGGGATCACTACATATGTTACATTTTATTTTTTATATACACTCCAGCAAAACTGTACTAAACTAAAAAACTGTAACTAAAAGTATGTACAATAAAGTTTATAACATTAGAAAAAAATAAGTGTCACATTTTTTGTACAAGAATGTTAGACGCTTAATGATAAAATTTATAATTTTCATAATTTTCCCAAAATTTTGAATTTGTGAATAATGGGGATTTTGCTACCCCTCAATTCAATAACTATGGGGTATTTTCATGTGACGGCGCCTTGCACAGAGAATTTGAATGTTTTCTTAGGAGGCTTGCATGCGTGCTATCTGATAAATGGCAGAAGCCCTTGTCGCACATCACCCAATGGGTGAGAGTGAAAACCCAAATTTCGAACGTACGGGCTGTTTCATTGAGGATAAGAGGCACCAAGAGGAAGGTGAGCTGCCTTGGACTGAAGGATGGCGCAGTCATAGATATATGAAAATTAATTAAATAAGATGCAAAAATAAGAATAGAGCAATCGACAAAAGTATAAGAGAAACCTAAAACTGTCAGGCGAATATCCCCCACATTCTATGTATCTATTTAAAAAAAAAAAACCTGTGGTAACTGATAAATAGAGGAAGCCTTTGAGTAATAATAATGAGAAGTGAGCTATCATATTTCTAGATCTAGCGGATATTGAGGACTCATATTGATGCAAAAAATAAAAAAATAAAATAACTATGGGGTAACTGAGCTGGGCGGGAAGAGTAACTGAGCTTTGCTGGAAATATTGGATGGTGCGGTTGGGTCCTGGAGCGAAGGGGTGCACGCTGTTTGTGAGGCGGAGAACATTAAATAAAGCCTATTAACAGAAATAAACGCCGTCTCAAGTCTCGAGCTGGGCCACGCCCAAGATGCCGGCTCATTGGGCCGAGGAGATGTCAAACGTTGACAAGTCCAAGAACCCTCCAGCTCTGGTATCTGGAAATCCGTGAACTCTATTTGGAATGAACACATCAGTCAGGTATATCTTTCCAGAAGCGATATATAAGGGGAGTCAGTCCGAAAAACAGTGTTTTCTACAAACAACTCTGTGTAGTTTAAAACACAGTAGAAATTAAAAATAGTCGCTAGTTCAACAGTTTATATAAACAAAACTACTACTGAAGTTAGGTACTTTTTAGCGCATTTTCTTTAAAAAAAGGAAAAATGAACTATTGTGTTCACTTTGTCCGTTGATGTATGTATGTCCTCTTAAGATCTTTTTAAATGCCACTTCCTGACGTCAAATTCTGATGAAATTTGGTATGGATGTAATCTGTAAACTGGCGAGGATTAAGATGTATGAGAGGTCATTGATCAGAGGAGTGAGCTCCAAAGCCATTTCGTCTCCTATTCAAAGCAGGAAGCGTCTATTTGTCTATTTCACGCGGATCTCCTTACAAGAAAATGCGCTATATGTGAGCACTGATCTACTTGTTTCAGTTATCGTGCAGTTTTCTCCGTAACTACTAACCCGAATTCTATGATTTTTGTTTAGTTTCGTTAGCCTCACTAAGGACTATCGACAGATGGGGTTTTTTCGACTTTCAATACTGCTATCATAAAAAAAATTTAAAAAAATCGGGTTTTGGTAGTTAACATTTTTACAACCACAAACTCTTGAAATCAAAATCATGCCATCGATTTTTACACAGATCAGTTTTTTGCTTAAATCATTGATCTGGATGCTCGCTACGCTCGCATCTCAAAAGTACATAACATCAAGTAGTCAATCCCTTAGTAAGTCTCGTGACTCGACTCGATTGTTCGCCAAAGTCTCGTATCTCCAACGTGTAACGTTTAATTTTGATCAAACACTGGAGGGCTCATAGGGAGCACTAACAGACAGTGATTAATTTTCAGGTTTCAACTAATTTTAGGTTTCACACATCATCAGGATGCAAGTTGATTGCAATTTTGGGAATAAGTCGTGAAGATTCGCAGCATATGATTACCACACGACCACGACAGTGAATGCGATACTATTTTAACAGAAAATTATAGAATGCAAAACGGCTAGGTGAAGAAAGATTCTCAAGGGTAGCCACAACAAATCGTGAGACATGATTACGTTATAAACTTTCTTTATTCGGGCAGTTCAGATTAAAACAAGATTTATAAAAAAGGCCGTGTCAGTCCGTTCGGCGTCGTTTTTCAAAACATGAAGCGGATCCAAGACAAGACGATACAAAAAACGCGTTGGTTGCCCATTGCAGATCTTTAGGACATGCTTTGGACTTCCAAAATTTCAAAATTGTAGTAAGAGAATCAAATTTGCGAAAAAGGATATTTCTAGATATGGTTAAGATAAAAAATTCAAATTCAATTAACTTCCGTAAAGACACTCAAAACTAGATCAAAATTTACTCGAATTTGATTGATGGACTCTAAATTTATAATTACCGTCACCAGCGAACTACAAATAAAACATACGAAAAAAAAACATCGATACCAACATAAACGTAAAAACTTTTAAATTTGATTTTCCAAAAACTCATAACTTTAAATTCTATTATTAACAACAACAAAAAGAAAACTATAAGTAGGTGGATATTTTAAATTTTTGAATATTAATCTCCCTGAAGAAGCCCCAGTTCCTGGGGAGAAACGTTGGAATTTAATTAAAAACCTAATTTAAGGACAGAAGGCCTTTTTTTATAAATCTTATTATTACGTTATAAGTGTATTCATTTCGAATGAGCATCCCGAGAAAATGGTAAGTTTATAATACAATCTGGAAGATCGGCCTAGGGCTAGCGCTGAGATCTGGCGAGTGGGAGCCCAGATGTAAGATAGCCGTAGGGAAAAAAGGCGTTATAAATGTGTCATCCTATTTTTACTGCCTTTGCGGAATCTTATCTCAGAAGAAAGGTCACGTGGGAGGTAGGTTTAACAATTTTGGTGTTGGGCGACGTTTTACCAGCAGACATAAGGCGGCTATCAAATAGGATACGTCATCATATTCTCATATTCAAGTATCTAGAATATTTACCATAAATTTACCACCGGTCCATTTTTCAACGCACCAAGAGAACGAACCAGATAATTTATCGCACCAACTCTATTCTTCTAAATGGTGTGGGCATGCAGATGCTAGGGATGGTAAAAAAGAATCGATTCCTTAAAGAGTCTATTAATTTTAAAAAAGTATAGATACTTTTGGATTACTTTTATTTTTCAAGTATCGGAGAATCGATTCAAAATTTCGAGAATCGGAGGCCAATTCTTTTCAACAGCTGGATAACAGACAATGTTTTTGAAATATAGTTAGGTAATATTGTTTCATAAGCTTTGATTCTTGATATACATATCTTTACATTTTCCCATCTATGAACAAATGATATTGTTGGATGAAGTAGGTAAAAAGAGCTCTAGGTGATAGAAAGTTCATGAAATATTGCATATTTACTGGTAGGTAATGTACCTTCTACGGTATTGGAATTTAAGTACCTAATATGAATAAGTTACTACCCCTGTCTCATGAACAACATAGTTAAATACCGACCTATTTCAAGTTTGAAAGATTTGTCATTGAAGATTGTGAAAAATTTTGTCAATTTTTCCAAAGAAATTTAGTCGGTTAAAAGTTGAAATCATTTTAGTTCTAAATCCACTAAAAATTATCGATTCTTCAAAAAATCGACACGATTCTTTTCGATTCATTTCAAAAAAATCAATACGATTTAAATCGATTCATTTTGAAGAATCTGACATCCCTAGCTGAGGCATCCGGATAGTGTCTAGCTGCCAGAATTTATTGCATTTGAATACGTATGATGTACCTAACATCGAAAAACGACGGAGTGTCATTCTATAATGAATTCTGTAGTTCACATCTATTGAAAAGGGTAGGAAAACCGAAGGTACCCCAAGGATTTTTCTAGTCGAAAAATGACCTCTACATTTACCTCGAAAGGAATAACCCCTTCAATTCAAAATACCATGATCCATTTAGGAGGGGAAAAAAATTAAAACGACGTTCAAATACTGTTGTTCGCGCACTACTTAAGCTCTGTTGCGAATATATATAACACAATGTATTCGTGTAATAAGTATGCCCATTATATTTGCATATTGTGAACAAAAACTGCTATCTATCACAATTTATTGTGTAACTGAACGTTTGTTGGTTTCTTGGCGATTTTAACATATTAAAGGAGTGTCTGTATTAATATGTATCAAATACATACGGTGTAATTTCCCGTTGTTCACACTAAAACATCTTCACTTCTAAATGTATCTCTTTTCACTGAATATCTTCTCAATTTCTGCAAGATTGCGAAAGGCCATTGCATCAAACAAACACATACGGTGTAAATTCCGGGTTTTCACACTAAAACATCTTCACTTCTAAATGTATCTCTGTTTTCACTTAATACCTTCTCAATGTCTGCAAGATAGCGTACCGGCCATTGCATCATCGCAACCATAATATGTATAATCATAAATCATTTACGTTAACATGAACTATGTACTTACAATAATGTACCTAGAATTGCTAGAAGGTAAAGTTGCTAAACTTTAAACTCGCTAAAATTCAGTTAGAAGGAAAAAGGACGGAAACAAGTACAGCTCTGAAACGGAAAAAGTAAGCGAAGATTTTGGGGGCAAATTTGTAAGCAATATCTTGAAGGTACGCAGCTTTAGCTACCTTCGGTAGTAACGAAGTAAGAATTATTAACCTAATGTACTGAAGTAGGAATGTATATATAACATGAAATTGGAAATTCACATGATGTGGTTGATTTTCATTTATTGAAAAACACCTAATAGTATTCTAGCCATTTATTTAAATTAATTTAAAAAGCAATAACTTATCTACAAAAATGTACTTTTTCCGAAAACTCATGATTACCAACAATGTGATTAGAGTTTGATGTGTTCAGTGCGGTGGGTTTTTTACTTCAAAATTACTATATTTTTCAGGAATTCATTAAGTTTTTCGATTGACCATCTGTGGTAAGCCATCTAACAAAATCTGATGGGCTGTAAAATATAAAACAAAACCTTCAGTTTACCACTTAGGTATACTGAAATAATCACAAAGCTTTTCGCTCAGATTCTGAGCATCTTCAGGTCACAAACAAGACCTGAATATGCTCAGAATCTGAGCGAAAAGCTTTGTGATTATTTCAATATAAGTGGTAAACTGAAGGTTTTGTTTTATATTTTACAACCCATCAGATTTTTTTATAGTTTTCAGGGATTTCAGAGTGTGGGCAAATCTATCAGTTGCTTGATTTGACGATCTCCTGGCGCTAGCGAAACGAAGCATTCTTCTTAAGTATTAATACCTACAATGACCGTAAGTAGATGTGAAATGTGATAAGTTATGAAGTTGGATTTAGATGCCTAGTCTGCGTTCCGCAGAATGGCTTTTTTGCTCATTACTTGCTTAGTTCTGCACATTTTCAATGTGTTGATGAAAAGTATGGTACCTACTTATTGGTTAACGGGAGGCCATTCACATTGATCTGTTAGTCCAATTAATGAATATATCTTGCCAAAAGAATTGAGTTAGGATATTTTCTATTTTTGAGGTGCGGGCTTGGGAGCATCCAGACTACCGAACTGTGTACATCATTCAGTCTATTTGTCCCACTAATCTACATTTTACTAAAAAGATAGGTGAGTGGCCTCCCGATAACGGGAAAGTACCTGAAGTACTTACGTCAAGAAATAATAATTTGCTATAGATTTATACATTTTACAAGTATTTTTTGAAAAAATTTCCAAATTAGCTACCTACTGAGGTGTTGACAGGTAGTACCTACCTATTTGCGCCCTTCTCAAGTGTTCCATGAACACGATTCAGTTTCCATCCTAAAATTAGGATAAGTACCTAATTACGAGGCACGAATGATTTAGGTAGCTATTACTCTTATTAGCACTAGGTAGGTATGGCACCTTACCTACTCATCTAGTTGGTACCAATTTCCTAATGATAACTATTACCTATTCCATTGTTATGATCGATTAGGCTTAATTAGGCACAGTACGTAAGTAGGCAGATAAATACCTATAAACTGAACTACTATGTATCGTGTAAGCTGTAACCAAGTTAAGTACAAAACTATAGGTGTCTATGGGCACTTCCCGTCTACCTAACGCTATAATTTCATCACTAATTGGTAAATAATAATAACCTACGTGGATAATCATGGGAAAACACCGGGCTACAGTGCACCACCAACTACAGATGTTTATTCAAAAGCCGGCTACATAAACAAAAATGTACCAAACAACTAGTAAGCACGTATATATTTGACGGAATCGACTGCCAACATTTTGTAATTCATGCCTAGAAATGGAAGAATTATTCAAAGGAGAGAAACAGTTCAATTATTCTAAGATGTAAACCTTAGCCGCTTGGGGCGGCCATTGTGGATGGCGGCTCTGATAAAACGGATACAGCAAAACGCGAGTTCGGTGTAGGTAAAGCCCACCGTGACCGAAATTCGAAATACGTTTTTAGATAACAAACTGTCTTGCAGGGGATATTGTTGGAGTTATATAGATAAATAGTTCTTGGATAGAATATTATGTTAACTGGAAATAGGCAGGGTGTTGAAATAAAAGCACCAGAAGGGACCGGACACACCCCTCGGCCGGGGAACGATTAAAAAACCCCGCATTTCAAAATACTCAACTGTTCACTTACTTAGTCGATAGTCTTCCACCAAATCCGCTGCAAGTTCCCTCGATGGAAATCCACACTTTACGCCCGTTGTTTTTTGGGGGTTCACTAGAAATTTACCTTCTTGACTAAGATAAAATAAAGGGAGAGAATGATCCGATAATAAAACACCCCGCCCAGATGGCACCAGTTCAACCTCGCGCACTGCCACTGCCGCAGTTGACGAAACTCGTTCTCATCCCCACTCTTGAAGTTAGTACCAAGACTGACCGTTACGGTAGTTGAAGCGCTGCACGACCCTAGGGGGAATCCATGAGGAGAGACGAGATGGAATGTTTTAGAAGGGAATCGGGAGAGCATCGATCTTGAGATGTTTTCTAAAGACTCCGCTAGTAGCACTGCCATATATATTATCCCTTATCCGTAGAACGTGGAACACCTATCATGGAAGTCATTCTTCTCCTACTTATACCTTACTCTGCGCTTCTTTCATGAGAAAACTATTTAAAAAGTAGAAAGAGTACTATTTGCAAAGTAAGTACGCTCCTGCAGGGGGCGAAGGGCCTAAGGAATTCGTTCCACTAACCATCAGTCTCATCAATACTCGTCAAAAATGAGAATAATATTACTAATAAATAAATTATTATGATAAAGAAACACACAAACAAACAACAAAACGACAAGAAAGTTGTTCAGAATGGTCTAAAACGTAAAATACGTTTCTACGTATACTCCCTGACTCTGTTCGTCTCGTAGTAGGCTCATCCTCCGAGACTGACATCACAAAACTGGCACAAACTGCGGAACGTCTTCTGCCCCTAGCCAACCAGACAGATACACTAGTCAACGCTACTTCTTCTGATAATGATGCTTCAAGGATGCAGGATACCTCTGCAATAACACGACCTTCTCAAACCTCACCATCAGCCAAACCACGGGCATCTAATTTCACGCCTCCGGCTCCTCCAAGATTTCTAACTTCACCTCCTCAACAATTTTCGAGACGCATGGCTACTCTACCTCACTCTAGACTACGGTTCCGACACAGATCATACTCTGCCCCGCCACCCTCAACCAGATACTGTTGGTATCACCTCCAATGGGGTTCTGAGGCCTGTAATTGTCTACCACATTGTGCCTGGATACGTAATCAGCCTTCGGAAAACATCTCTGCACGGTCTGATCGATGGTGAAGCCCGTGCCTGATCACCAATTCCGTTACCCAACATCCGAACTCTGCTAGTATCACTTCCGTTGGGCTTCTTCAGCACGACATTGCCGTTCACCCTGCGCCTGGCATAACAACCCTCATCTTTTGAGGACACAACTTCACTCACCCACCTTTCAGATGTTATCAGGCGACACTTCGTCCTCCTCTTTGCTTCCCTCAAATACGAGAGTCATTTCGTACTTCCGCCTTCCAGACGTCCTCAGTCTACTCTCCGTCTCTCTCTTCGCTTCAAGAGCTCCAGGACCTTCGACTGCGAAACACCAAATGGTCTTCACCGTCACCCGGACTCTTTAATCTACAAAAGGCTCCGGCACCCTCTAACACGCTGACCAATAGGCGTATTACCGCCTTCCAGCCGTCCTTGCTTCCCCGTCCTACTATTTGCTTCAAGAGCTTCAGGATTTTCGACTACAACATACCAGATTCTCTAACCTACATAGAGTTCCGTCATCTTATACTATACTCAACTATAGGCGCAACAAAGCTCAACCAGCCGTCTCACCTACCACTAACTGTGAGCACCACACCAGAGCCCACTGTCACTGATCAGGTTCGCTTTAGCCTCCGGCAACAGACACTACTAGTGTCATCACGAAAACCTCAACACTCGAAAACACACCTACAAATCTTAGCTACCAATGAAGCGCTCCGGGTCTCGGGCATCACCAAAACCACTGAAGTCGACCTGCCTTCCACCTCCAACAACGCTTCTCCGTTGGCAGCAAGATCCTTGTCTACGAGAGGACCTACTACCACACCTTCTCTTTATGCCATGCCTTCTCTTTCTCGCTTAATGACTTTTTCACTCAAATGACTTTTAAGTGTTGATTTGAAAAACTTTTATTGACTTTTTATGTGCCGTTTTTTCAACAATGCCTTAACCAAGTACTCACCTTAAGCAAACTCTGCTTTGTACAATGCAAAAAATCACATCAATTTCAGTTACTAACAGCTTTTTCTTTTACAGTTGCCCTCTTGGCTCACACTTCCACGGGTCTGGCTCCTCCTCCTGCAGTACACTTCCTCTGCAGTATGCCTTCCTCGCTGCACACACGACTCCTCTACTCAACACGCCACTACGTCACATACCAACTGTAAACCGGGCTTTGCTAAAAATCCATCAATTTTGTAAAACGGTCAGCAAGACTTACTCCAGATTTATTTTCACACTCATGTAAATACACTCAGACCCGTGGAAACTTGTCACTCTTATCTGGCCTGGGGGGTGTCCCCCCTTCACTAGGCCAGCATGTATATAAAGAGCCAAGAGGGCCATGAAATATACCATTCTGAATTAAGACTTCTAGGAGTTACTACTTCTGATATCCTGCATCCCACACGAAGCCTCATACAAAAAGAAATCCCAAAAACTGCATAGACAAGACAGCGGTGGTACCTCAAGGCTGAAAACTTGGATTCTTCTTTATCCTCTACCATAGCCTAACAACAACTCCTAAAAACTTCACCAACTTAATAGCAATAATTTTTTTTACCTCACTCCTGGACTAAATATGAAATGAACAAGTGCCTCCCTCAATGGATTTTTGGGATTGAACATAATATGAAACGTCGATGACATCACAAGGGATATCATCGATGCTCGATAGTATCAGACCTCTCAACGTCAATGAACAGAACATCGAACACTAGATTGTGTTAAATTTCAACTTCCTAGGGTGAACAAGAGAGAATTTAGCACATTCAGCTGGTCAGGAAAAAAACCAGAATTTCAATAATCCCAGACAGGCTCCCTATCTAACCAACCATAAACCAAGATAGATAGATGGATAGGTCAGTAGGTAATTGTAACAGACAGGGTTACTTTCTTAAAAACCAAAACGCTTATGCATCCTTGTACGCAATAATTCAGACACTACCCATCAAGACATGGAACTTGTACGCAAAAAATCTAGAATTTCAATCGTCCCAGACAAGCTCCCTATCTAACTAACCACAAACCAAGATAGGTTTATAGATAGGTCAGTAGGTAATTGTAACAGACAGGGTTACCTTCTTCAAAACCAAACGTTTATGCATCCGTGTACGCAACAATTCAGACACCACCCATCCTAAAGACACGGAACTTGTCAAACTATCATGAAACAATACTATCAGCAAAATATAATTAGCAGAATAAATAGGTAGATCAGAATTATGTTTTGAAGTTCAGAAAAAACTAGTGGTCTATGGCCCATATTCTCGTGACGTCACGCCTGGAGTAGGTTCGCGTTTCAGCCAAAGTCGGCCATGACTGCCCTACGTCAATGAATCGCTACTCAACCAACCTATTTCTCACAAGAAGTTTGCCGTCTCACGTCAACATAATTCGTGGTTGAAAAAGTATAATATTATAGCAATACAAAGTTTCAATTCGACTGAATGTTATAATAATCGAGCCTGCCAGCGCAATAATTGATTGTAGATTGCTGTCAACGATACCAATCTAACGTGAACGAGTTTTTATTTGGACTAGGAGCCTACTAACTATTGTAGTTAATCAGTGTTAGAAAACTAAAGAACTTCATTCGTTTAGACTTTGAGAATAACTATTAACCTGAAAAATAGTAAAGAAAAGATGATTGAAAATTCCTCAGGTGTCTGTACTGCTGTGTAGGTACCTACCTAGCCATTGCTCAGGTAGCTTCATCAACGTTTAATTATAAGTTCGTAGTACTATGCTCAACTGAGGAAGCTTTACTTGTTATATTGAATGAATAAAAGGAGAGATTTGATAGTTTGTCAAAGTAAACAAGGCAGGTTGTTGCTACACCAAGACAAAGTAGGTGGGTCGTTGCTTTGCCGACGAATACAACCGCTGATTAGCAAGTTTGTCAAATATCGAATCAGGGAATATGCAACATGAATTAAAAACCAGCTGCAAGGAAAAAACCTTGAAATGCATTCTTCTGAAGGTTCTATTTCATAAAGACGGCATTGGCAGTGCAATTATTGCGCGAGTTTTGCAGTTACGCAAATTTTAGGGACAAAAAAGGTAATTAGGTACCTTCTTTCGTTTTTATCAATGAAGTACATGAACAAGTAATAATATACGGAAAGTATGTAGGTAGGTATACCTTCCCTCTAGGTACTTACCTTTCCACATGTGATACTATTCCCGCCTACCAGAGCTCTCATAGCACATCCTTTCACAAGACCACTTTCACAGTACTCTACAGATTTTTAGTTTCGATTGATTCAAAGAACAGTTATAAAACTAGATAGGTAATCCACAACATCTTCGCGGCTGATGTCTGGATCATCTAGAACACTTGTATGTCAACTCCCCAACACACATTTCACATGGATCTCTACCCCACAGATTAAATCTTGTGTTCGTAGCGTTTGAGGTCATCACCTGATAATAACTTGATGTAATTTTCATACAATTTATCACCTTGCATATTACAAATAATGAAAATATTGACTAGGAACTAGGTAAGACCATGTTATGCAGTTGTCCAGCTGTGGCTACAAATGGCGCATTTTCGCATAGTTTACTCATCACCATGACAACAAGGTGAAATAACTTCGACTTGCCTCGATGTAAGGATGCGCTAGTGTCCAAGTATCGAGAATATCACCCATAGAGAAGTTGGACACAAGACCTTCTGCATAGGGAGCCCAGCGCTTTACCCTTAGGGCTACGAAAAACGGTGATAGCTTGAATGGGGACTGTTGGTATTTCAACTATTGGCATTTTACACTTTTGACAACAGATTCGGATTTAGCGCACTTGAAACCCCTCTAGAAGCCGGCAGCGAAGCCTGTCCCATTTTTCGGAACTTTAGCTACTTCAAACCTACTGTAGTGTGCTATGCCGGATAGGGAATTAACAGCATAGACCGAACATAAGAGTTGGGGACAGGGGTTCACAAAACTACAAGTCTTTCCCTTTGGGAGCGTAGGTTCGGGTCCTACCGACTGCGCCACTGTAACGGGCTAAAAATATTTGATACCTCGACAGGAGTTCGAACTCGCGTCGTCACAACTACGAGAAATTATTATTAATTTCCCGGAGTTGCAACGCTCTAACGACCAGAGCTAAGAGGCCAGGGTGACCAAACCTCTGCGACTGTGAGAGTTGTTTTCCTGGAGCGTAACATTTCCCCGGAGTCAAATACCAGCCGTCTCGGCTGGTTTGGGGTCGGACGAATGACGAGTGAAACTGCAGGCCGCTGGCTCAGCAGATGCTCGCTGGAACAAGTCAGCAGTCGAGCGAGGTCATTGTCACGGTGTGTTTTGACTCAAGTGAGTGAGGAAATGAAAGGCATAACAACAGGAAATGTGATGTTTACAGTCTTTTTGGCTCGAGAGGGATTTAATTAATTATTGTTTCGTATGATTTCGGGTCCTATTTCGGCTGCGCCACTGTAACGGGCTAAAAATATTTGCTACCTCGACAGGAGTTCGAACTCGCGTCGTCACAACTACGAGAAATTATTATTAATTTCCCGGAGTTGCAACGCTCTAACGTCCAGAGCTAAGAGGCCAGGGTGACCAAACCCCTTCGACTGAGAGTTATTTTCCTGGAGCGTAACACTACCTTTGTTCTTTCCTCTGATTTCAATCTCATCTCTACTCTTTATTTCTTTCCCCCTCCTTCTCTCTCCATACAAACTTCATTTACCCCAACTTCCCTCACTTTCATTTTATTTTGCTTGGTGTTGTTCTTATATATATATTTATCATCGATCCATGATGAACACATAGTACAATTTGCCGATGATACGTCATCAATGGTTCAGAACTGTGTCCTCGAAGTTGCTTTTGAAAGGAATTTGGCAGTTGTGGATAGGTTCTCTGCCTGGATGAAAAACAATAACCTCAAATTGAATAAAGATAAGAGTACTATGATTGTTCTAAGCCAGGGGTCTCCAACCTTTTTTACTGAAGGGCCACATTATGAAATATTTGAGACAAGGCGGGCCAACAATTTAGTAATATTTTCCGACCCCCCCCCCCCCCCCCTCCATATATTCACGAAGTTTTGTTTTAATTCAGAGTGCTCAGTGGTGGTTATTGAGATATTATTCTGGGCTTAGTTTTCTAAGTAGCTTATATTCCCTTATATATAAGTGTTGGATAACTCAAATCATGCTCTCTTAAGATAGTTAAAAATGATGTTGTGAACAAAATATACCAGACCTAAGTAAGACAATTATTAATGATTTTTACTTAGGCCTACTTTCACTAAAAATTTCAATGATTATTTCAAATACCCGTACATTTTTAATATAACATTAGGTAAACTTCTAAAAATTAAAATAGCTCAGAAAACTGAATTAATATCTCTGCTTGTCATAAAATTACAATTGTTCTCTAAAAGAAGTTTTCAAGTAAGCCTTATGAAAATGCAGGATACCAGATATATACCAGGATACAAAATATACCAGACCTAAGTAAGACAATTATTAATGATTTTTACTTAGGCCTACTTTCACTAAAAATTTCAATGATTATTTCAAATACCCATACATTTTTAATATAACATTAGGTAAACTTCTAAAAATTAAAATAGCTCAGAAAACTGAATTAATATCTCTGCTTGTCATAAAATTACAATTGTTCTCTAAAAGAAGTTTTCAAGTAAGCCTTATGAAAATGCAGGATAATAAAAGACCAAATCATTGTAATGTACTACAAATTTATATGATTCTTAAGTTTTAATGATGAAAAAATAAAAACTTGGTAATAAATGAGTAGGTAGAAAAGTGTAAAGCTTAAAAAGAAAAATACATGTTTAATGAGAAGATTGCATTTGTTTGACACTTGAAATGTCAGACCATTTAGGGTCAAACTTGGTAGTTCCGATCATTAAGATTGATTTCAAATGTTCATCGGATAAGGAAGATCTGTGTTTAGATTTAACAAACTTCATTTTTGAAAAAGTCTGCTTGATTTGCCATCATGATTTTTCATGTTCTTAAAGTCTTTTTCTGGAAGAGAACTGTAAAATGGAAGCATGCTACCTTCTTTGTAGTATTCGCTGAATGGCTGCTGGTTTACAGATAACTACACTTATCGAGAACGGAAGGGACAAAAATAGACACGATTACTGAACTCGTACGTAAAAGTGTTCCAAGGAAAATATATTTTCAAATTAAAAAATTTGTTTTCAGTTTGTAATTTTTCCGAGGGCCGGTCAAAATCTGCTCGCGGGCCGTAGGTTACCCGCGAGACCCCTGTTCTAAGCAACCGCTCCCATAATTATACAAACCCAAAGTCTGCTGAGTTTTTGGGCGTTCAGATAGATCCAAAACTCAACTGGGGAGACCACTGAGAGACACTAGCCATTAAACTACGTTCAAACGTGTTTTTACTCCATTCCCTCAAATTGAGCGTATCAAGAAGGGTTCTGAAGGCTTGCTATTATGGATGCTTCCATAGCCTAAAGCTGGTCACACACACGAGCGTTCCAAATGGAGTGGCGTGGCGCGAAGCCGGGCGCTATTGGAGCGACGAAGGAAAGGGTCGGATGTTGGGGTCACAGACGATCACTCCACTCCATTGTCGCCAGTGCTGTTCCTACTGTCATCTGTAGATGTGTTTTTGTGATATTATGAACTTTATTTGATATGGACGAATAAGAGTTTCTCCTTTTGGCGACAGCGGTATGTGAAACAAAGAAAATCCATACGAATGTAGGCGAAACATTGGTTTCTAAACAGAAGACAGCACACACACTTGAATTTACTTGAAGAGCTGCGATTGGAACCATCAGACTGGAGAAATTACTTACGCATGGACGAAGAGGCCTACTGTCAATTACTTCATTTGGTCACGCCAAGTATTGAAAAAAAAAAAAAAAAAAAAAAAAAAAAAATACAGTCATGAGACAGTGCATTACTCCCCATGAAAGGCTTGCGGCTACACTACGATCCTTAGCCACTGGGATTTGTCACAGCAATATCACCTCAGAGCTTGAGACAAATCATTCCTACAACTTGCCTCGCAATACTGAAGAGTTTGAGCTCATGCATAACGGTAAGCAATAAGAGAAAGGAAAAAGGAATATAGATTTGCGTATGATCTAAATTATCTTTATTGAATATCTGTCAACCTCATTCAACTTGCATGACTCTCATGGAGCAGCCAAAGGGCGGTGACCGAGACCCAGTGTTGCCGACTGCTCATCATCAACTGAGAGAAAAACGCACGCACTTTGACTTACACGATCGCTCCATCGCGCCATTTGTCCGTCCCGCTCGATCGGGTTTTTCCACACACGAGAAGGTGGCGCAATGGAGTTTTGGCGTGGCACGATGGCTTTTGGATCTGTTGGAATTCCATCACGCCTCGTCCGTCGCTTCAATCATGATCGGGTTTTGCCATACACATCGTTCCATTGGCGCACTACCAAGCCATTTATCTTGTTGGAACGCTCGTGTTTGACCAGCTTTATCTCCTACGCTTTACTGATGTGGGGCCATTCTCCATCTATGGACATTATCTTTTCAATACAGAGGAGAGTAATTAGGATTCTTGCAGGAGCAGGATATAGGGACGCATGTAGGGTACACTATGTATCGCTTGGCATATTGACCTTGCCTTCTATTTTTATCCTGCAGTGCCTACTACATGTATATATATATATATATATATATATATATATATATATATATATATATATATATATATATATATATATATATATATATATATATATATATAATTAACACAAATTTTAGAAAAAACAAAAAGTTACACCACAAACTATTTTTTATATTTCGGCTTAATTAGCCTTTTTCAAAAAATGAAGAACTACAATAATTTTGTGTGGGAATTTCGACGTTGATGTAATGCACAGAGACTTTTGCCATGGAGAAGATGGTTGCCCGGTTAACGTCTGATAGAAAGAGTTTTTATTGAAGTAACAAATAGAATGCATTACAATCGCCAATAAACTTACATCTAAGAAATACAAAAATATATAAACTAAAAAATAATGATAACATTTATACGGTTTTAGAGCTTAAATCGCTAAATTTTATTTCAAAAACTCTTCAATAGAAAAATATGCCCTTCTTTTTAAACTAACAGTGATACTTTTTTGTACGCTTTCAATGGCAGTTCCTTAATTACAGATAGTAAAAAAGTATAATAAAGCTTTATGTGAACAAAGATTAAAATTCTTGCTAAACTTTTGTAAGATTTTGATTTTTTAAATATATATATATATATATATATATATATATATATATATATATATATATATATATATATATATATATAGGTATATATATATAATTCAGTTCAATGATGTGGCTCTACAAGAGCATGTATAATTAACACAAATTTTAGAAAAAACAAAAAGTTACACCACAAACTATTTTTTATATTTCGGCTTAATTAGCCTTTTTCAAAAAATGAAGAACTACAATAATTTTATGTGGGAATTTCGACGTTGATGTAATGCATATAGACTTTTGCCATGGAGAAGATGGTTACCCGGCTAACGCCTGATGTTTAACTCTGGAGGATCTCATGCGCCCAAAACATTCGAATGTGCCTTTTCCGATTGATGAAGCATTCTTTTATTTTCTCCTGGCCTCATCTTTTTTAACACTTTTATGCCAAAACAATCATTGAAAGTTGCATCATGCGTGGCAGCATGGCGGCTCACAGGCAGATCTTGCGTTCTTGTAACCACCGATGCTCTGTGGTTGTTGACACGCAGGTTAAGCTGTGTCTCGGCTTTTCCGACATAAAATGCAGGGCATTCCTTGCACAACAACTCATATACACACATTGGTGTTTGGCAATCTGCCGACCCTTTGCATGTATATGAGTTCGGGTTGTTAGCCGAACTGAACGTTTCCTCTTCCATGACGATTGGGCAGACTTTACATCGCCGCTTACCGCAAGGATGCAGTCCTCTTGGGGGTGGTTCTGTCCTATTTGATCGTCTATGGGACAGAATATCCCCAATTGATGACGCTTGGCGGTAGGACATTGAAGGCACTTCCGGGAAAACCCTTTTGGTGGATGCATTTGCTGAGAGGATTGGGTAGAGATCCTTCATCATTTTATTTATCTTTTCAATACCAAAAAAGAATGTTGTGGTCAGTTGGACCTTCTCATTCGTGTTTCGGGGTGTTGGGTGGTATTCAATATGGGAAGGAATGACTTTCTGCCTTATCAAGTTTTTTGGGTACCCTCTTGTCTCCAGTTTTTCTGACAAGTTCTTCAGGTAAGCTTCTTTTTCTCCCTGTTCACTGCAAATCCGATGACCCCTTACCGAGAGAGCTCTAGGTATAGAATGTTTTGTGTGTGCAAGGAATGCCCTGCATTTTATGTCGGAAAAGCCGAGACACAGCTTAACCTGCGTGTCAACAACCACAGAGCATTGGTGGTTACAAGAACGCAAGATCTGCCTGTGAGCCGCCATGCTGCCACGCATGATGCAACTTTCAATGATTGTTTTGGCATAAAAGTGTTAAAAAAGATGAGGCCAGGAGAAAATAAAAGAATGCTTCATCAATCGGAAAAGGCACATTCGAATGTTTTGGGCGCGTACGATCCTCCAGGGTTAAATATCAGACGTTAACCGGGCAACCATCTTCTCCATGGCAAAAGTCTATATGCATTACATCAACGTCGAAATTCCCACATAAAATTATTGTAGTTCTTCATTTTTTGAAAAAGGCTAATTAAGCCGAAATATAAAAAATAGTTTGTGGTGTAACTTTTTGTTTTTTCTAAAATTTGTGTTAATTATACATGCTCTTGTAGAGCCACATCATTGAACTGAATTATATATATATATATTTAAAAAAATCAAAATCTTACAAAAGTTTAGCAAGAATTTTAATCTTTGTTCACATAAAGCTTTATTATACTTTTTTACTATCTGTAATTAAGGAACTGCCATTGAAAGCGTACAAAAAAGTATCACTGTTAGTTTAAAAAGAAGGATTGAAGAGTTTTGAAACAAAATTTAGCGATTTAAGCTCTAAAACCGTATGATTGTTATTATTTTTTAATTTATATATATTTTTTTGTATTTCTTAGATGTAAGTTTATTGGCGATTGTAATGCATTCTATTTGTTACAACAATAAAAACTCTTTCTTCTTCTTATTTTTTAATTCTGTTGATTATTGCTAACTTATGAAAACTTTTTACCTAACCTACGTACTCTACTACCCTCTCTTGTGCTATAATGTACACTCGGTGGCACCCAGGTCCTTTGTACATGAATAATCAAATAAATAAATTTTCAGAAGAAAAGACCGTTTAGTTTGTCCAGTGAAAGGGTCGGCATGCAATGCTTTTTGTTTACGTGTTGATTATGATTAGGTATTAATAACCCCTAATGATGCCCTGGAGCACATGAACTTTTGCGATTTTTCTAAAATAGGCATGACAATTCTTACAGTTGGAAACGACTTCTGTCAACTCTAATGCATGTAAGTTGGCATCTCTGTTTGTCTGGCACTCTTTTGACAGCTGATAACAGTGATAATGTCTTATTTTCCCAACTTTCTGTGAACTTAACTTAAAAGACAGAAATGAGTGGAACAATCAACAAACCCCTGTTGACACTATAGACACCATACATTGCTACACCGATGGTTCTAAGATAGACAGGGAATTTGAACCTTCCTCGGGTGCTGGTGTATTCATTCCCAGCCTCCAAGTGGCACATTCTTACAGCCTCGATAAATATGCGACTGTATTCCAATCAGAAATATATGCTATCAATAAGTGCCTGGTCACCTTACATAACCACAGGCGCGGATCCAAGGGGGGGGTCACAGGGGTCATGACCCCCCCCAGAATCACAGCCTGCATTTCAAAAAGCAGAGCTGAACGACAACGAATTGTTGACAAACCCAATAACAAAAAAAAAAAAAAAAAAAAAAAAAATCAAACGACCAAAACGAACCCAATTTTTATAAAATCAAAAACCAGAAACAAACCAAACGACCAAAGTTAACTTACCATATTGCTAACTAAAAACATTGGAAACAAAATATAACAATAATAACGACTAATCTTTTTATAGAATACTGATTTTTTTATGTATTTGGTTTGTAGCAACACTTGTGATTGTTTACATTTGTAAAAGTTCTAACTGGGACGATCATTTATGACACAAAGTCTAATTTTCTATTTTGTTTCGCAAATCTATTGATTATCGCATCGATGTCTAATTCGATGTCGCGATGAACGTGTAACAATGCAAGCCCAGCTTCTGCCATTTGTTGTCGTTTATGGGCGCTGCAGGGGTCATCATGGAAGAGAGTAGCCTAAACGATCTGTTCAACCTAATTTATGCTGTTCTCAGTACAGAAGAAGTTACGACAGGTCACGCTTATGCTGGAGATGTTAAGAGCCCACCTCCTTGCTCATCGAGCTCTGGCCTCGTTAATATTGAAGACTATTCAGTTTTCGCATTTATTTTGATCTGAAATAGAACAAGTGTTGTATGGCAGGTGGTGGTTGTGGGATCGATCAGATATTCTGAATCGATTAAGAATTCAGCATATAATTAAAAACGTGAATGCAAAAGGAAATTCTAACTCAGAAGTTCAACTCCCGTTCTCGTTTACTTTTCTGCCAAATTCAGCAAAAACGATCCTGAATTCACTGAGATCAAGATCAACAATCGATTGTTGTGGTATCAATGTTTTGATTTGCAAACTCTGAAGTTAGCTACGCTGCCATAAAAGGCGCCACTTTGTTTGAAAACACATTAGGACACTTTTTTAGAAGAAAATTGAAAATAAAACCAGCTAAATCAGCTAAATAATTAATAAATATTAAAAAATATTTTTTACATAAACAATGAATTTTATAAATAATTACAATTAGTTTTTAAGTAGACAAATTGGACGAATTTAGGCATAAGGTTATTCTGGCTTTGTCAGTCTGTAAGAAAATTCGGTTTTGATTGTTCGTTTGGTTATTTTGTTATTTGTTGTTATTTTTTATATTGTTCTACCCTGTGACCCCCTCCGGAAAAAATTTCTGGATCCGCCCCTGCATAACCACAACACTTCTAACAAAAACATTCACATTTTTACCGATAGTCAGGCCAGCATCAAAGCACTCCTGAACCCCCTCACGACCTCAAAACTGGTCTGGGAAACAAAGAACAACAACAACAATTAACAATTTGTTTCTTAACAACAACAGAATATCCATAAAATGGATTCCTGGTCATGAGAATTACGAAGGCAATGTTAATGCGGACGGCTTAGCGCAAGCTGGCTCAGGACAACAGTTTCTCGGACCATCTCCTGCCATCTGCATTTCCAAAAATGCCTGTAAAGCAAAAATTGAAAGCTGGGTCACAAGACCTCGACATTCTCTGGAGCAAGGAAACTGCTAGATATAGACAAACCAGAATGCTCGTTACCTCTTCCGATCCCAAACGAGCACGCTGGCTTCTAAGCAAAAGTAGAAATTCAAGTAGAACCATGATTGACATCCTTACTGGACATTATGATTTCTGCAGGATGCTAAATATTATAGATAACAACATTTCACCTATGCGTCCTTGCGGACTCGAGGAGGATTCCGCAGAGCACTTTCTTTGCAGATGCGACCGGTACTGGAGATCCAGAACGGAGGCATTTGGGCATCATATCATTGAACGGGCTTCCCTCAGAGATATTGAGTGGAAAAGAATCAAAAAGTTTGCTGATCTAAGCAAAAGGTTTGCTTGCGACGACTCCAACTCGGGGTAACCGGCGGAATCCTCTTTTAAATTAAAGGGGCCTCTTTTTGAGGGAGAGTATAAGCCGTTCATGGTGCCTGACACTCTTTTCCAATGGTAACCCCGAGCAGTGAGTGAGAGTGAGTGAGTCTGTGAACTCATCTTCCATGGTAGTGACAACACGGCAGAAGGACGGAAAGTTCAACTGTTGAATTAGGTTTTATTATACATTTTTTCGGCCCAAATTCTTTTCACTTTTGTTGTCTACACTCTGAAAAAGTAGAATAATGTATGGGATATTAGAGTTTACCTACCGTTTTTCACCTAGTTGTGGGAGTGGGAATAAATGTTGCTTGTGAGCAACAGCAGGATCTCACCAAATACCTTTTTTTAATTTTATTTTTAGATGCCAATATTCACCCCAAGGGTCCTGAATGAGGAATTCAATGAGGAGAATGCAATGGATTACAGAAGTATTGATTCTTAGATTGGAAGTTGATTCTGAACCTGAGTATGATGAAAGAGAACGAAGTGATGAAGAGCTGAAAGCAGAAATGGCTAAATATTTTGTAACAATAAAGGACATATCTCATGAGCCACTGGACGACTATTTCTTTGAGGATGTTAGGGACGCATTCCTCACGAAGAAACGGCTGATGAGATCAATAATGGAATGGACACTGCTGCCCTTGCTACATCCCTAGCTACTATACCTGTGGTCACATCATCTGCACCAGTAACAAGTCACTAGAAAATAAGAAAATGATTGATGCCTTATGTGATTTTAGAAGATAATAAGGTTCTTGCTTGATGATTTAGAAAATGAAAACTAATTTTTGTACCTACCTATATTTTTACAAAGTTTTAAAATGTTTGTTCCTTATACTCTAAAGTTGATGAAAATATATTTTTTTTTTAACATTTTGTACGTATTCCATGAAATATAACGTTTTGAGACTGAGTCTATCCTACGTTTCTGTCAAGTAGCAGCACCTCCATTCCATCCCACATTCATCCTGATGTTGCTCCAGAGCAACAAAATTTTAAAATTTGAACACAACATATTCATTTTTTTCTTTTCGTTCTTGCGTTATTTTTCCTGTTTTAAAGATAAAATAACGGGACAATAATAATTTTCTTAAAAAAACGACACCTCAGGATATTAGGGGCTAATGTGTACAGTGCCTTATGGTAGGTACATACCTACTTACATATCTGGATGTCTCTTATGGCTTGACCACTCGTCACAAGATACACATTAGATTGCTTGATTTAGAAATCAACTAATAAAGAAGAAATAACTCAAGAGTTCGTTCTTCCTTGGCCTATAATGGATTGTGTATCAAGTGCCAACAGACTGCTGTAGGATAGTCAGTCCAAGTTAGAATCCAAAATTTAGTAGGTAACTGAAATAATAGGTAGCCGACTGGTAAAGGATTCTTCAAAAACTGTGGGAACTTTTTGTGCACCTTCTTTGGTGAGACTCGGGAAAAATAAATTAAGATTTGTCTAAATGGGGTTTTAAATAGGCACACTTCTCAACATAAGTGTGGGAATGCCAATTCTTGAGATAAACCAAGTTAGGAACTTGCATGTTTGTATTTAACTCGATATAGAATTTATAAGGTGGATATAGGTACCATTAACTGTAATGAAATTCCCACGACTATGAGAAACCCCAATTTTTTCGAACCGGCTGTGGGTGTCCCATTTCTGTAGGTACTGTTTTTCGTGTACATCACCTATAAAAACTGGCACAAGATCTCAGCTTTCTAGCTGTATAATCAATTTTTATTTTACTTTACCAATTAGAAGATAAAAGTATGTTGAAAAACATAAAGTTTTCTATGAAATCGAGGGTTTTTGTGAGATATTACCCTAAAAAAATTCGAGTGTGGCGCCGGTTTCAACGTTTTTTTTTTTTTTTTTTTTTTTTTTTTTTTTTTTTTTTACACTGGATCGAATGGTAACACTTGCAGAACTCCCTAACTCCGTTATAACTGAGTTTTATACTTTAACTGAGTTTTACACGCTATTGAGAACATCATCAGCATTCGCTGGCCCCAAACCAATTAGCCAGGTAAAGATGAGCCTCTTGGAGGCGGAACTCAAATAATTTCCCGCGTTTTTCAGATAGACAGGCATGGAATTGAAGATAAGATAAATCAAATATTGAGGGCTTCTAGAAGTGAAGGTCAGATTAATTCTGGGATTGACAACATTCTGTAGAAATCGGTAACGGGTGGGGTAATGAACGAGAGGGCTATTAACAATGGATGGGTGACAAAGAGATGATGATACGTTATAATAGGATGATCATTAGCAATCCCTTGTAGAGTAGGTCATGAATTTGAGCGAATTTTATTGGGCAGTTTGCCTAAACTCCGTTAGGGAAACTCCATTATTCCAAACTCGGTGTACCTAAACAAGTTTTGGGTTGGTGAAAGACAGCAAGGTTTGATCCTCGAGATTATTTTTAAAGGAGTTTGGCCAATCTCCGTTAAATAGGATTTGGTGAAAGTGGGCCTTATAGAAATTATTCAAAATATCTAGTCTTATATACAGGGTGAAATTAAACAATGAACAATTTGATTTAGTGACTGCACTTCTGAATTTTATTCAAACGACTGGTAAAACACAGGTACAGTAACAAGAGTATTTTGGCTTCTTATCTTGAACTAGGTGATGCGCAGTCCTCAAATACAGCCAAATGTGAAGGCCCCTTCACTATACTGATTGAACTGGAAGCATCTTAGCGTACTTTACTCTGAAATAAAACCAGAGAATGAATGCTTAGAGTGTGAAGAATACACAAATCTTGGTCAATGAAAACAAAAGTTTTATGCCTATATATATGCCTATATTAAAAAGATGGACTAGTTTTAACAGATTAACATCCATGTTCTTAACAGAATCCCAACCCCCAAACCCAAAACTTACGCGTAGAAACGGTTAATGCTTAGCAGGCCATGACTGTGTGTCAGAGTTTTGATAGTTCATCAATAATGTGCAGATGTCCCTATCGAATATCATCACAACACATTCATTTTGCTGCCTTTAAAGAATTTCCCACCAGATTTCAAGAGACAATGTGCTTATCGAATATACAGCTCTATGAGTATAGGGGAGAGTGGGGTGATACCGTCGAGGAATACCGCCACCCCATATAATTATTTAACCACCTCAGTGACAAATCTTGTAGCCAAATATCGTCATCTTTAGATCAGCAGTAATGTCGGGAAAGTTGGTTTGGGGTCATTAATTTGTTTTCATCAAAGATAAGCGAGTTCAAAGTTTTTGAAGCTTGGCGTTCTAGTTTTACTGTTGTCGAATTTGCCGGTAAGTAACAGTTTTTCATGTTTATGTAAATTGTTGAGCATGACGACGTAGAAAAATCATTTAGCTTCAATTTCCACCCATTACTTCATGATTTTTTACGAAAACGGTAGTTTTTAATGATTTTTTATGTCGAACAGTTTACTGGGACAATATCGCCATACCGAATTCAGGGTAATTCCACCATGGCGGTATTGCCCCAATGCTCCAATAATCAGTCTTGTTACATTTTTTCACAGTTTTTTTGTGTGGTAATAATCACCTATTTTTATTGATTCTGAGTAATTAAAATATACTAAATTAATATTTAAAATACGAATTATATTGTGATAGCTCATCTCATAAGCACCCTCTCTATTTACCTAATCGTGATTTATTATATGTTTACCTACTGAATAATTGTACAGTGAATAACTTCCTTCCTAAATTAACATAATCGTTGTAACATTTCACTCTTCTTACTCCCGTTTAGGTTTTGACAATGGACGTTAGTCTAGTGAGTTTTGCTGCGACCTGAAGAAGATCACAAACTTAAAACTTTAAAAGTTGGGAAGATGGAATGCTATATAATATTTCTTTTTTTTTTTTTAACGAGTTCGGCGTTGAACTTTGCCAATAATTCAGTTCCTGTTAAGCACCAACATTATTTTACCAGTATTTATTTTGTTCCAATTTTACTATTCTGATGTGGAAATTGTTTGTGGAAATTGTTGTTTGTTTGAGTTTATTTTCGAAAAACTCCCAGTCGTTTTGCGGGGGTTTTGAACAGTAATGATAGATGGTTTTGGGATATAAATCTCAAACGTTATTAACCGATGATCGGACAGAACTGTGTCTAGCCTGACAGTCCAATGGTGAATTAGGCTATAAATTCCTTCTTAGGCAGGGTCTATTATAGATTATCCTCTACCCCCAATAAATGTGTGTGAGTCCCCCACATTTAAAATGTTAAGATTATTTGAAAGTATAGAACCTTGAAATGCCTCACCATGGGTATCCGTGTACCGTTCACCCCAGGCGGTGGACGGAGGTGAATACAGTGCTCCTCACACTGCCATCTCTGCTCGTCTTAGAGAAGTACCGGAGTGGTGTCCCTTTTGTTGTTCCAGGAAATGGGAGTAGCCCCCCCACTTTCTGTGGACAAGAAAACAAGAACCAGGTATAATATCATCTGAGGAGGTATAGATAAGGTCGTGTATTTTTACATTTAAAACTCTGATTTTGAACTTGTAGATGTGAGGGTTCTAGAATGCAGACAAAGTCTGTGTTATTCTGAGTGACATATTGAACGATGCCGTCAGTAGTAGTTTTAGAATGTTGTAAGTTAATTTGACATACTTAAAATTTCATATCCAATTTTATTTATTAAGAAAGAAGAAGTATTTACCTGACAATTTTGATATTTACATTATGTAATTTATTATTTTTGTTTTCTTATGTAGAAAAAAGAAATACATGATAAATTTAATTTATGTTTGTTAATTGGGTGAAGCCCATTAACTATTAAGATGGAAGGTCCTCTTCTTCTATATCCGACAGGGTCGGATTGCCCACTGTCATCAGGGGTTGGTTAAATCCCGAGGAAGCGGCGTCATCCGACTATGTAAGGGAATTATGATGAGGAGTATCAGGGGTTTCCTCGAACGGGAGTTCAACCTGAGATCTTATTAGGCTATACCCCATACCCTGTTTTTATATCGGAGGGGGGGGGGGGGGAAGATTTACTGGCCTCCCGCCCTAGTTTGGGGGTGGAGGAGGGTGGGTTTAGTGGGATTCATGGCCTCCTCAAGAGATGGCCAAGTTGCAGGAGTTATAGGGCAGCTGGGGACCTCCAAGGTTCTCCGCTTGCTGATAGCAGAGCCTTCCGGGAAGGTTTCCCTCCAACTCCTGAGGCAGTTGGTCCACCTCCATGTCGGAATCGACGGCTTTTTCCCAGGTGACTTCAAAGTCCCTGGACTGTAGAGCCTACCCTAGGCTTTTGACGGTTCGGACGAGCTTACCGTTGATTTCAGGAACGTCTATTTCTAGGTAGACTCCTCCAGTGGGTTTTCAATCCCAGATTCTAATTTGCCATTGGTCAAAATTGAAACCAAGGCCTCTGTTTTGAGCTTTGATAACAAAGAGCATATCAGCATATCCTCTTCATTGAAAAAACCACCCTAGGGATGTAATTTGGCATGGTTTCGGCATGTCCTGGTATTTTTTTCACCTGGATACCACTCCCTATCCATTAATCAGCCATACCTGAGATGATTACCTCAACGGTATAGCTTTTAGCACAGGTTATAAGGTAGCAAGAGCTATCTTGCGTTAAACCGCACCAATTAACTCTGAAGAGCTCTGGGGGAGAGGAATCAGATTCCTTCTATTGCAACCTGCAACCCTTCACAATGAGGTGTGTATCTTTTTCCTCAAAGAAGATACGAATGCCATCCTCTTTTGTGATCACAGCCTTGAGATCATTAGCTGTGGGTTTTAGCATGAATATGCTTTAGCCGTGACCTAACTACCGAAAAATGTCCCACGAGAGTGCAACGAAAGTAGCGCGAAATTTGTGTCACAATTTCAGTGTTTTTCACGTACAACCCAGCCGTTGCTAGGGGAATGGAACTTCCGCAGTTTTCATGGCACAAAAATCGTTCGCCATTCGTTGGAAAGCGCTTGATTTATGTGATAAATGTTCACATCTCAAGCTACCAATTTCCCCCTCCTTACGTACCTGGCTACATTCCAAAACTAAGTTGATTGGACTATAAACAATTTTAATAAGCCGGTTACAATATTCTTAACGTAAAGCAATAGCATCATTTACTCCACTCCATAGGAAACATTTTCATCCTCTTGACAACAGTCGAGGACAACCGTTATGAAATCCCCAATCAAAGACATATCCATGTAACTCTGCTTGTAAAGCGGATAGTGGAACTCGTTTACGATTTTTAGCATGAATATGCTTTAGCCGAGACCTAACTACCGAAACAACTTATTTCTGTTCTAGAACCAAAAATTTCAACCATGTATCATGTTTTCTCCTCGATATTGATTCGAAATTCGATGAACTGTTTTTTTTTTTTTCCTGTTTTTTTCGTCAAAAACACGACACATGGTTGAAATTTTTGGTTCTAGAACAGAAATAAGCATCGTTATGTTAAATTGCAATATTAAAATAAATATCCTTGTGTTTCGTATCGTATGCTATATGTTTCGTGCGCGGATGAATCGACGCTCGGAATCGACGCTCGAAATTTCGTACGTCTCTCCACTATGTATTGCGCGGAAAAAAATTGACGCGCAAAAATTGCTAGGACCCCAGGGAGAAATATCTCCCCACTATATGTTTCGTGCGCGGATGAATCGACGCTCGAAATTTCGTACGTCTCTCCACTATGTATTGCGCGGAAAAAAATTGACGCGCAAAATTTTACATTTTGTATCGTACTTTTGCCTGAACAGTATTTGCATAAAGCTTCCCCATGGATGTTTCCACGTCGCTGATCGATGATTAACGTTCCCGGATCGATGGGCGAACGACATTAAACGTTCCGGGATCGATGGCCGACCGACATTTAAAGTTCCCGGATTGATGGCAGAATGATAAACAGAGTTCAGAGGCCGATGGGGGGTCGGGTTCAGAGAATCGACGAGGAGTGAGTCGTGTACGGCTAAAGCATATTCATGTTTTTTAATTTTAGCCGTCAGGCTCAAAGGAACTGTGGCTTTTTCACTGACTTGTTCAGCATCCTCAGTTGTCATTTTGCACGTTTGTAAGAGGGAGGGAGGGACCTCCCAAGAGGATTCCCTAATTGTTATAGGTTCCACAGAGGGACCCTAGGGCGCCAAGACATGAGTTGACGGAAGGAGCAGTTACTTTTATTTGGACAATCTTGAACCTCCGCTTGCATTGCTTCTGAGCAGTTTTAGATAACCCCGCCTTTTCAATGTAGGGTTCAGAAAACAGGAATCCCAGCAGGCGATTACCTTAGTGGAACAGGAAGCACCTGTGTCTACTCCACTAGAGAGAGCCAGAGGTTCTGTACCCAAGGGTGTGTTTCCACTGGGCTTCACGCAAGGGGAGACTTCATCCCATATAAGATTTGCAGGCTATCTAGAAAAACGAGATTTTGAGTGGAAAGTGAATAGGCTTATCAGAACAATTGATAGTGTGATATCGATTTGTCATTCCTGCAAGATTTCATTGGCTTGAGGATCAAGTGCCATGTTGATTTTCAATAGGTAGTCAAAAAAGTTGAAAATGTAAGAAAAACTGTGCCATCCCACCCTTACCCCTTGAGTTCAAAGTTAATATATCCTACGGCATCTCCATTACTACCCACAAAAGCATAATCAGATACACAACTTCACCATTAAGTTTTGCGTCATTGTCTGAAGACCGTCGTGTGGAATATCATCATTTTATGCTTGTCATAAGGCTATTAATTTCCTTCCACAGACTTCAAAGTCCATTGAGCAGAGCTCTTGACCATTTCAAGATATAAGAAAATCAAACACACAACTCAAGATTTTTACAACAGAATCGTGAATACATGTGATGTGAGACCAATCAAATTACTATGCACAAGAAAATTAATATGAAACTTAAATTTCATCAAGAGTAGCAGAAGTAGATTGTGTATCAGATTTTTGATAGTTCATCAATGGTTTTCAGATGTCCCTATCAATTATCATCACAAAACAATCAAATCATTATCAGTGGAAACCGCCACACAACAATATTAAGAGTGTTTTACTATTTTTTATTTGAGAAACATCACTGTATGAATTATCAGCATATTTTGAAACTGGGTCAGAAAATTTTTTCACCAGACCAATAACATAATTTGGTCTGCCATAACGTTCAGGAGGGTTTTTAAGAATAGAATAAGATTAAGATTTATCACAGTTCATCAAGGCATTACAGATGTCCTTATCAATTATCACAACACATTCATTCAACCCTCAGAAGTTTAACGAGAATTATGTTAATAAATTAGCATCACTTGTAATTAATTGCAGGTGCTATTACTCATTATTTCAAGTAGCGGTTGGGGAGACTCTTAAAGGTACCCACACACTTGGCAAAACTGGATGGGAAACGGTCACACGACGGCTTGGGCCAGGCAACGGACGGAGACACCAAGATCGCTCTCAGAGCAAAATACGCTACGTCCTGGCACTGAATGTTTCCCGACCACTGATTGCCTAATGATGTGAAGAGGGAAGGGACGGGATGGCTGTAGCAGCTGAGGTAAATTAGGAATATACATTTTCCGTCCAATTCCTGCCCAGCAGGTTGGGACCTTTAGGAGTCTCTCCAACCGCCACGTGAAATAATCGGGAATAGCACCTTTGAAACCCACATTTCCACAATGAGGAAGCACACTCCCGGTTGAGACAAGAACCTACACAAGGAACAGTCGACAACAAGAATAAACAGAGAAAAGATTCTTATCATCAAAAGCAAAATCAGATACACAATTTCACCATAAAGTTGATTAGCGTCATAGTCTGAAGACCGTCGTGTAAGGTATCATCATTTTATGCTTTCCACGATACATCCGATTCCTTTCTCAAACTCCTTAGTGTCCAGAGCTCCTAGTGAATGGACAGAGCGGAGGAGCAATGAGAAACGAGCAAAGCGTCGACATCAAACACAATTCTGGGAAACAGGTATTATGGGATCAAAAAGATCCCAAACACCATTATTGGTTTACATTATATAATAATTATATGGGTGGGATGAAGAGGCAGTTGAAATTATGACTTCCTGCAAGTAATTTTATCTTATTTTACCTATAATTTTTCTGGGTATTTATTCATTTTTTTACATTGTTTTAGAGTAGCTTTGGTGTATTAGTTTCAATAAGATTCCTTTGGAATCCAACAACAAACCCCCCCCCCCCTCCACCCCAATCAAAATGTGATTAATTATGATTCATGATAGGTACTTAGCTAAGTAAATCCCAAAAAATAAAAAATCCGTCCACAAACCGGTTTTAGCGGATTTTCTTAGAAAATAAAGCTATTGCAATGGCTCCAAAAATTTTAAAATAAAAATTTTCAAAAATTTTCTTTATCGAAATCTGTTTTGAGGCATTCTGAAATGATTCCTGGATTTTAACGCTTTTTTATATGTATATATATATATATGTATATATATATATATATGTATGTGTCATTCCAGACGATAACTCTCGATAGAATTGAGATAAAAACTTCGTTCTTTCGCCAAAAAATCAAGTATTTCAAAAGAAAGGATGAGTTCGTTGGACAACACTTTTTGAGCACATTAAATTGGTCAAATTTAAAAAAATGTACTCAAAAAATGGCTAAAAACGGCTAAAAATCGTTCAATTTATATTTTTTGGTAGAATATTGCTCAAATAAAGTTTATTAACTATAAAATAGAACATCCAAAAATGTATGTACACAATTATGCTGAAAAATGTACTTAAAATTTATCAAAATTTGCCAAAAAATCGATAAAAACTGCAAAAAAGCTAACAATTCATAACCTCTGTTTGAATAGCAGGTTATTATTTAGAATAAGTTTTTTTCCATAAAATTAATGGTTAACGATTTCCTTGCACTCAAAAAGCTCAAATTGCACACAATTCAACATTATACAATACGATAATTTACGAAAATTCGCTCATACGATCATGCTGCATGACTGGAACTTTTATGTTAAAAATGCCCAATTTTGATCAAATTTCTAATATGGGGCATGAAGTTGATGTATTTTTTCACGCTGAGTCGAATGCCACCTGTCCCAGCTCTCTAGGATCAATATTAGGCGAGAAAAACCGATTTTTATGTTAAAAATGCCCAATTTTGATCAAATCTCTAATATGGGGCATGAAGTTGATGTATTTTTTCACGCTGAGTCGAATGCCACCGGTCCCAGCTCTCTACGATCAATATTAAGCGAGAAAAAACGATTTTTATGTTAAAAATGCCCAATTTTGATCAAATTTCTAATATGGGGCATGAAGTTGATGTATTTTTTCACGCTGAGTCGAATGCCACCTGTCCCAGCTCTCTAGGATCATAATTAGGCGAGAAAACCCGATTTTTATGTTAAAAATGCCCAATTTTGATCAAATTTCTAATATGGGGCAAGAAGTTGATGTATTTTTTCACGCTGAGTCGAATGCCACCTGTCCCAGCTCTCTAGGATCAATATTAGGCGAGAAAAACCGATTTGTATGTTAAAAATGCCCAATTTTGATCAAATTTCTAATATGGGGCATGAAGTTGATGTATTTTTTCACGCTGAGTCGAATGCCACCGGTTCCAGCTGGAATCAATATTAAGTATTGATTTAGCAGGGTTGTATTGTGAATTTCGTTTCAGTTTTGGTTTTTGTGGTTGCTCTTTAATTAACTCTCAGCGACAACAATTTTCATAAATTTTTAACGGGTAGATTTCTGGGAAAATATCATTTTTGCGAGTTTGGTTGGTGATTTGTTGGTTACCGAAGGGAAAGAACTATCCACTCGACCAAATAGCGTATTCCTTAGTCAGCACCACTCGAAGAGCCGACCGGTGTCGCGTTGAATAATTGCAACTACGAGAATGTCGACCTCCAAGATTCATCAGGTAATTCAATGCCTAGATGTACACAACCAAACTTCAAGACTGCGACTGCATTTTGAAGGAACATACAAATGTTTTGAATTCACAGGTGCAAGCTCTGTCGCCAGAAATTGCTAACAGCCTAGAAACTATCTTGATCATAAAAAAAATTAATTAGAGAATTTACAGTATAGAAGAAAATCTAGAATTATCAGAAAAAACTAATACGAAACAGAACAGGCACGCGGACAACAGAAACGAGCTTATTCTTCATAACGTTCTAGAAGACATGAATATTCTCAAGAGGAAGGTGATGGAAATTTTTAGAACGGAATTAAATTGCGTTCTTGAGGATTATGAAGTTATAGAAGTAGGACCTTCTAGAAGTAGTTCACATTCATTTTGCTAATAATTTCTTTAAATCTAAAGTACGCCAGAACATTTACAAGTTCAAGGGATCCCAATTTAATACATCCGAGTTCTACGACAGACGAACACGGGAATTTAGGAAGTATCTCTTGCCCAAGTTGTTTCAAGCAAGAAAAGAGGGAAAGCATGCCGTCTTGATTGATGAAAAACTTGGTTTGATGGGAAAAACGTCGGCTACACTCCTTCTTGTAGAAGTGCCTTATGGCAATATTACGTCGCTCATCCTTTCATTGTAACGCGTATTTTCGTTATTAGATAAATAGATAGATAAATGATTTATTGACATGACAGAAATAACAATGAAAACAATATACTTTATAATATATAGGAAATTAAACACACCATTATTTATATTAGTGTTGTCAACTTATTGTGGGCAATGGGCAAGCCCGTGCTGCCGACAAGAGTCGGAAATCAGCTCAAAAGCAGTACAACAAAGGACGATTCCTCAAAATACAGTAAAAAGAAAGAAGAGAGAAAAAAACGACGAAGTAACATTTCCCTAGCAACGACTCCGTTGTAAGCGGAAATCATCAAAAATTCTATAAAATTAAAATTTCGTATCATCCAAAACTTGTTATCATCGTATCATCCACTTACATGTATTGTTTTAAACTTTCTATGACCTGTAGTAAAAATACCACATGTTAGTATGCTGAAAAAATAAAAACGCTTGCATACGAGTCTGCAACGCATTGGGACATTTTCATGTGTTTACCTATTGCTTTTTACCTCACTGTAGGATTTTATAAACTACCCTCCGTTGTTGTCAGGATGTGAAACGAATCATTAACATAATAACTATCTATAGCTATTTGTTGTATTTTTCAAACCTCACAATGCGTTGCTGTTGTCTACTCTACTTAGCTTTTATCTCACTGGCTGTTTACCGAAATTATAGAACATCACATGTACCTATGTTGCCAAAGATTTGACAGAAGAGTGAAATGTCGGAAGACAAGTTGGACAATATGTCTTCGCTAAAAAGTAAAAATATAGAGCCGGATGGCCAACTTCCTCAACAAGGCGGATCCGAATCATTTCAATATGAAGATGTAGATTCCTCGGTTTTTCTAGATGCAACGCTATCAAGCAATTGGGTTGATAAGAAGGTAATGATGTTTTTTGTTGCTATGTGCCAGGGTAAACTGCAGAGGCTACATACCAAATCTCAACTACCAACAGTTAATAGGAGAGGTAGGTACCATGTGAAGAGTTTGTAAACAAAATATGAGAACAGTTATGCCCATAGCTCCGCTATTCGTATAGTCAATATGTTATGGAGAACATGAAAATGTTCGTTAAATCGAGAGCTTTCCAACGAGTGGTGAACGATTTTTGTGGGTTAAAAAGTGTAGAAAATGAACAAACCTAACAACGGGGTCGTTGTCAGCGGAAATCATTATAAAGGCACTGTAACACAATTTCGTTACGTGACAGTTTTTTGTGCAATGTGCCAGGGCAAAGACATGAAAATGTCAAAAACTTCTACAGGAGGATTTTACATCGACTGGGTCAGAAGTGGAGATTAATCTGAATACTCCTCCTCCGTCTCCTCCCAACATTTCCGGAAAACAGGTCAAGAAGAAGATGAAAATCTGCAAGAGATAGGACGAACATCAACACCACTTTGGAAATTTTGGCAATGACTCGGGATTATCATTGAAATTTGGCAGTGGAGTGTAGGCATTATTGATTGTGATCTATGTAACTATGCAGCGCTCATTTCTCATTTATTATACGTAAATTATGTAGCCCTATATAAGTAAGTAAATATTTGATACAACATACGTAAAATTGGTACAACATACGTAAAAATTGTTTGTTGAGGCAGAAATGAAGGCAAGATATCCTGTGGTATTTTTTATCTGTATTTAAGGAACTCTTTGTAATACGGAGATTGTGAAGGGAGATTGAATCCCATTGGTCAAGAGAAAGGAAAGGGGCAGGAGGTACAACCAATTAAGTGCAAACAAGGTGACGGGGGATTATAGCTAATCAGATGAAGTGAAAGGGGAAAAATAACTAAATATGGTTTCAACATTGTGAAGGGATAATTCCAAGCTTTATAAAAATGGACCTATCAGTGGTGAAATATATTGAGGTATTTAAACATTTACCAGATCATTTAAACATTTACCAGCATTTAAACATTTACCAGATCTGTCACTTTTGATAATTTCGAATTTTTCAAGTACATTCAACATACCTCCCTTTGGACAAAAATGAAGAAATTCTACAAACTGTCTATCTGTCAAATCAAAATTGTAACTATGATTGGATTCCTTACCCTTATTTTCCCTGAAATCCTCCTGATGCTCGTCTATTCTTTCCCTGAATTTCCTACCAGTTTGATCGCAATATTCGTAGCCACAAGAACATTTTAGTTTATAAACCCCACTTTTATCCTGAACAATGATTTTGTCCTTAACGGATCCTAGTAATGCTTTAAGACTATTTTTAGTTCTAAAACCTACTTTGTAACCTCTCGATGATAGAATTTTGCCGATTTTATTCGAAATTTTCCCATAATAAGGTATACTTAACCATTGCTTTTCTTCTAAATTTACATCTTCCCTGGCCAGATTGGAAACTTTTTCCCTACTCTTTTTCCTAAGAATCTTATCCCATATGCAAATGGTATCAACGAGATCTCCTCCATATTCGTTACTAGCCGCTATGCTTTTGATAAATATTATTCACTCATTGGAATAGACAGTGCTCGGTTAACCATACTATGGAAGGTTGCATGCTTAGGACTAAAGGGTGATTTGAACGAGGAAGAGGAAGGTGATTTTATACAATGAAATTGAATTGAGTTCATGAAAGTCTAGGAACCGTTAACCACCTACCTGTGGACTAAGAAGAGCGTGAGGCAGTTCTTACTGACGGAGGCCTTCCCGTGCGGGTAAAACTGGAGTTGCCACTTCTCTTCGTCTGTGCCGTTCCACGAAGAAAATGGAGGCGAGTACAAATACGTCACATGGTCAAAGTGCTCTAAGCTGACTTCCCATTCATAGGTGACCGTTTTCGAGGAACATTCCTAGAATTATAAAAGAACGTTCGGTAAGACCTATTAGAGCCGATTGAATTATATGGCCAGATCATGTTTGAGTTTGGTCAGAGTTCAGAGTTTAAGCAGATGCATGCAGGAAAGTTAAAACTGGATGTCCCTAATCTCAGTTTGGTCAGTTCCGACCAGTTCTGCCAGACGTCCGTTTTTGAGGGTACATGTACCCTTTTGGTTTATTATTTCCAATAATAAGCCTATGTGATCGTGTAGCAAAAAATTTTTATAACCCCCCCTCAAACTTTGTCACTTTACGTTTCAAGGTGCGTAGAATCCAAATTTGAAATGTCCGTCCGCCGTCCGGGCCATAAAAGGCCTAAGAATTTACTTAAAAAACCCGTTCTTTCGCACATAGACTCCATTTGGGGTCTAGTTGGTCCTAACGTTTAACCATCCCGATCGCTTTACTCGCATAGATGCTATGGGCCAAAAACGGGCAAAAAAGTGTCTTTTTCGACGCGCGCACGCCTGGCACGCTTGGCAGGGGGTCACGGTGGGTGGTGAGGGGGGTGAGCGGGGGGTGGAGTGAGAGGAGGCGCCGCGCCGGCGCCGCGGCACCTTGTGGTGGGTACGGCGTTCCTTCGAGGGTTGAATATATGTTTTTTTCAAGGTCATATTTGTGTGTTAATACCAAAGCTTTTCCTACGCATATTTAACAACATATCCTCTCGACTTTTCGTACGTACTTAGATAATGATATTATTAAGGCAATAACTATTTGAATAGATAGGAGCTCAAATCGAGATATATAAACATGCGTATATAATTATAGAAGTATAGGTTGTGGCAACTCGAAATAGGACACGCCGAGGAGTCTGGACGGGCCTTATGACGTACGCTAGCCAACTAAAACTACGATCATACTCAATTGAAAAAATAATAAACCTTTGTGAAATAATTTGCAGCGTTTTTCGTTTATGTGCCAAAGTGAAGACATAAAATGTCAAAAAGGGAAAAAACGTCTGCCAAGTTGGGTGTAGCACATAGCTTCCTCGCTTACCTATCATGAGTTGAAGTTAACAAGGAAGACTCCTTCTTCTATTTACAAACATTACCTAATTGTTATCAATAATGTCCAGTGACATTTTCAAGTGCAGACAGGATCCACAACTATCAACATCTGGCATCCAAATCCAACATGACACAATAACTTGTGATTTAGAGCCCTGAAGATGAGAAATAAATTTCTCGAAACGCTGGCCTAAACACGATCCCCAGGAAGGTACCTATTTACTGTCACGGTCGAGAACTTCCCCAACATTGTTCTAAATAATTACTTCGTAATGAGTAGGTAGGCTTGAAAATTCGTATCTTGAATAATCAAAGCTTATTTCCTCAACCATCATATAATTTCTACTTTTGGTTTATTATTTTCAATAATAAGCCTATGTGATCGTGTAGCAAAAAACTTTTATAACCCTCCCTCAAACTTTGTCACTTTACGTTTCAAGGTGCGTAGAATCCAAATTTGAAATGTCCGTCCGCCGTTCGCAGTCCGCCGTCCGGGCCATAAAAGGCATAAGAATTGACTTAAAAACCCCGTTCTTTCGCACATAGACTCCATTTGGGGTCTAGTTGGTCCTAACGTTTAACCATCCCGATCGCTTTACTCGCATAGATGCTATGGGCCGAAAACGGGCGAAAAAGTGTCTTCTTTTTCAAGGCTTTGAGTGTTAGACTGACGAACGCGCGCACGCCTTGTGGGTGGGAGAGGGTGGGCGGGAGAGAGAGTGAGAGGGAGGGCGAGGCGGAGGGAGTGAGAGGGAAGGGAGGGCGAGGGAGTATTGGGGAGGCGGTTGGAAGAGAGGGGAGGGAGGGGAGGGGAGAGGGAGTGAGAAGGAAGGGATGGCGAGGGAGTGTGGGGAAGGCGGAGGGAGTGAGAGGGAAGGGAGGGGAGGGGAGGGAAGGCGAGAGAGAGAGTGTGCTGAAATTAATTCCAATTAGAAGAGATTGTTTATGAGTATGACAATACTCATAATTCTATCCTACGCTTTATGATATAAAGCTTCGCTTCCTTCGGGTGTCCCTAGACGGCACCATTTATTTTTTTCCTCAACTTTACTATAAAGCGTAAAATTATGGGGTCCTGGAGCTGTAATGCAGTGAACGAGTGAACCAAATATTGGAAGCACGAAGCCCCGAGTTTCGATACCTAGTAAATATACTATAAGTTAGTGAGGCTAAATAATTACGGTCAGTTTTCTACGTAGAAGGTCTGTATGATACAGAAATAATAAACCTTTGTGTAATAATTTGCAGCGTTTATATTTATGCTTCAGTGTCAAGTTCCCCGGCTTCCCTTGAATTTTACATGTCGGCTCTGAAGGTCTCCTTTGATATTCAGAGGAAAACTGTTTTATTCGCGGCTGCGATGCGGACGCCACTTTACGCAAGGCTAGATAAATTGGGAGGCGGCGAGTTCTTCTCGGATTAAGACTGATCCTAAATTAAACTCAACTAATGTCAAGGGACACGTTTGACCGTAACCAAGGGCTTCTGTGGGTGTGAAGTCCCACAGGGAGAGGCTCAATGCTGATATCCTCACCATAAAATAAAAGAATAGAAAGTATGCCAAGTTGGATGGGAGGTATAGCTTTAGTATATTTTCACTAATGGTAAGCAGAGCTCACAAAACTGTAACTTGCAAGTGCTAATTTTGGCCAATACCAAACGTACAGTACTCTACTCTCCATCGAAATTCCGCGACGGTTTGTCTGTCAGATAAGGAAAGAGTCGAAGGAACTACCAAGTTATGTGATGGGTTCTGCGAACGTATGATTTACGTGTCTGTATACGGTGATATGACTTTTATTATCTACGCGACGGAACATTGGAACATTGGAATTAGCGAATTTTTGTAGAAAATGAAGCAATTGCTATGGCTCTATAAATTTTAAAATCAAAATTTTCAAAAGGTTTCTTCACTGAAGTCCGTTTTGAAACATTCTGGGACGAATCCTAGAGTTTAACGGTTAAACGCTTTTTCTTATGTAGGTATATAAATATATCCTTCCAGACGATAACTCTCCTTAGGATCTTAGGATTGAGACACAAAGTCCGTTCTTGCGCCAAAAAATCAAGCTTTCTAAACGAAAGAACAAGTTCGTTGGCTCGCATTTTTGAGCTCATTAAATTGGTCGAATTTCAAAAAATCACTAAAAATGGCTAAAAACGACTACAAATTGTTAATCTTATATTTTTTAGCAGAATTTTAGTCAAAACAGGTTTATCATCAATGAACTAGAACATAAAACAATTCATGAACAAATTTATGCTGAAAAATGTACTTAATTTAATTAATATTTGCCGAAAAATTGATAAAATGACAAAAAAAGCGAAACGTACCAAAACTTAATTGAGTCGCACAATATTATTCAGAAAGTTTTTTTTGCCATGAAATTGGTGTTTAATAGTTTTTTCACTCAGTCCTCAATTGCCAAAACAATGTAACACAAACGTCTGCCAAGTTGGGTGTGGCACGCAGCTTCCTCGTTTACCTATCATTCATGTATAGATCATTGAAAAGTTTTAAATGATCTTGGAAAATTCCACAGCGGAAATGAGTAAATCAAGAAGTAGCGTGAAATTTCATAATTGGTCAATTAAGAAACAAAAAAATTATATTCAATTTAATTTACGTTTGTGCATGCGCAGAATGAACTGATGAGTTGATAACATAGCCCAGTCAAATTAGACCAAAATAAGGCAAATAGGGGAAATAATTCATAGTAAAGAAATTTCTTCACCAGGCTCTTCCTTCACACGTAGTAAATCATATCTCAAAAGTCCCCTAGTATGGGGGGTGAGCTCGACGAGGGGGGGGGGGTTCTCCATTTTTTCGACTTTTTTTTCGGTTTTTTGCCTATAACTCGAAAAGTAAGCGTTCTAGCGACTTGTTTACTATTACCAGAATTAAAGTGCATAAAATTTCCTACAATTTGCACTCCTGACTTCATTCTCTACGATTAGGCGTTCCGCCGCTAGAGCGCGTTGAAAAGTAGGTATAATTTCAAAAAATCTGCAAAAAGGCCTTTATGCTCTTTTTACGCAGAAATCATTCGTATGGAGCTTCTGGGTGACTTAGAATACATCATGACTTGTTTTCCGAACGTCAGTGATGCTCTGACAGTGGCTTGAGCAGGTTTCATGTATGTCTTTTTTTTTCTGTTCTTCGCTTACATCCTGGGAACTGTGATAACCATAACATATTTTCAGCGCCCTTACCAACTCACTGTGAATTATCGGTGAATATATTTGTATATAAAACACAGTGGCTCTAAAAATAGAAAAGAAAAAAAGGAACTAAAGAAAATGAGCTGTGTTACACCAAAAAATGTTTAATGTGCAGGTACAGTATATCCCATGTTAAAGTAATATTCACAAAAGGAGTGGGAGGGGGAAGGGGTCATCAATCTTCACAGGTGTCTGCTCTTCATCCATTGAGAATCACCATCCACAGTCAAACTGAAAATTCAAAATCGGATTACAGTGAGGTGCATTTAATCTTATATTGATAGTAGTAGTAAAGTAGACAACCATTCCAGGTTGGGGCTTTTCGTCCGACTGCCTCGGGCGTCGCGGACGTCATCAGCTGTCCTCCAGATGGAGGATCAGATTCGTTCTGATGATTTCGCTTAAAGCTCCTCATTGCCTCGCCCCCTTGAGTGGAGAGGGGTTCGCCGTACAGAAGCGCGAAAATTACTTGGACGTCTGACCCTTACCTGGGCGGTCACCCATCCAAGTACTCACCACGCTCGACGTTGTTTAACTTCGCTAATCGCATGAGAAACGGTTCATTTCAACGCCTAACCCGTACGGCTCTTCTATTGATAAATAGATGAAGTTCATGCAGATGATTAGGATGAAACTTACATAGCGATGGCATATGTTTTGAGTGGGTAGTCTTATGGTTCCATGTCTGTTTCATCATCTTCTATAGATGAACCGTCGTCAGCAAGTGGTGGCTTCTGTACGGCGAACCCCTCACCACTCAAGGGTGCGAGGCAATGAGTAGCTTTAAGTGAAATCATCAGAACGAATCTGATCCTCCATTTGGAGGACAGCTGATGACGTCCGCGACGCCCGAGGCAGTCGGACGAAAAGCCCCAACCTGGAATGGTTGTCTACTTTACTACTACTATCAATATAAGATTATATGCACCTCACTGTAATCCGATTTTGAATTTTCAGTTTGATTGTGGATGGTGATTCTCAATGGATGAAGAGCAGACACCTGTGAAGATTGATGACCCCTTCCCCCTCCCACTCCTTTTGTGAATATTACTTTAACATTGGTTATACTGTACCTGCACATTAAAAATTTCTTGGTGAAACACAGCTTATTTTCTTTAGTTCCTTTTTTTTCTTTTCTTTTTTAGAGCCACTGTGTTTTATATACATATATATTCACCGATAATTCACAGTGAGTTGGTAAGGGTGCTGAAAATATGTTATGGTTATCACAGTTCCCAGGATGTAAGCGAAGAACAGAAAAAAAAGACATACATGAAACCCGCTCAAGCCACTGTCCGAGCATCACTGATGTTCGGAAAACAAGTCATGATGTATTCTAAGTCACCCAGAAGCTTCATACGAATGATTTCTGCGTAAAAAGAGCATAAAGGCCTTTTTGCAGATTTTTTGAAATTATACCTACTTTTCAACGCGCTCTAGCGGCGGAACGCCCAATCGTAGAGAGTGAAGTCAGGAGTGCAAATTGTAGGAAATTTTATGCACTTTAATTCTGGTAATAGTAAACAAGTCGCTAGAACGCTTACTTTTCGAGTTATAGGCAAAAAACCGAAAAAAAAGTCGAAATAATGGAGAAACCCCCCCCCCCCCCTCGTCGAGCTCACCCCCCATACTAGGGGACGTTTGAGATATGATTTACTACGTGTGAAGGAAGAGCTTGGTGAAGAAATTTCTTTACTATGAATTTTTTCTCCTATTTTCTCTAATTTGACTGGGCTAACAATGAAATAGGTACGGGACCATCTACAACCTAAACCGCGCATTCGTTGACAATTTAATCAAAATCGGATGAAAACTGTGGGAACTAAGGTCATAGCAAGTATTTCACATTGGCGCATACGCAGTAGCTATTAAAGATACAATCGTGTTGAAATTGATAAGGGATGATCAAATCGTCATCCCCCAACTATCATCCAAATTTAAGGGAAATCAAACGACTAGAGTGTGAAAAAATGGAGCATGTATAGGAATTTAGGTTTGTGTATGCGCAGAATGAAGTATTGATTTGGCAACAATGGAACTGATAGGGGACCATCTACCCCCTAGCCTGCACATTCCCTAAAATTTCATCCAGATCGGATGAAAACTGTGGAAAATAAACTTGTCACAAGGATTTTATATTGGCGCATGCGCAGTAGCTAAGTACCAAAGTACCAAAAGGGGTAGGTACATTTGTGCGTACCCCCTAGGTCTTAGGGGTTGGGATTTTGGTATCTAAAAAACGCTGCAAATCATTTCACAAAGGTTTATTATTTTTTCAATTGAGTATGATCGTAGTTTTAGTTGGCTAGCGTACGTCATAAGGCCCGTCCAGACTCCTCGGCGTGTCCTATTCCGAGTTGCCACAACCTATACTTCTTATAATTATATACGCATGTTTACATTTCTCGATTTGAGCTCCTATCTATTCAAATAGTTATTGCCTTAATAATATCATTATCTAAGTACGTACGAAAAGTCGAGAGTATATGTTGTTAAATATGCGTAGGAAAAGCTTTGGTATTAACACACAAATATGACCTTGAAAAAAACATATATTCATGCCTCGAAGGAAAGCCGTACCCACCACAAGGTGCCGCGGCGCCGGCGCGGCGCCTCCTCTCACTCCACCCCCCGCTCACCCCCCTCACCACCCACCGTGACCCCCTGCCAAGCGTGCCAGGCATGCGCGCGTCGAAAAAGACACTTTTTCGCCCGTTTTTGGCCCATAGCATCTATGCGAGTAAAGCGATCGGGATGGTTAAACGTTAGGACCAACTAGACCCCAAATGGAGTCTATGTGCGAAAGAACGGGTTTTTTAAGTCAATTCTTAGGCCTTTTATGGCCCGGACGGCGAACGGCGAACGGCGGACGGCGGACGGACATTTCAAATTTGGATTCTACGAACCTTGAAACGTAAAGTGACGAAGTTTGAGGGGGGGTTATAAAATTTTTTTGCTACACGATCACATAGGCTTATTATTGAAAATAATAAACCAAAAATGGAGCATATATAGGAATTTACGTTTGTGTATGCGCAGAATGAAGTATTGATTTGGCAACAATGGAACTGATAGGGGACCATCTACCCCCTATCCCGCACATTCCCTAAAATTTCATCCAGATCGGATGAAAACTGCGGAAAATAAACTTGTCACAAGGATTTTATATTGGCGCATGCGCAGTAGCTATTAATGATACAATCTTGCTGAAATTGATATAAGATGATCAAATTGTCATCTCCCAACTATCATCTAAATTTGAGCGAGATCGGACGACGAGGGCGTGAGAAAATTATGCTTGGCAGAATTTGCTTTTGCGCATGCGCAGAGTGAGGTATTGAGTCAAGAACGATGAAACTGATAGGGGACCGTCTACCCCCTAGCCCGCACATTTCCTAAAATGTCATCTAAGTCGGATGAAAACTGTGGAAAATAAGCTTGTTACAAGGATTTGCGGACACACGACACACACACACACACACAGACAGACACGGAACCAAAGTTGTTCAGAATGGTCTAAAACGTAAAATGCGAGTGGAAATTTTGATTTTGGAGACTAAAAATTTGTTCCCCCCCGAAAGTGAAAACAATGCTTCCGATACCTTTAGGTAGACCCGGAAGCAATACAGTATCTACAATTATTTACAAAAATTCGCTCATAAGCTCATGCTGCATGGCTGGAATTATTTATATGATAAGCTCAACAAAGTAGGTACTTCAGCAATTCGTTTGGTCATAAAAGTATTTTTCAAAAGAGAATTTACACCCTGTATAATGTAATAGGTAGTAGATCTAATAATAAAATGTATCTAACAGATTGTATACCTACCATAATTTATACTCCTACTGCCTAACTCTGAACTACGAAATCAGGCCTCCGCAATGCAATCTGGCGAATCCCTGATCAACTAAAAAAAAATTTAAAAAACGGCTCTCAGTGTGGACTTAGGTACCTACATGTTTGTGTGCGCTTTTACGTTTGCTCAGCATACAACTACATGTTTCCGATTTCGCTTTTCCGATATAAAGAGCTAGGATCGAGTTATATAGAATTATAACTCGAACTGTGAGAAACTCATAATACATTTCGAGACAGCGGAAAAGAGAGTAGGTTTTACCGATTTTGACTCTCATTCTCGACACGTTTGTGCTACCCACCTGGGCAAGGCCGGCTCGCTCTTTATTAGTATAGTTGAAGATGAAGACTTAGCGCCTAACAGTTTTTTGAATTTTTGTAAGGTCGCCATCCCTTAACGGGTGGGGTCCTCATAATGGATAAACGAAAAACGATATCATTCTTAATCTTTATTGAATTTTTGTTAAGTAATAGTCTTGTCCGCTTGTCCCCGCAAGTTGCGGGAATATTTTATAGCAATTCCGAATTGAGTATTATTTGAACTTTGAACTTTTTCCATATGCATATGCATATGCATATGGATATTATTTTAACCTATTCCATTCAGATTTAAAGTCAGGAAATTAGTAGGTATGCCAAATGCCACAATCTGAAAAAGCAATCACGTATGTGTTTTTTATGCTCAGAAATGTAATCTAAAATCTACCTATTTGCTATTTACCTAATCCTAGATCTAGTTCGTTGCCCACCGATTTTGAGCACATTGAATTGGTAACATTTCAAAAATAGTATTAAAAAAAAAAATCACTTAAAACGTCCAAAAATCGTTAAATTTATGATTTTTAGTCTAAACAAAATTATCGACGATTAAATAGGACAATAAAAAAATTGTGCATAAAATTATCCTGAAAAATGTACTCAAATTTCATGTATATTTGTTGAAAAATCTATAAATACTGCAACAAAAAAAATCTAAAACTCCAAAAGAAATTCTATAAAAATATTTTTTGAATCACCGAATTTTATATATATTACGATTTCTTTTAAACATAAAATTGGTTTCTTAACATTTCATTTCCAATGACATTATTAGAATTTCAATACAATTTAATATATTATATAACGATAGATAATTTAAGAAAATTCGCTCATACGATCATGCTGCATGACTGGAACTTTCCCCAAATTATTGGACCGATTTTCATGAAACCTGACACAAAGAATCCTGCATATCAGAAATGCCTAATTTTTTAATGATGTGTTTTCAGTAAAAGAAAATTGAAAGGATTTGAGAAACTGAGTGAACTCTCGGTCGTCTCCTTGCTCGGCAACAGCTCTCTGCATACACTCTTTGATCTTTCCTTCAAAAATAAGGACGCTTTGCTCTATGCTGCATTCTGTCCGTACACTAAGTAATCATCAAAAGTAAGATACTAATTTTGAGTTGGTGGATTTCCAATCCAGTCAGAAGGTATTGCAATTCTGTCATTAAATAAGATAACTGTGGTAAAATGTATCACAACGTATCCACAAATATTACTTGTAGGGTAAAATGAATATGGGACCAACATTCTTTGTTTAGTAGTTGTGATAGTTCATAGAAATCAGCTGAAGGCTGTATTAGTGCAATTTATAATGTATAGCTGTAACTATCTTTAGACACTTTGCGAGCTCCTTATGCCCACAGAAGCATAATCAGATACACAACCTCACCATCATTATTGCGTCGAGGTCTGAAGACCGTCGTGTAAGTTATCATCATTTTATGCTTCTGTATTCACTTTCCTTTCCCAGTTCTCAAAGGTCAGGAGCTTTTAACTATTTGAAGGCTTGCGAATATTGTCCATAATGAGCTTTGGAAAATTTCCCCTTATCAAACGGATTTTTACATCAGAAATAGATGGCTACTTGCTGACAAAAATTAGCATGAAAAACTATATTCCCATATGTGTAGACGTAGCAGAGAATGGTAAATCAGATTTGTGATAGTTCATCAATGGTTTACAGATGTCCCTATCAAAAATATCATCACAAAACATTCAATCTACTAGACAGTAGACATAATTTCTATATGGGTTCAAGAGGGAATATTAATTGTAGAACAGAACTAAAGGTTGTTTGTCATGTATTCATCACGAATTTTTGGTTACAGTATCGAACAAAGAATAGAATTACTTAGGTAATTCTAATACCTTGGGCATTCTACAATACTCAGAACAGCATAATCAGATACACAATTTCACCACAGAGTTGTTTAGCGTCATGGTCTGAAGACCGTCGTGTAAGATATCCTCATTTTATGCTAGTCAAAAGAAAGCTAAGAGCTCGCAGTTAAAATCCATCGAGAGAATATGGAAAAATGAGAGAGAATTACCTGATTATGCATCAGATTTATGATAGTTCATCAATTGTTTGCAGATGTCCCTATCCATATTATCACAACGTAATAATTTTACTACACACGCCTAAGGGTAAAATACTAATGAAAATAAAGCTATTTTGGAAGAAATGGGGCTCCAAACTAACAAGGTCCACCACTAGGAGCGCTAGGGCAGCACTGCCTTAGAGAAAATGGTCGTTCATGATTTTCCTTAGTCGGTTCTGGGTGGCGCCCTTTCTCGCTTTAAAATTCTTTCCTCGCCCCCGCACCACCACCTCACCTATTCTTTTCAAAAATGAAAATTATATTAATAATAATTAAATTATTAAAATAAAGAACCTAGGCACATAAGGTTTCATTTCTACAAAACTTGGAATGTACATATTTTTTAATAAACCACCTTCTGATTGGTGAACTACTTTTCGAATTAATCTTTGAAATTTTGAAGTTGGGTCAGATGGGAGATTTGAACAATTATTATCTTCTAGAAATGTCACAGTTTTCGAAAAATAATCTTGCTTATTTAAGATGACAGTTGTATTACCTTCATCTGCTTTGAGGGCAACAATATTTCTCTGGGAAAACTTCTTCTTCTCCTTCCCGGGTGGTGGTCCTGGTGATCTTGATGAGGACTGGATCTCTTCTGCACAAAGTGTCTTGGTGACAGATCGTCCATAAGTAACCTCGCCGGAGAATGCCAAGTCCCGAGTCGCTGGAGTTCCAAGGGAGAAAGATGGTTTCTGCTTCAACCCTTTCTCAAGAAAAAGAGAAGAAAAGAAATGGATAAGTATACCTTATTATGGGAAAATTTCTGATAAAATCGGCAAAATTCTATCATCGAGAGGTTACAAAGTAGGTTTTATAACTAAAAATAGTCTTAAAGCATTACTAGGATCCGTTAAGGAGAAAATCAATGTTCAGGATAAAAGTGGGGTTCATAAACTAAAATGTTCTTGTGGCTACGAATATTGCGATCAAACTGGTAGGAAATTCAGGGAAAGAATAGACTAGCATCAGGAAGATTTCAGGGAAAATAAGGGTACATTTGCGAAACATCTTAAGGAATCCAATCCTACAGTTTAGATTTGACAGACAGTTTGTAGAATTTCTTCATTTTTGTCCAAAGGGAGGTATGTTGAATGAACTTGAAAAATTCGAAATTATCAAAAGTGACTGATCTGGTAAATGTTTAAATGAGGATATATACCTCAATATATTTCACCACTGATAGGCCCATTTCTGTAAAGCTTTGAATTATTATCCCTTCACACTGTTGAAACCATCTTTAGTTATTTTCCCTCTTTTACTTCATCTGGTTAGCTATAATGTTACTAGACTAGACTAGATGTTACTACCGTGATTAAATAAGATTCTGTAGTAAATCGTATCACAACATATCCAAAAACATTACTTGTAGGATAAAATGAATAATTTAATAATAATTTTAATAAATAATAAGAATAATTTTTTAAACTGACAGGCATGAAGAAAACTGGTGCAGATAATTCTACCAAGTTATAAATCAGATTCCTTCATATTAAAAAACAAGAAAAAGTGCAAAAACGAGGGAAAGTTGTAGAATTTGCCGGTAGAGGGAGCGCAAAGTGACGAACCAAAAGGAGGGAGGAGGAGGATGAGGGAGGAGGAGGAGGGAGGAGAAGGTATGCAAGTACAATGGTTTAGTATACACCCGCAATGTTATATTTCCTGAAGCATTAGAATAAATTTTGTAACTGAATGAATGTAACTTTTTTTAATACAACTTGAATAAATAAAAATTAAGTTGAAACAGAAAGATTTTGCTTTTTTATTTGCATAATTAAAGTTTGTACTCATGAAAAACAACTCTTTAATTACAGAATTACAAAGATTATCAATTGATAACGGGTTTATATTAATTAAACAATTACAAACTTACTACGATTATCAATTGTTAATGGGTTTCCTGTGATGCCCAGAATGCAGCAATGTCAAGGAGGAGTGAGCGTAGTAATTAAAGAGTAATTGAAGAGTTGTTTTTTTAAATTAAAGAGTTGTAGTAATTAAAGAGTTGTTTTTCATGATATAATGTTCGTTTCTATAAAATATCTATTTCAGTGTTCCTTATTGGGTGTGGTCGGTATAATACATAAGTACCATATATATAAAGGGTGTATTTCCAGATGATGGCTCCCTTCAAAAACGGCGTAAACAAAACATATCAAGTTTGTTGGCCAGTCAACGAGCATCGTAGCGCCATCTCTGATGTGGAAGCCATACTAGAAGTCCGTCCCCTTACAATACGCGGTAGGCAACACGCATAGCACCTGACTGGAAAGATAATCTTTGTACGTTCCCGAGTGGTTCGCGCCACCCATTTCCCAGGTAGATCTCGCTAACCAAATTATTGTTGGTTTTACTTAACTTTCTTCTACAAATCTACAACATATTTTTGTGAAGGTATCACCACCTTGTGGTAGATACTTTACTAATGGGTATACCTTCTTCTAGGTTAATTATTATTAGTGATGGCAATATTTCATAAAAAAATCGATTTCTGCATTTCTGGAAACATCGATGTATCGAGGATCGAGCTCATTAAATCGATGGGATACAAAAATCGAGCCCAAAATATCGATTTTTAAAAACATCGATGTTTTAACATCGAAGAAGACAAATTTGTTAAAAGAAATATAAAGTACTTGAATTTAATATAAAGAAAGTAAGGTAGGTAATAGGCTACAAAATAGTAGTTTCTGAAAACGAACATTTAAAGGTTTAAATGAAACAATCATTTCATTTTGTTGCTGTATTTGTTAGCATTGAAAATACTAAAGTAATAGATTAATCGAAGTTATATAATAATGATAATAAGTACAATAACTTATTTTAGACCCAACACACTATGTTATGTGTTTAAGGTAATATAATAAACCTAAAATGTAATAAAAAAAATAAAAACCAATAATTTAGTATAGTAAAAAAAAAAAAAATAATATTGTTCAAATTTACGATACATAAATATTCTCGAGACAAAATTTTGATTTAAGAGTCCTCTCTACCCCTGGGTGTTTTGAAACATAACAGGCAGACAGACAGACAATTACCATGCAACAGAGGTAGAATCAGTGTGTATTTTGCAGTGTAAGGTTTCGCGCGGTCCCATTTTGAGCGTGTATTTTTCAACATATCAATGCAATACGATATTATTTAAATAAATCATAGTCTAAACTACTGTGATTGCTTTTTTATTTTTTTTTTAAAAAAGGTCATAAAACACGTTCTATTGATGATGAGATGAGAGGAATAATCTATGGAGAGGGGGTGGGGAGGAGATGGTGCAGACCGTTCCCATTTGTATCTTGATGCAGTCAGCTGGATGTTTTAATAGACAATTTCTTTCAAAACAAAATATAGAGCTTGTATATCTGAATTTCCGGTTCGAGATTGTCGGTAAAGCAACAGAAGTAAAAGCTTTATTCCGGCAAGTTAAAAAATCGATGGTTTGGGATGAAAACATCGATGTTAGATAAATATCGTACAGCAAAAATCGATGTCTAAACATCGATGTTTGAAACTAAAAAAATCGATTTTTCGAAAACATCGATTTTCTTTTGCCATCACTAATACCTTCTTCTAGGTTTATTATTATAAATTAAAACTTTTCCTACTTTCACTGTACAAACATCTCTCAGAAACGGTACAATTAATTTGTTCATTCTTCGAAACAGCATGGATAATATTAAATACAAAAGAATTTTTCCCACCGAGAAGCGTTGAGAGATAAAACATTGAAGAAAAATCTGATATAGGTATGAGCTATCAGGTTGTTTTTGTTTTGGTCAGTCGCATCGACTCCTACAATGTTTTCAAGCTGATCGGATTTATATTACATTACTCATTATTATAACAAGTGGAAAAGCCCATGTCACCACGGGATGCAAGTACAAACTTTAATTATGCAAATAAAAAAGTAAAATGAAAAGGACGTAAAAGTAAATTTACAAAAAGTAAATAAAACAATAAACATATGGTTAAATCAAATCACATAACGAATACAAAGTATGAAAAGAACATGTGTTTTGGTTCGTCACTTTGCGCTCCCTCTACCGGCAAATTCTACAACTTTCCCTCGTTTTTGCACTTTTTCTTGTTTTTTAATATGAAGGAATCTGATTTATAACTTGGTAGAATTATCTGCACCAGTTTTCTTCATGCTGACAAAAAATAGCATGAAAAACTATATTCCCATAAGTGTAGACGTAGCAGAGAATGGTGTGTCAGATTTGTGATAGATCATCAATGGTTTACAGATGTCCCTATCAAAAATATCATCACAACACATTCTATCTACTACTACAGTGGACATCATCCCTCTACAGGTTCAAGAGGGAATATCTATTATAATAATAGGATACATACAAAGTGATAACGCTTGAACGCCTGCACCGATTCTCTTCAAATTTTTTTTTAAACTGACAGGCATGAAGAAAACTGGTGCAGATAATTCTACCAAGTTATAAATCAGATTCCTTCACATTAAAAAACAAGAAAAAGTGCAAAAACGAAAGAAAGTTGTAGAATTTGCCGGTAGAGGGAGCGCAAAGTGACGAACCAAAAGGAGGGAGGAGGAGGAGGGAGGAATGAGGAGAAGGAGGGAGGAGGAGGAGAAGGTATGCAAGTACAATGGTTTAGTATACACCCGCAATGTTATATTTCCTGAAGCATTAGAATAAATTTTGTAACTGAATGAATGTAACTTTTTTTAATACAACTTGAATAAATAAAAATTAAGTTGAAACAGAAAGATTTTGCTTTTTTATTTGCATAATTAAAGTTTGTACTCATGAAAAACAACTCTTTAATTACAGAATTACAAAGATTATCAATTGATAACGGGTTTATATTAATTAAACAATTACAAACTTACTACGATTATCAATTGTTAATGGGTTTCCTGTGATGCCCAGAATGCAGCAATGTCAAGGAGGAGTGAGCGTAGTAATTAAAGAGTAATTGAAGAGTTGTTTTTTTAAATTAAAGAGTTGTAGTAATTAAAGAGTTGTTTTTTTAAATTAAAGAGTTGTAGTAATTAAAGAGTTGTTTTTCATGATATAATGTTCGTTTCTATAAAATATCTATTTCAGTGTTCCTTATTGGGTGTGGTCGGTATAATACATAAGTACCATATATATAAAGGGTGTATTTCCAGATGATAGCTCCCTTCAAAAACGGCGTAAACAAAACAGATCAAGTTTGTTGGCCAGTCAACGAGCATCGTAGCGCCATCTCTGATGTGGAAGCCATACTAGAAGTCCGTCCCCTTACAATACGCGGTAGGCAACACGCATAGCACCTGACTGGAAAGATAATCTTTGTACGTTCCCGAGTGGTTCGCGCCACCCATTTCCCAGGTAGATCTCGCTAACCAAATTATTTTTGCTTCCCGATGTACATATAGAATATTTTTGTGAAGGTATCACCACATTGTGGTTGATACTTTGCTAATGGGTATACCTTCTAGTGATGGCAATATTTCATGAAAAATCGATGTATCGAGCTCATTAAATCGATGGGATAAAAAAAATCGAGGCCAAAATATCGATTTTTAAAAACATCGATGTTTTAACATCGAAGAAGACAAATTTTGTTAAAAGAAATATAAAGTGCTTGAATTTAATATAAAGAAAGTGAGGTAATAGGCAACAAAATAGTAGTTTCTGAAAACGAACATTTAAGGGTTTAAATAAAACAATCATTTCATTTTGTTGCTGTATTTGTTAGCATTGAAAATACTAAAGTAATAGATTAATCAAAGTTATATAATAATGATAATAAGTACAATAACTTATTTTAGACCCTACACACTAAGTTATGTGTTTAAGGTAATATAATAAACCTAAAATGTAATAAAAAAATAAAAACCAATAATTTAGTATAGCAAAAAAATAATAATATTATTCAAATTTACGATACTTAAATATTCTCGAGACAAAATTTTGATTTAAGAGTCCTCTCTACCCCTGGGTGTTTTGAAACATAACAGGCAGACAGACAGACAATTACCATGCAACAGAGGTAGAATCAGTGTGTATTTTGCGTTGTAAGGTTTCGCGCGGTCCCATTTTGCGCGTGTATTTTTCAACATATCAATGCAGTACGATATTATTTAAATAAATTATAGTCTAAACTACTGTGATTGCTTTTTTATTTTTTTTTAAAAAAGGTCATAAAACACGTTCTATTGATGATGAGATGAGAGGAATAATCTATGGAGAGGGGGTGGGGAGGAGATGGTGCAGACCGTTCCCATTTGTATCTTGATGCAGTCAGCTGGATGTTTTAATAGACAATTTCTTTCAAAACAAAATATAGAGCTTGTATATCTGAATTTCCGGTTCGAGATTGTCGGTAAAGCAACAGAAGTAAAAGCTTTATTCCGGCAAGTTAAAAAATCGATGGTTTGGGATGAAAACATCGATGTTAGATAAATATCGTACAGCAAAAATCGATGTCTAAACATCGATGTTTGAAACTAAAAAAATCGATTTTTCGAAAACATCGATTTTCTTTTGCCATCACTAATACCTTCTTCTAGGTTTATTATTATAAATTAAAACTTTTCCTACTTTCACTGTACAAACATCTCTCAGAAACGGTACAATTAATTTGTTCATTCTTCGAAACAGCATGGATAATATTAAATACAAAAGAATTTTTCCCACCGAGAAGCGTTGAGAGATAAAACATTGAAGAAAAATCTGATATAGGTATGAGCTATCAGGTTGTTTTTGTTTTGGTCAGTCGCATCGACTCCTACAATGTTTTCAAGCTGATCGGATTTATATTACATTACTCATTATTATAACAAGTGGAAAAGCCCGTGTCACCACGGGATGCAAGTACAAACTTTAATTATGCAAATAAAAAAGTAAAATAAAAAGGACGTAAAAGTAAATTTACAAAAAGTAAATAAAACAATAAACATATGGTTAAATCAAATCACATAACGAATACAAAGTATGAAAAGAACATGTGTTTTGGTTCGTCACTTTGCGCTCCCTCTACCGGCAAATTCTACAACTTTCCCTCGTTTTTGCACTTTTTCTTGTTTTTTAATATGAAGGAATCTGATTTATAACTTGGTAGAATTATCTGCACCAGTTTTCTTCATGCTGACAAAAAATAGCATGAAAAACTATATTCCCATAAGTGTAGACGTAGCAGAGAATGGTGTGTCAGATTTGTGATAGATCATCAATGGTTTACAGATGTCCCTATCAAAAATATCATCACAACACATTCTATCTACTACTACAGTGGACATCATCCCTCTACGGGTTCAAGAGGGAATATCTATTATAATAATAGGATACATACAAAGTGATAACGCTTGAACGCCTGCACCGATTCTCTTCAAATTTTTTTTTAAACTGACAGGCATGAAGAAAACTGGTGCAGATAATTCTACCAAGTTATAAATCAGATTCCTTCACATTAAAAAACAAGAAAAAGTGCAAAAACGAGGGAAAGTTGTAGAATTTGCCGGTAGAGGGAGCGCAAAGTGACGAACCAAAAGGAGGGAGGAGGAGGAGGAGGAGGGAGGAGGAGGAGGAATGAGGAGAAGGAGGGAGGAGGAGGAGGGAGGAGAAGGTATGCAAGTACAATGGTTTAGTATACACCCGCAATGTTATATTTCCTGAAGCATTAGAATAAATTTTGTAACTGAATGAATGTAACTGTTTTTAATACAACTTGAATAAATAAAAATTAAGTTGAAACAGAAAGATTTTGCTTTTTATAAGACCCTTATACGACCAGTGGCAACCTATGGGTGCGAGTCTTGGGTCCTCACAAAAACCAATTGCAGGAGACTGGACTGCTTCGAGCGAAAAGTTTTAAGGAGAATTTTTGGCCCAGTTTACGAGGGTGGAACCTGGAGGAGGAGGAAGAACAGGGAGCTTGCTGAGCTTTACAAGGAACCCTCTATCTCTGCCCATATCCGTACGTTGCGCCTTAATTGGTATGGCCACGTGAGGAGAATGAATAGTGATCGGCACGTAAAACGAGTGTTTGACCTCAAAAATGAGGGTACACGACCGAGAGGGCGGCCTAGGGCAAGATGGAGGGACGAGGTAGAGAGTGATATGAGGCGCGCTGGTGTCGGCTGGAGTGATGACAGGACAGTTTGAAAGCAGAGGGTTATTCAAGCCAAAGACCAGAGAGGAGCGCAAAGTGACAAACCAAAAGGAGGGAGGAGGAGGGAGGAGGGAATATTAATTGAAGAACAGGTTGTTTGTTATGTATTCAACATGACTTTGTGGTTACAGTACTTAGGTAATTCCAATGCCTTAGGCATTCTACGATACTCGGAACAGCATAATCAGATACACGATTTCACCACAGAGTTGTTTAGCGTCATGGTCTGAAGACCGTCGTGTAAGATATCCTCATTTTATGCTGGTCAAAAGAAAGCTAAGAGCTCGCAGTTAAAATCCATAGTGAGAATATGGAAAAATGAGTGAGAATTACCTAATTATGTATCAGATTTATCAGTCGTTTATAGGTGTCCCTGAATAATTGTGGAAAGAAATAAACTTGAAATAGATTCACTTGTAGGATTTATTATAAATCGGAGAACTTGGGAGCACAAATAGACTGTAACAAAGAACTCAACCAAATGGATGGTTAGGCCCTCTTGGGACAGCCGTTGATAGCTAATATCTAAAGCCTCCTAGAGGCGGAAAGACTTTGCTTTGTGTCACTTCCTCTTGTGATTATCAGCGAGATCGAGGACTCAAGTGCAACATTTAATCCGGAAATTAACTTGATGATTATTCGCAATTGTTCCATTCACAGAAAAAGAAAAGACATTACAAAATTCAATGAATCGACTACTGCAAGGGGCCTATTTCATAAAGCAACAAGTGACAAGCCGATTTTATGTACAAGTTGTAAAAAAAGGAACCCATAAAAACAAGTTTTTAATGTAACTCTTTCTTTTTCTCATGTTCTCGGTTAATTTTATTGTTGTTTCAATATTTGGTAGTTTCTTGGCAACAGTAAATTGAAACAAAATCACATTGTTTCAAAATCACATTGATAATAACTTAAATTAAATTGACAAGGAAAATCATTTAATATTTTATTGACCCTGGATTCGTTGTCATTTTATGCAGACATTCAATAGTATCCTTCTCCTCCCTCACTCCTCCTCCTCCCTACAATTGACAACACTGGTAAGGTTTCCCATATTAAATTTCAAATTTTCGAAAATTTATAGTATAACTAACTTTTTCTTCGCGAAAATTTGATAAATTAAAATGTACGCCAGCATGAACTCGTGTGCAAAATTTCAGATCGATTGGATATCGGGAAGTGGGTTAAAAATCGATCTGAAATTTTGTCTCAAGCAAGAAGAGAATCGAATTAAATTGACAAGGAAAATCATTTAATATTTTATTGACCCTGGATTCGTTGTCATTTTATGCAGACATTCAATAGTATCCTTCTCCTCCCCCCTACAATACACAACACTGGTAAGGTTTCCCATATTAAATTTCAAATTTTCGAAAATTTATAGTATAACTAACTTTTTCTTCGCGAAAATTTGATAAATTAAAATGTACGCCAGCATGAACTCGTGTGCAAAATTTCAGATCGATTGGATATCGGGAAGTGGGTTAAAAATCGATCTGAAATTTTGTCTCAAGCAAGAAGAGAATCGAATTAAATTGACACGGAAAATCATTTAATATTTTATTGACCCTGGATTCGTTATCATTTTATGCAGACATTCAATAGTATCCTTCTCCTCCCCCCTACAATACACAACACTGGTAAGGTTTCCCATATTAAATTTCAAATTTTCGAAAATTTATAGTATAACTAACTTTTTCTTCGCGAAAATTTGATAAATTAAAATGTACGCCAGCATGAACTCGTGTGCAAAATTTCAGATCGATTGGATATCGGGAAGTGGGTTAAAAATCGATCTGAAATTTTGTCTCAAGCAAGAAGAGAATCGAATTAAATTGACAAGGAAAATCATTTAATATTTTATTGACCCTGGATTCGTTGTCATTTTATGCAGACATTCAATAGTATCCTTCTCCTTCCCCCTACAATACACAACACTGGTAAGGTTTCCCATATTAAATTTCAAATTTTCGAAAATTTATAGTATAACTAACTTTTTCTTCGCGAAAATTTGATAAATTAAAATGTACGCCAGCATGAACTCGTGTGCAAAATTTCAGATCGATTGGATATCGGGAAGTGGGTTAAAAATCGATCTGAAATTTTGTCTCAAGCAAGAAGAGAATCGAATTAAATTGACAAGGAAAATCATTTAATATTTTATTGACCCTGGATTCGTTATCATTTTATGCAGACATTCAATAGTATCCTTCTCCTCCCCCCTACAATACACAACACTGGTAAGGTTTCCCATATTAAATTTCAAATTTTCGAAAATTTATAGTATAACTAACTTTTTCTTCGCGAAAATTTGATAAATTAAAATGTACGCCAGCATGAACTCGTGTGCAAAATTTCAGATCGATTGGATATCGGGAAAAGGGTTAAAAATCGATCTGAAATTTTGTCTCGAGCAAGAAGAGAATCGAATTAAATTGACAAGGAAAATCATTTAATATTTTATTGACCCTGGATTCGTTGTCATTTTATGCAGACATTCAATAGTATCCTTCTCCTCCCCCCTACAATACACAACACTGGTAAGGTTTCCCATATTAAATTTCAAATTTTCGAAAATTTATAGTATAACTAACTTTTTCTTCGCGAAAATTTGATAAATTAAAATGTACGCCAGCATGAACTCGTGTGCAAAATTTCAGATCGATTGGATATCGGGAAGTGGGTTAAAAATCGATCTGAAATTTTGTCTCAAGCAAGAAGAGAATCGAATTAAATTGACAAGGAAAATCATTTAATATTTTATTGACCCTGGATTCGTTGTCATTTTATGCAGACATTCAATAGTATCCTTCTCCTCCCCCCTACAATACACAACACTGGTAAGGTTTCCCATATTAAATTTCAAATTTTCGAAAATTTATAGTATAACTAACTTTTTCTTCGCGAAAATGTGATAAATTAAAATGTACGCCAGCATGAACTCGTGTGCAAAATTTCAGATCGATTGGATATCGGGAAGTGGGTTAAAAATCGATCTGAAATTTTGTCTCAAGCAAGAAGAGAATCGAATTAAATTGACAAGGAAAATCATTTAATATTTTATTGACCCTGGATTCGTTATCATTTTATGCAGACATTCAATAGTATCCTTCTCCTCCCCCCTACAATACACAACACTGGTAAGGTTTCCCATATTAAATTTCAAATTTTCGAAAATTTATAGTATAACTAACTCTTTCTTCGCGAAAATGTGATAAATTAAAATGTGCACTAGCATGAACTCGTGTGCAAAATTTCAGATCGATTGGATATCGGGAAGTGGGTTAAAAATCGATCTGAAATTTTGTCTCAAGCAAGAAGAGAATCGAATTAAATTGACAAGGAAAATCATTTAATATTTTATTGACCCTGGATTCGTTATCATTTTATGCAGACATTCAATAGTATCCTTCTCCTCCCCCCTACAATACACAACACTGGTAAGGTTTCCCATATTAAATTTCAAATTTTCGAAAATTTATAGTATAACTAACTTTTTCTTCGCGAAAATGTGATAAATTAAAATGTACGCCAGCATGAACTCGTGTGCAAAATTTCAGATCGATTGGATATCGGGAAGTGGGTTAAAAATCGATCTGAAATTTTGTCTCAAGCAAGAAGAGAATCGAATTAAATTGACAAGGAAAATCATTTAATATTTTATTGACCCTGGATTCGTTATCATTTTATGCAGACATTCAATAGTATCCTTCTCCTCCCCCCTACAATACACAACACTGGTAAGGTTTCCCATATTAAATTTCAAATTTTCGAAAATTTATAGTATAACTAACTTTTTCTTCGCGAAAATTTGATAAATTAAAATGTACGCCAGCATGAACTCGTGTGCAAAATTTCAGATCGATTGGATATCGGGAAGTGGGTTAAAAATCGATCTGAAATTTTGTCTCAAGCAAGAAGAGAATCGAAAGATTTTTTTAGCCTCAAATAAACGCTCATTTCGAGGGTGTTTTTGAGTTTAACGAGAGATTGAGGGCGTCTTCCGAGACCCTTCAAAGATTCAAATGGAGCGTCGTGACCCAGTGCAATTTTTCCAGATCGGGTATTGAGGATCTCCCCATCATTGAAGAACAGAGTGAAGTGCGAAGTGCGAAGATCATTTCGAAGTTACAGATGACATTCCTAACCCAGCAGCATTAAGACTTGATGAACTGATTAATCATTTCCACTGAATGAAGGAGAAAAATGTGATTTCCAGGATTCTTTTTAAAAGAGTAGTAAAGTTTTAAAGATTTTCAGAAATATCATTTTTTCAAAATCGTCAATGTTTGAGCTGATGTGAGGGTCTTCGGATGGTACTTTTTAAGAACCCAAGTACACTATTCTTATAGGAAATTTAATACTGATACCGAAAATGAGGTTGAAAGTTAAAATTAAATGAGGCAAAGTAGAGAAATCCGAGTTTAAAATGAAAAAACACGGTATTCCTGAAAAAACCTTTAAAAAATCATATCTCGAGTACGGATTGAGATAAAAATATGCGGTGGGCGGCATTTTACTCCATTTTTGATGTAGTTTCACCCAATTTTTTTTTTTTGCATCTGCGAGGGAATCACCCTGTATAAGACCACCCTCCCTATAGATAATTGGACCACATACCCACCCTCCGATCTACATCGCACGTTTAAAGCTCAGTGTCTCCTTCGATGGCAAGAACGGCACTCTACTTATCCTTCTGGCCGACGCTACACTACCTTGTTCGCCTGCAACATCAACACCATCCACTCCCATCCATCCTTCCGCTGGCCTACCAAAACAGTTTTATAAGGCGATAACACGATTGAGAAGCGGGGTGACCGTCACCAAATCATTCCTGCACCGTATTGGTCAGGAGGAAAGTGGCTTATGCTCCACCTGCCGAACAGAAGAAACTGCAGAGCACCTGATTATGGAGTGCACCAAGACACACAACCAAAGAGCCACGTTGTTCCACAAGTGGGACAAAGAACTATCAAGACCATATAATCTCGACGTCGCACTACTCTCCCAACTTCCACCAGTATACATTTCTCTATACAACTTCCTACAAGCGTACAAGCGTGCGGTCTGAAGCTGTGATACTACAGGGTGCGGCAGTGAGGACGGATGGTTTTAAAAAACTCATAAAATAGTTAATTTTTACTCAAAACAAATTTATTGATGCGATAAGGTTTGCAAGGAAATAGCATTTGAGACAGTCAAGTGTGAAAAATCATATCAGGCATGTGGTGGCCGAAATTGTTGATGCAGTGCTGGAGGCGTTCTTGGAAGTATGCTGTTACTGTGAACTCAGAGAGCTACGTCAAAATGATCACCAACTTCTTTTTCCCTGAATTAGGAAGGCGACGTGTTCCAACCCGACGTGTGCGGTTCCAGCAGGATGGGGCGACCGTTCACACAGCCAGAGCATCAATGGACGTTATTCACCCTCTCTTCCCTGGTCGCCTTATTTCCAGATTTGGCGATATTCATTGGCCTCCTCGGTCCCCAGATTTATCTGTATGCGATTTTTTCTTACGGGGACACCTCATGGCTAGAGTATACAAGAACAAGCCCCGAACTCTGGACGAATTGAAGGACGCAATTCGCGTGGAAGACGCCAAGTTGAGAGAGCTATGTTGGAGAGAGTCTACACCAACTTCCAAGAACGCCTCCAGCACTGCATCAACGATTTCGGCCACCACATGCCTGATGGGATTTTTCACTCTTGACTGTCTCAAATGCTATTTCCTTGCAAACCTTATCGCATCAATAAATTTGTTTTTGAGTAAAAATTAACTATTTTACGAGTTTTTTAAAACCATTCGTCCTCACTGCCGCACCCTGTACTATGTGCTACTGCAGCTATAAGTATTGTATATATTTCATAACAATTACTTAGTGTTGGCTGTATAGTGTAATTTTTAACTGATGCCAAATAAATAAATATTTAAAAAAAATATATATATATATACTTACAAGAAGTCATTGGGTTGATCGAAGCCAGCTCTCTGAATTTCCCCAGGGTTGTCCAAGTTGTCGCAAATCGTCTTGGATAAAGTCGCTTTGCGTATTTCTGCCAATTGTGGTTCGGTGAATCTCGTTATGGAATCATCATTTTCATACCTAAACACAGCATTTTAAAACATGATTCAAGAATTTAGGTATATAAAGACTATTCATGTTTAATAGTCTATTCTGCCAAAACCAGGAGTTTGTTGCAATTTTTAGGGATGGTTAGAAGACATTTATCACTTTCCTACTCGCCCAGAAAGTAAATGCAGGAAGTTCATCGGTCTCTTACTGACAGCCACCTGAAGAAACTTCTGGACTAATGGAGTACTAAACTTGAAAATCAAAAAATCGAATAACAACACCATCCTTCTAAGATGTGATCCATGTAAAATGAATACAAGTAAGGAAAGTAGTGTGAAGCCTCGCACCTGATGTTTTATGTTTTGAATCATTCTAAGTTTTTTTCTTAGTGAAAATAGGAAAATAGACGAATGTTTCTAGTAAAGTCATCGCAATGGATTCCTTCAACTTTATTGTGAATGATTGGTTAAAAAAAGCTTGTTTTAAAAATATTCTGAAATCACTATATCATACAAACGTTTCAGTATTGCAATTATCCAGATATACCTAAATACATAAATACAAACAAAGAACAAGAAGTTATAAATTGCAAACATACCTATCAGTTAGGTGAGTTAAGGGCCGATTACACGAGCAACAAAAGTTGCGCAACTCCAAAAAAATTGCACTAGAAAAGTTGTACGCAACACAAAGCAATATAATTGCCTCGTGTTGCGTCAAGAAGTTGCAAGGAATTAATTGCACTGTGTTGCACCAATAAAGTTGAGCAATAGAAATTGCTCAATTGTTTCGTTTACACGGGCGACTACAGTTTGCGCCATGGACGGTGAAGAGGTGGTCGTCGCTGCTGCTGTGGTCGTCGTCGCTGCTGCTGCCAACCAAATGAAAAAGAGGGGAATTTGGCAGCGCCAGTTTCTGAGCCAGAGAGAATGTGGGTTGGCTCTCACCTCTGAAATTCTTTCACGTCAATATTTGCTCATAAGGCCATGCTGCACAAATAAACTCCTATCTTTGCTACGTTAAAATTCTCTCATGGGGCAATGCTACACCCCATCAGTGCAGTTTCACGTCAATATTTGCTCATAAGGCCATGCTGCACATATAAACTCCTATCTTTCCTACGTTAAAATTCTCTCATGAGGCAATGCTGAACCCCACCAGTGCAGTTTCACGTCAATACTTGCTCATAAGGCCATGCTGCACACAAACTCCTATCTTTCCTATGTCAAAATTCTCTCATGAGACACTGCTGCACCCCATCAGTGCAGTTTCACGTCAGTATTCGCTCATAAGGCCATGCTGCACCCCATCAGTGCAGTTTCACGTCAATATTTGCTCATAAGGCCATGCTGCACCCCATCAGTGCAGTTTCACGTCAATATTTGCTCATAAGGCCATGCTGCACAAATAAACTCCTATCTTTCCTACGTTAAAATTCTCTCATGAGGCAATGCTGCACCCCATCAGTGCAGTTTCACGTCAATATTTGCTCATAAGGCCATGCTGCACAAATAAACTCCTATCTTTCCTCCGTTAAAATTCTCTCATGAGGCAATGCTGCACCCCATCAGTGCAGTTTCACGTCAATATTTGCTCATAAGGCCATGCTGCACAAATAAACTCAATGTGATTGGCTGTTTCGTTCCCTCTCCCGACCCAAGGCCGAAAAATTGCCGCAATAGTGCAATAATTTTCCAAACCCCTTGGACTTCATTTCAACACGATGCAACAGTTGCCGAGAGGGCTCGTGGGCCTAAAATGTTGTACAACTCCCGTCAATTAATTGCATGCAATCTTCGGCAACTTTTTCGAGGAGAGAATAGTTGTCCAACTTTTTTGAAATAGTTGTGCAATACTTTTTTCTGCAATTATTGCCGGAAAAAATCGCTCGTGTAAAAGGGCCTTTAGGCACCTATTATATTTACTTACTACCTGGGGAGTATTTCATAAAGCAATAAGTGCCGATTTCATGTACCTACAAGTTGTAAAAAATGAGTGTGCAAGCGTTTCATAAAGGTACAAGTGTAGACTTGTAATGCACTGTGAAAATTAACAGGTGTACAGGCGAATTTGGACAAGTTACAAGTGTTTCCCCATCATTTTGAACAAGTCACTGTTTTACAGTTGTAAAAAATGGCCGATTTTTAATCTACGTCCGTTCACCTGTAAACTTGTTATTTTCCAGCGTTGTGAGTTGACAATTTTTCGGTGTTTAATATGTGGGAATCCCCTTCGGCTGAAGAATACAGACAAGAAAGAAACATTCAGCGTAGAAGATGCCAAAGATTTTTTCGGTCACGAATAAACGCTCATTTCGCGGGTATTTTTGAGCTTAACGAGAGATTTAGGATGTCTTCCGAGTCCCTTGAAAGATTCAAATGGTGCGTGACCCTGTGCAATTTTTCCTGATCGGGTATTGAAGATCTCCCTATCATTGAAGAACAAAGTGAAGTGTGAAGATCATCTCGAAATTACAGATGACATTCCTAACCCAGCAGCATTAAGACTTGATGAACTGATTAATCATTTCCGTTAAATGAAATAGGAAACTACATTTAAAAAAACTACAGTGCCTAACCATTCCCAGCCTTTACGTGTTCAGCTGCATCAAGTTCATTCACAAAAATCCTGGATTAGCGCCTCGTGGATCAGACAAGCATAGCTACTCGACTCGATTCCGAAATAATCTCCATCCTCCCGTGACCCGACTGACGAATTCTTTGAAGTCCAATCCTTTGCAGACCGGTGTGAGACTCTATAATTGTTTACCCGAAAGTATTCGTGAGATTCCTGAAAAGCCATTTGTCAAAAAACTAAAATCTATTCTCCTTGATGCTGAATCATATGCCGTTCAAGATTTTTTTACCATCAAGTTTTGATATATGACTGCAAATTAGATGATGTTGAAGATGTCCCTTTATTTATTATAAATTATTATATATCCGATGACGTATTAGTGTTGAGGAATATTAATAAAAGTACTCAACCTAATGAATAGTTTTTAAGTATTTATAAACAAAATTAAATTCTGTGATGTATATCTGTAAAATCTGTTTTTATTATTGTTGAGTTTATTTTTATGAAAAAGTTTATTATTTATTCCTGAGTTATTGGTGGTATCATTATGCTTAAATTATACGTACTACATATGAACTGAATTTAGAGCAGATAAGTGAAATGACAATTGAGGAGCTGACATGGAAAACGAGTTAAGTCCAAAAATCCAAAGAACATTTTTTTTCGTCGAAGTGCAAGTTAACAGTCACGCCAACAGCCTTAGGTCCTCCCGTCCTTGCTAGATCGCACCCTGAATAATTATGTGACCTTTACATGGAGAAGAGATTATGTCCAAAAAAATCTGATAAGAGTTCAGAGGGAGTTCCTATGAAATTTGATTTTTGGACTTAACTCGTTTCCCATGTCAGCTCCTCAATTGTAATATACATTTTGACGCATTCTGTACCAAAACATTGGTGTTTGAATAAAGATTTCTGATTCTGATTCTGGAAATTACAGATGACATTCCTAACCCAGCAGCATTAAGACTTGATGAACTGATTAATCATTTCCGTTAAATGAAATAGGAAAATCCAATTATGCCAGCCATCAGAATAAGTTGAAATCAAATACACACTTTCTCCAATTTTCAGTTTATAATTTGCCTGTCTTCCAATTATTACACCTTGTCATGTACGATAAACGATTGTGTCCTGATTGCGGGCAGTCCAGATTGCGGTCAAGGAAAAATCTGTCCAGATTGCGGGCAACTAAATGTACCCTGTCCAGATTGCGGGCAAGAGATTAAAGTTGACCCAGGAACATAAAGCATATAACATTTTCAAAAGAGTCTCTCGGACTGTGTTTATGTTTAACAAAATTTTTATGAAGTGCACTCGTGAGTGTGTATATAAGAAGCTGTGTATAAGGCACCACCTGTTACGACGAAACATTACATGGAGCATCAACAATCATCCAATGGACCATCGACGAAACGGAAACTTCCCAAATCAGCCAAGGAGCTGATGCGTGAATATCGTTTGCGCAAAAAAACTGCGTACGAGTACGACAAATAAATGCGAAGCTGTAGCTACGTAAGCGTTGTAAATGTTGTTTCGTGTTTTCGAGAAACGGTTGAACCACGGTTGAATGTATTGTAATTTTGAGTTTCTCATTTATTATTTTAAAACAAAAATTTTTAAACAAAAAAATTAAGTACGAGGTACGTGGTGTGGGTGCGAAAGGGGGCGCAACGACATAAAATGTCCCTCGTGGTTGAGTACCAACTTGTACGAAAGCTGTACCCACCGTTTGTGTTTTTTCTTTTGATTAGCCCTCATTCAAGTAGGTACAATTATTACCAAAAGTAGGTACCTACTCCCTAGGTGAAATTCGAACATTTTCACTCTAAATCGCAACAGAACAACAAAGATAAGCTTCCGTAATTGGAATCAGCGGACCACAAACAAATCCCAAATGAGCGGGAAAACAACGAAGTTTTCAGGCTTCTCACTCCCAACTCATGGGAAGAATGAAATCTAAATAGTCTTCTTAGTTACTAGCCGCTCCGGCTCGCTTCGCTCGCCTCCACGTCCAGCCGGGGGGCAAGCCCCCCGGACCCCGGTGTAGTTATACTATAACAGTACCTAATTTATACCAATAGACAACTTTTTAAGTTGTATCTCTAAATAATTAAATTTTCGGCTATTGTTAAAAAATCCTTAGAAATATTGCAATGTAGGTTGAACTAACGAACAGATTGAGATAAAAAGGAATAACCCCAATATTTGTTACGAACAAAAACGAAGGAGCAACATGAAAAAGCCAATATCTTGAAAAACACTCGTCTGGTAACTAATTAAAATTTTAATAATATCCACTCACCGTTTTCATTTTAAACGTAATAAAATACAATAATAAACATGAAATACTCCATCAAGCTTAGTGATATGTATCTGTATGGTATATGACAACATCTTGCATGACAACTACTAAATAATAGATTTCAGGGATATCATTTGAAAATTCTGAATAGATTGCGGTAAAATGTAACATTTTTATCATGCTCAGTGTTATGACTGGAATCACTACCTACCTACCTCCACCACCTATTACCTAACCCATGGTTAATGTGTGAAGTTTAGGTTAGGTATATTAAAAGAGAAGTATTTAATGATACACATGCTTTCTATTTATTAAATTTTCCAAATTAAAACTGGGAAGTTACAGGTTCAAATTACCTCCATACACAACACCTTCATCTTCTTTTAGACACCCTCCTTTTTTGGGAGGCTCCTGGGTTCTCTGTTGGTTGACCTCTGGAAACAAAAGTTGAGCATTTTCACCATAAAATGAAGTTTTTATTAAAAAAATTATATATATATTTATATATACATAATATATAATTATACTGATGATTCAAAAAGAATACTAGAGTTTCATACCAATTTGGGAATATTAGAACTAGAGATCTCTGGATTATTTTATTTATTTATTTTTTTTTATTCAACAAGATCTATATAGTAGGATAACAAAGACTTATAGCACTAAAAGTGATTCACTTGCACAAAAATAGAAAGAAAGAGCTAGTTAGTATGTAGCTCTTATATATAGGCTTTATATGTGGAGATAAACTCCTATCATTACGTAAGTGTGCACAGAAAATAATATTTAAGAAAATTAATATGAACAACAGACGAATAAATAAATTAGAATATAGATGTATGAGATTCACAAATGTCAGTTAAAGCCATCAGCGTTGTTCGAATGGTGTTTTCTTTTGAGGCGGCGAGCAGATCGAGAAGAAAGGTGGAGCATGGGAATAAAATTTACCAGAGGATTTGGGTGGACAGGTGCCTTTGGGTACATTTGATGATTGTGGCGATAAGTGTGTCGTGGACTGTAGGAAGTTTCAAGTCCTTATGTAGCTCTTCGTTTCGGATATACCACGGGGCGTTGCATATTAGTCTTAGTACACGGTTCTGTAGGACCTGTACGACCAATCTGAGTTCGTGACGCGGAGCAATAGAGGCCCCCGCCATACAGCCAGATGGGTCGGATGAGCACCTTATATAGAAGCTTAATGTGGGTAGATAGCCACCCAGGCTTAGAAGTGACTTGAGTTGACGAATACGAGCTCTAATCTTCCCGGTTAGAGATGTAATGTGGGTGTTCCAAGTAAGGCGCTGGTCGAGTATGAGGCCGAGGTAAGTCACTTTGGAGTCGATGGGAAGTCGCCTGCCGCATTGGTTGATGGTGGGAGGTTGGTAGTTCCTGCGATAGGTGAATGGAACGATGACAGATTTGGAGGCATTAAGTTGTACTTTCCACTTAAGTGACCAAGCAGTGATCCTATCGGATATGTGCTGAAGTGTCTGGCCAGCCCGCTCGCAGGAGGTTTTTCTCACCACAACTGCTGTATCGTCGGCGAATTGTGCCAAAACAGCCGTCCCATTAGACGAGGAATCTGGGGCAGGAAGGTCGTGCATATAAAATATGAAGAGCAGTGGCCCTAGTACGCTTCCTTGAGGGACGCCAGGTAGAATAGGGTACTTCCTTGACTCTACACCATTGATACATACATTAAAATGACGGTCATGAAGGAAGGATTGTATCAGTCTATAGTAAGTGTCAGTAACGTGAGGCTTCAGCTTTGCCATCAAACTATCAGGCCACAGTTTATCAAAAGCTTTGTCGAGGAACATGCCCAGAGCAAACGATTTCTCCTCATAGGCTGCTAGGATATGATCGAGAACCCCATTTAGGATTATGATCGAGAAGTTGCCATTCGCAGGAGTGGAGATTGCGGAAACCAAACTGAGTTGTTGGAAGAAGGTGCTCCACTTGACGCAAAATATGGGGAAAAATAAGTCTCTCGAACAGTTTTGAAAGGATCGACAGCAAGCTTATAGGTCGATAGCTTGCCACGTCATCAGATCGTTTGCCTTTCTTATGAAGCATGATGATTTTAGCTGTCTTCCACGCCTTTGGAAAATAACCTACCCGTAGGATGGCGTTGAAAATTTGGGTCATATAAACCAGCGTTTTGTGGGGAAAGTGTGAGAGATGTTGTTTGTTGATATTGTCAAAACCTGGCGCTTTCTTCTTCCGAAGGTGATTAATGGCATTGGCTACTTCTTTTGGTGAGAAAAACTGTCGAAAGGGCGAAAGTTGCAGTGGTTCCAGTAATGTTTCTACGACAAGTTCGTTATGAGAAGGCAGACCTTCAGGATGGGGAGTGAATTTTTTTTGGAGAGCCTCAGCAAATAGTTCAGCTTTGCCCAGTGAGTTAGGAACCCAACTATTATCTGAACGTAGCGGTGGTATTACATCACGTTGTCTAGTCAAAAGCTTCGTTTTTCGCCACAGCGAGCAGTCACGGTTGTCGAGAGTGAGAATCTCCTGTTCCTTTCTGAGAGCTTCTTGTTTCTGAAGGGCAAATTTAAGTTGCTCGGAGGACCTGTTATACAGTGTTTTGTGGGTACGGAGGTTAGTTGTCTGCCATAGTTCTCGGGCACGACGTTTCTGAAGTACTAGGTTTTTGATACCGTCAGAAGGATCAGAGAAACGAGGCGTGGTGAACGGCTTTTGTGCAATTTGAGATGCGAACTTGGATGTTATTCTGGAGGGTGATAACAGCCTGGTCAATGTCCTGCGGCGATTTGAGAGGTATATTTAGGTTAGTGACCAGGTCCAAAGTTGTTGTGTAAACTGACCAGTTTACTCGGTGGTGGTTTAATTCAGGTTGGTAAGGGGGAGTACTGTTTATGCCATTTAGAGTGATAAGGACTGGTAGGTGGTCAAATGACAACTCTGGGAGCACCTCCGGGGGAGAAATTTGGTGCGGGATGTTTTTGACAAGATAGTAATCCAAAACATCAGGTGAGTGCCCGCTATCTGAATAGAAAGTTGGGTCGGTTGTGAAGAAGGGGTCAAGTCCCAGCTTTCTGCAGGAGTTGGCGAGCGTGTGGCCTCTGGGATTTGGTGCATGCGAGCCGAAGAATCCATGCTTAGCATTAAAATCACTGCCGATTATAAATCGAGGGCCGAGTTCGTGAACCAGAGACCGCTGTCGCTGGGAAGAAGTGAGTTTGAACCGGCTCAATAGAATGCAGCCATTTGGAAGTTACTATTGTTGACAGTTAATTGCACTCTGGCTGCCCGCATATTGGATTCTCTGATGGGAAGTACTTCCTCGTGGGGTATGTCCCCTCTGATGAGTACAGCTGCGCCACCTTTGTGAGCGTTATCCGGATGATCAGAACGATAACATTTGTAGCCTTTGATGAATAGGAATCTATCCGAGAAAAGTTTTGTTTCAGAGGCTAGTAAGACATCGATATGATGACTGTTAAGGAACACTTCAAGTTCAGCTGTTTTGCCGATAATGCTGCGGGGATTCCACGTGCATATTTTAATGGGTAAGCGAGCTTGCTTAGGGGCCATTGGTACCAAGAAGTTTGGGGAGTATTTGTGCCAACATTTGTAGGAGAGGTTGCAGCGTTGCTAGAAGTGCATCGATTTTGAGCATGAGTGAGTTTAGCGCACTATCAGACTGGGCTGGAGAAAGCATAGCATAGCCTGATGATTATGTGAAGAGGGAGCTGGAGGAATAGGTAAATTTGTCTGAGTTCTAGATGTGAGAATCTTGGCGTAGGTTGGCCTGGGAGAGTTCCAATTCAGTAGAGTACCTGGTTGAGTATGAGGTGGATTGCTAGGGCTCGAGGGAACCTGCTGAGGAGTAGTGTGACGAACTGGTTGCTTAGATTTTTGAAGAGAGGTATGAGAAGGGCACCCGCTATAATTGGCTGTGTGGGGGCCACCACAATTTACACAGACTGGAGGGGCGGAGGTGGGCAGCGCGCAGTCCACTGTAGCGTGGCTACCGTCACATCGAACACAGCGGGGGACTTTCGTACAATAATTCTTTGAGTGCCTTTAAGCCTGGCAACGCCTACATTGAATTATAGATGATTTAGGTTTCGGAGGCTCGACCTTGACTACCGCCCCATAGAGACGTGTTAAATTGAAAATTTCCTTATTTTTTGGGTCTGGTTTCAAGTCGACGAAGAAGAGGGGTAAAGGGTTTTTCGTAGCGGGATGCAACACAGGGAGCATCTGTAATGGTTCATATCCTAAGTCACGGAGCTCAGATTTCATAGTCTCTACATCGGGCGAATGATGTAGACCTCGAATCACAACCCGGAGAGGACGTTCGTGGTTGGCTTGAAAGGTGTGATATTGTGCATGATGTGTATTCAAGTACTTTATGAGCGTTCTATAATCATCAATAGTGTCAGGCGAGAGTTTGATTTTCCCCTTGGTAGCTGTGTATTTCAAATTTTTAACGCCAAGAGACTTGAAATTTGACAGAATCACGTTAACGTTTGTAATATCATCTCTGGAAGAGCACGAATGAAAGAGCGAATAATGAGTTTCGAATGGCAACCGTTTGATGTCTCCAAATTTTAACTGTGTCTGTATGTGTATGTGTCCTACTTGTTATTGAAAACGCTTATTTATTGAAAGTTTTTACCATAATTGAATGAACTGTCAGTGAAAATGGTGAGTGCTCAACAGAGGAATTACTGCAATAAAAACAATTCTATTAGCTATAAAATTAAAAAAAAAAAAAAAAAAAAAAAAAAAAATCATCGTGAAAAAAAGAAAGAATGCATTTAAAAATGAAGTGTTTTCATTATAAGAAACATTTGACAGCCATATTTGGATTCAGCAAGAAATTTCTTAGAGGACACGTACTAGAAGAAGGAGTCCTGCTGGACACCTAGATAACAGAGACGAAATTTGAATTTTTATTTCAACAGGGACGAAACTAGATTTTTGATGTTTTTCTCCTCTGTAATCTGTGCTGGAAATACCTACCTGTTAAAAACGAAGGTAAAGTAAATATCTTTGGTAATTATTACTTTTTTTTTCAAAGGGATTGAAAATTTTTAAAAACGCTGCAAATTATTACACAAAGGTTTATTATTTCTATATTAGACAGCCCTTTTATGCAGATCATTGGTCTATAGTTATTATTAAGCCCCATATGTATCTCGTAAATGATCAAACTTGCGCACCGTGCCTCCCAAAAGGGTTCAGACCTTTACAGCTCAGGACCCCACAATTTTACGGTATAGTAGATGAATGTTGAAACATTTTCTAAAAATGTCAAAATAAAAAACCTAGTAAAACGGCAGGTTGAAAAGGAAAGAAATTAGCCTCATTGCCCCATCAGCTACTCAATGATCCTCCGAATCTCGCAATATTGTTTTTGAGGTGTCCCGAACGAGCTCCATTAAATTTCAGCAACGTGAGTCGATTAGGAAAGAAATTAGCCTCGGTGGTTCCGAAGCTGATCAGAATAACACGAGAACGGAGAATATTACAGCAATATAAAATAAACAGGTGACTCAGAAAGAGTAACGCTTAGACCACCAAGAAGAGCTTCAACTCCCTCTGTTTGCACGTAAATTGAAAAGAACCAGAACTTTTAGATCAAACTCTACATACACATATCAAAAAGCATTAAGCTTAAGGAATTGCAAAACAAATTTCCACGAAGGAAATTTTGGATTCATTGCAACAGCTTAATTTTCTTAGAAAATTGGCTACAACGTTCCGACCTTGGTAGACTCGGAAGTAATTAACCTTCTGTTGTTGGCATAGAAATAATAATTTAATAAAGAGTAATTCCTAAGTATTTAATAATCAATAATTTAATAAATTAAGATAACTGAAGTAGGTGATTACCTACCTACGCTTCAAAGCCCAATAGGATACAGAAGTTATAATAAACTCGATTTTGGGAAGACAGTATTCCATTGGAATTATATGATCAGCTGATAGCCCAGTCAAATTAGAGAAAATAGGAGAAAAAATTCATAGTAAAGAAATTTCTTCACCAAGCTCTTCCTTCACACGTCGTAAATCTTATCTCAAAAGTCCCCTAGTATGGGGGGTGAGCTCGAGGAGGGGGGGGGGGGGTGGTTTTTTTCCTTTTTTTCGACTTTTTTTTCGGTTTTTTGCCTATAACTCGAAAAGTAAGCGTTCTAGCGACTTGTTTACTATTACCAGAAATAAAGTGCATAAAATTTCCTACAATTTGCACTCCTGACTTCATTCTCTACGATTAGGCGTTCCGCCGCTAGAGCGCGTTGAAAAGTAGGTATCATTTCAAAAAATCAGCAAAAAGGCCTTTATGCTCTTTTTACGCATAAATCATTTGTATGAGGCCTTTTCTAGGTGACTTCTAATACATCATAACACATTTTCAGCACCCTTACCAACTCACTGTAAATTATCAGTGAATATTATATGTATATAAAACAGTGGCTCTAAAAAAGAAAAGAAAAAAAGGAACTAAAAAAAATGAGCTGTGTTTCACCAAAAAATATTTAATCTGAAGGTACAGTATAACCCATGTTAAATTAATATTCACAAAAGGAGTGGGAGAGGGAAGGGTTCATCAATATTCACAGGTGTCTGCTCATCATCCACAGTCAAACTGAAAATTCAAAATCAGAATACAGTGAGGTGCATATAATCTTATATTGATAAATAGATGAAGTTCATGCATATGATTAGGATGAAACTTACATTGCGATGGCATATGTGTTGAGTGGGTAATATCATGGTTCCATGTCTGTTTCATCATCTTCTGTAGATGAACCGTCGTCAGCAAGTGGTGGGTTGTTAGTGCAGGAACCTGAACAGTTGGAGCAGAGTGTTGAGCAGTAGATGCCAGCTCTGCGGCATCCACATCGACCACTACCGCAGCTTTTGGTGCAGCTGCAAAATATATTCTGCAGAATTTCAGGTGTTGCTGGTGGATCCAAAGTTGGGATTGGTTTGAGGAAGTCATCGTCTCCCCTACTCCAGCCCCAATTCGTTGCTTCCAACTTGTTGCCCAGCCATTCCTGCACTTGGAAATAGACTCTGTATGAGTGCTGTCGGGCAGATCCTCTAGTAGGTGGTAAAGAGAGGAGATCTGGCTTCACTCTCATGGTGGATCTAACAAAAGCAAGGTAACGCTGCTTATCCAGATCACCTAGTGTTGAAGCGTACAAGGCTAGGAACATTGTTTCCCCGGCACGCGCTACCCCATCCTGCGTGGAAGTGGGGGAATAAAAAGTTTCACAGACATTCTGCAGTGAGGGATTCTTCATTAAGAGCTTGGCAATCGTCAGCTTCCCTTTTCTGAAAATTGTGGAGGTTGTGTCACAGCCTCCAAATGCATGTACGACTAAAATGCTACCAGCAAATGGGAGGTGTTGCAGCTCTGTTGTGGAGTATGTTCTGCCTTCCTCATTCCCTTTCCCAGGTTTGAAGAATTTTATATCCTGTTCCTTGGGAGCCAAAGCTATGAGCAGAACCAGGAGATCTACGTCTTCGCCAATGATAGCTGTTGGATGACCAGATTGTGCCTTTTCCAAGGCACACTGTACAATAGTTGAGTCAGCATCCGCATCAGCCTGTCTAACTTCTAACCCCTGAGAACGCAATGAGAACGCAATGCCATGCATGATTGGAGAAATGAATGAACGAGGACAAACAGGACTTATGACCGCATGGGAGAACGCCACTGCTTTTTTCTTGGTACTCTCGGTGTGTTTTGTGTCCTTAACATTTTAAAATTTGTTTGAAGTTTCTAGCACAATTCTACGGACAGTTATCGTCTGGAATGACACATGCATACATACATATATACATAATACATACATACATTAAAAAATGAGTTAAACTTCAGAATATGATACAGACTAGCCTGAAACGGATTTCTGCATAAATTTTTTCAAAAAACCACATTCTACAAATTTTGAGGCGAAAGCAATATCTTAATAATTTTCTTCAAAAATTCGCTAAAAACGTGCTCGAGTCACTGTCCGAGCATCACTGACGTTCTGAAAACAAGTCATTATGTATTAGAAGTCACCTAGAAGAGGCTTCATACGAATGATTTATGCGTAAAAAGCGCATAAAGGCCTTTTTGCTGATTTTTTGAAATGATACCTACTTTTCAACGCGCTCTAGCGGCAGAACGCCTAATCGTAGAGAATAAAGTCAGGAGTGCAAATTGTAGGAAATTTTATGCACAATAATTCTGGTAATAGTAAACAAGTCGCTAGAACGCTTACTTTTCGAGTTATAGGCAAAAAACCGAAAAAAAAGTCGAAAAAAAGGAGAAAAACACCCCCCCCCTCCTCGAGCTCACCCCCCATACTAGGGGACTTTTGAGATATGATTTACTACGTGTGAAGGAAGAGCTTGGTGAAGAAATTTCTTTACTATGAATTTTTTCTCCTATTTGCCTCTTTTTGGTCTAATTTGACTGGGCTATGATACAATTGTCAAAGTTGGACGGATTTATGCAAAAAATGGTAACCGACACCAGCTAAACTATTGGGAATCGTCGATCAAAGTTTTTTAGCTGTGGTCGCTGTAGTGATCGTATCTTGGAGAAAACGGGCTTACATATGTTTTTCAAGGTGCTCTCTTAGTTTATTGAGGTTTCAAAGCCATGAAAAATGTCCTTCCAATGGTTTTGGTGCTTGCCCCCTGAATGCACAAAGCGATAGGACAATAAAGAGAGGTTATTGTATTCAACTTTTTATTTTTTGGTTTATTATTTTCAATAATGAACCTTTGTAATCGACCCAGAAAAAAATTTTAACCTCCCTCAAAATTTGTTGGTTTACGTTTCAAGATGCGTTGAATCCAAAAACCGAATTTAAAAAAAAAAAAAAAAAAAAAAAAAAAAATCCGTCCCTCCGCTGTACGCCGTCCGAAGCTTTTCTCAAAAAGTATTGGTCCAAACTTTAAGAAATTTGGCTTAAAAATTATCTATCGGCCTGGGATGTGCCAGTAACATCGGCATCGCGTTTGATGAACACTAAAGGGTAGAACCTAAGGGCTGAAATATTAAAAAATCGAGATCTCGAAATCTTTCTATGTAACAGTAATGATTTTTTGAGTTTCATCTAAATTTATCCGCCCAAAGAATCGAACGAAACCACCCCGGTCGTGTGCGTTCATTCGTTTGCTTTCTCTAATGGCTAAAGCATCGACAAGAAAAGAAGACAACACCATGGAAGTGAATCATAACCAGTAAAACACATCAAAATCGCCTTGAAAACTGGACGGCCTTATGCAATGAGGGGGTAACTGATAAATTTTCCAAAATTGAGTTATTGGTACCGTTGTATTCGTCTCTTCAATCTCTACCAAGTTCTACGACTTTTGGTACCATCTATTGTTGGGTGAAGCTAATAAGCAATTTAAAAAAAAAAAAACCCCGGCAGGCCGCTTGTACTTTCTCTCTTATGAGAGAAGAGCTATGAACATTGAAAATTTCTCAGTAATGTCAATGTTAGTCATTGTTTTAAGTAAAATAACAATTAGAAAACAAAGTAATTATTGACACGCAATTACTGAATTTGCTGTAAGCCAGTCTCGTCGATGCCCAATTCTTCCACGAATATGAATTCACCGGTAGGTAATTTTCTGTTATGATGGTGCGCGTCTACAATTACTGCATATAACCAAGATTAACTTCTCAGCCAAGTAACAACAAAACAAGCGGCATTGTTTACTATATCCATTTATAACATAAATAAATAAAAAAACTACGACATGAATAGAAGAACAAGTACAAAAGAAATGCGTGATAAATCGAGAGCTTTCCAACGAGTGGAGAACGATTTTTGTCCGGTGAAAACTAAAGAAGTTTCATTTTCCCAGCAATGGCTTGGTTGTACGTGAAAATCAAGAGAAAACAACACCTAACTTGTTTACTGGTTGCGTGACGTTTTTTTCTTTGTGTAACAAAATTTCCGGTTGACCCGTCGACTAAGACATTTTCAACGTCAAAAAGGTAAGCGACAACCCCCCAAAAGGAAAGAGTGAATTTTGCATTCAGGGTGTATGGGACAGTAATTCTGCAAAAACGAGTGTAAGTGATATACATTGATAAGACATTATGAAAACCTGAAACTGGGAACCGACCGATTTCAAATAACAGCGATAACTATTAAAAACGAGATGCCTGCGCCCAACTAAATAAGAACTCAAAGAAGAGATAATAATTAATTACATTAACGCATTTTAATTCCTCCCTTGATGGGAAAAACAAAAGATCATGAATATGTCTAGTACCTACTGCTTACCAGTAGGTACCTACTACTCAATTGTATACCAACCATGTAGTGCCTTCTTTTCACAAGATTATTCCATTATGGTAACATAACAATATTAGTTTATAACTTAGAGTAATAAATCAGCATTCCTTGACACTACAATGGCTTAGAGGTCATGAGATGTTGTGATAAAATGAGAGCATTCCAAAAAGTGGCGAACGATTTCCCTACTATGAAAACTTTGGGAGTTACTCTTCCCTAGTAACTCATTGGTTGTACGTGAAAAATCAATAGAAATCCTACCTAGCCTTCACTTTTCGAGTTAATAATAATCTAAAGTGCCGCGTCGTCACAAATTTTGGTGTCGTTACGTATATTTCGTCGTAAACTTTGGAATGACCCCCAGCCCAAAAACATATCCATGTTAAAACTAAGTCTTTTCCTATAACAGTTGCAAGCAAACACTGCCCTCCACGGTATCAATTATATGAAGCGGAATACACGGATACCTTCAACGATTTGGGTAATCGGTTTGTACTTGGGGTTTGATTTCAATGCAAATCACTCCTTCTGGGGCTCAAGAGTGATAACCAAAAAAGACAGAGAATTTTACCAAGCCATAATAAGACCATGTAAAGGATGTAAAGTACATTCGACAGGCAGGCCTACTTACTGGCCGATAGAAACAAATAAGGTCCCAGATTTATTAGACTTCTTCATAGTCAAAAACATCTCGGTTAACTATTTATTGGTAGAAGAAAGTGAAGATATAAGCTCCGACCACTCCCCAGTAATACTGACACTAAGTGTGCAGTTTATTCAAACACCATACAACCCTGTGATAGTCAATAAAAAACTGACTGGGACGGCTTTAAAGTCTATATTGCTAAAAATATTCATCTTAATGCTCCATTGGAAGTAACTGAGGACATTGATCGAGAGATGTTCAATTTGATTACGATTATTCACGATGCAGCATAGAAGAAAAATCCATTAATGAGGAAAAAATCAAAGGGATCAAATATCCCCGTGAGATAGTTGAAATCATTAAAGAAAAGCGGCGAGCGAGGAAGCAATGGCAGACAAATCGTGCGCTAGCCTAACAGAGAGAATGGTCTAGACTCACCAAAGAACGATAAGAATTAATGCAACAAAATGAAAATGAATCAACTGAACTGTACCTCAGTCAACTTACCAGTGACCAGCACACTGACTACTCGCTGTGGAAGGCAACAAAATATTTTAAAAGGCCGATCATTCAAGCATCAGCAATCAAGGATAAAACAGTCATGCAGCATGACCCCATGAGCGAATTTTCGAAGAAATCTTCGACATTTCAGTCGCAATTGATCGTGTTGAGAAATTTTAGTTTATGATTTTGATAGACTAACATGGAATCAAATTATTAACACATGCACAGAGTAAACTCATCAGTTGTGATTACATTTTTTTTTTTTTTTTTTAAGCACCTACTACCTACGTTTTAAACAGCATGGTTCTAGGATTGGTTATACAGGGATACTTCCATAAGAGTAGTTCAATCTGAATTTGGACTATGTTTCATGCAAATATTACCGATTTTTACAACTAGCGAACGGCATTATTTCGATTTTTGACTGATTTTTCAACTTTGAAATTTTTGAAAACTTGATACATATTCTTATAGGAAATTTTACGCTGATTCCTAATATATCACATGTTAGTATGCTGAAAAAATTATTTTGCACAAATCGCAAAAAACAGGCTATTTTGAAATTTTTGACTACATTTTTGAAAATTTCAACCCGAAGATGTAATCCGATCATGCTGGCCAACGAACTTGAACTTTCGTTTTGTGTCCTTAACATTTTAAAATTTGTTTGAAGTTTCTAGCACATTTCTACAGACAGTTATCGTCTGGAATGACACATACATACATATATACATATATACATACATACATAAAAAAATGCGTTAAACTTCAGAATATGATTCAGAATAGCCTGAAACGGATTTCTGCATAAATGTTTTTCAAAAATTCACATTCTACAAATTTTGAGGCGAGAGCAATAGCTTAAAAAGTTCCAGTCATGCAGCATGATCGTATGAGCGAATTTTCATAAACGGTCGTATTACATTTATGTTAAATTCTGTTGAAATTTGAGCACTTTGGGGACAAATAAAAATTTTATTATACATTTCATAGCAAATTAACTTTTTGTCAGTAATATTCCAATGAACAAACGATTTTGTGGATTTTTACAATTTTTTCAAGTACTCCTATCGATTTTTAGCTTATTTTAATGAAATTTAAGTACATTTTTCAGTACAATTTTGTGCTTAAATTTTTAAATGTCCTAGTTCATGTTCGATTAATTTTTTTCGAGTAGCATTCTGCTAAAAAATATAAATTTGTTAATTTTTAGCGGTTTTTTGCCTTTTTTAGTGATTTTTTAAGTAAATTTTTTGAAATTTGACCAATTTAATGTGCTCAAAAAGTGTTGTCCAACGAACTCATCCTTTCTTTTGAAATGCTTGATTTTTTGGCGAAAGAACGAAGTTTTTATCTCAATTCTATCGAGAGTTATCGTCTGGAATGACACATACATATATATATACATATATATATATATATATATATATATATATATATATATACATATAAAAAAGCGTTAAAATCCAGGAATCATTTCAGAATGCCTCAAAACAGATTTCGATGAAGAAAATTTTTGAAAATTTTTATTTTAAAATTTTTGGAGCCATTGCAATAGCTTTATTTTCTAAGAAAATTCGCTAAAAAGCAAGATGAATTAAGGACAACCAGAGCAACGCTGATGTTTTTGCAACTTACCTATCGAACATTTTCATGCCTAACCTCCCTATGACCGATGAACAACAGGAGAACACAACTCCGGGAGAACCCCACATCGAAATTCCGCCAGTCACAATCAGTAGTAACTACCCTGAAAATCAATAATTAAAATTACGAAAATGTTTATGCTACACTTCGTCTCAGATGAACCCCAGCTTTGGAAGAAGGTTGAAGTTATTATGATTCCGAAACCAGGAAAACAGGAATGTACATCGTACAGACCAACATCCCTACTACCAGTATTGTTCAAATTATTTGAAAAACTCCGACGTAAAAGGCTCATCCCGCTCTTTGAAGTGAAGAACGTCAATTAATACCTAACCACCAGTTTGGATTCAGACAAAAACACTTATAGAACAAGTTCACAGAATTACTAGCATACTAGCAAGAGAAAAAGGTCTGCTCTGTCATCTTCCTTGCCGTTACCCAAGCGTTTGATAAAGTATGGACAAGCTGAGCAAATCTCTATCATCGGAATATGCTGAGTTGTTAGACTCGTACCTTACAGACCGCAACTTTCGCGTTAAACATGACGACCCCTATCAACTGTACTTACTCTACACCAGTGACCACCTGAAATCAGTGGAAATACAACCGCCACTTCCGCAGATGATACTGCAGTGCTGGCTGTAGGGGACAATATTGACACTTCTATTCCAAATCCAGGATGAAGGATCCAAATGAAGGATAAAAATGAATGAGGCAAAGTCGGTACATGATGGTTTTACGAACTTTCAAATCAGCTAATTGCCCGCTTTCCTCAATGGCAAAGTCATCCCTTACTCTAATGAAACAAAATATCTGAGGGATGACGTAAGATGCAAAATTGTGATGGAAATCGCACGTAAAGTAGAAAAAAAACAGAAGTGACTCTCAAACCCAGAAAAATGTCCTGGTTAATGGGCAGACGATCACAATCGTCTGTTCGAAATAAATACACTGTACAACTAAGTCCTAAAATCAGTATGGACTTGCGGAGCGCAGCGTGGGGCTGCCCAGCTCAGAGCAATCGGAAGCTTATCCAGACTTTCCAAAATAGTGCGCTCAGGAACATTGCACCCTGGTACATTCAGAATGATAGACACCACCAAAACTGGAAACTATAGATGAGACTATCAAGAAAATTGCCATTGCCCACCAAGAGCGATTAAGAGGTCATGTCAACATCGAAGCTGTCCATTTGCTAGATGTAAGCGGACTGCTGATAAGAAAACCACACGAACAAGCACAGTGAAAGTGAATTAATGAAAGTCTGAATTCATCAATAATCAGAATTTGTCAAAACATGTTCTGTATCTTTGTTTTGGTTTGTTTATGTAGTAAATCAGATCAAAATCAAATTGCCAATAAGCTGTAAACGTAGTATAATAAAAAATGTAAAAAAAAAAAAAAAAAAAAAAAAAATTCTGAAGTTCTTCAATGAGTTTTCCTAACCTATAGCGAATTTCGATGCTGCCTTAACAAGTACCCTTCCAGTACCATATCTATTTCTAGTAAATAAGTTGAACCCATAGATAAAGTTGCTGATAATTTAATACGTCTTCCATTATGAAAGACTACATTACACGTTAGTATTCGACTTGGGCTTAAACGAAGATTTAAAGTGTAGTGTAGCCACGTTAGTGTGAGTTTTCAATCGCTTCTTCTGGTTAACTTCTGGTTTGCTTGCTCTAGAAAAACGCCTTTTCGTACAACGAGTCAGCTGAACGACTCAGATGGGAGACTGCAGAAACTCCTTAATATCGAGAACAAAGCTCTACTTCTCACTTTCACCATTTTCAGAACGAAATCTAAATATTTTGTGGGACGTAATCCATTTATGTATCCCCCACCGGATATTGCTACTTCCCCTTGCAAAAAATAATTCCAGATGCCACCTACCTTATTGCTTTCTGCTAGTTCATCAAATAGATCTTTCATGTATATTCTTCTTTCTGCCTCAGTGGGACGCTGTTCCTCAGCCTTCTTTTCGTCCTCAGTCTTCATCATTTTCGGGCCCTAAAAAAACGATCCCAATCCATCAGGTTAAGGAAATATTGTGAGTCAGGAAAATTAAAAGTTCCAGTTCATACAGCATGATCGTATACCCAAATCTTCTTAAGTTACCACCTTTCGTATTAGATTGGTACACATGTTAAATTGTTTTGAAATTCGAGCAACCTGAGTACAAATAAATTGTTAAAACCAATTTTATGGCAAAAAACTCGTACTAAATAAAATTTGGCGACTCAAAAAATATTTTGGAGTTTTAGATTTTTTTTCAAGTTTTCATAAATTTTTCAGCAAATATTAATGAAATTCAAAGTACGTTTTTCGGCATAATTTTTGTACAAATGTTTTTTAATGTCCTATTTAATCGTTGCTAATTTTGTTTTGACTGATTTTCTTCTAAAAATGTTAATTTTACGATTTTTGGCCGTTTTTAGCCATTTTTAGTAAATTTTTTTAAATATGACCAATTTAATGTGTTCAAAAAGTGCTGGCCAATGAACTTTTCCTTTCATCTGGATTGTTTGATTTTTTTGAGCAAGAACGGGATTCTTACCTCTATCCTAAGGAGAGTTATCGCCTGGAATGACACACACACACACAATTTTTTTAAAAACAAAACTCCCCTCAAAGGCGGAGGGGGCACACCATTAAATTGAACAATAAAATTTTGCGATGACCTACCGAAAAACTCGGCGCTTTGCGCCTCGGCGGGGGGCTCCGCCCCCCTGCACCCCCCGGTTTATTTCTTTTTCCATACTCTGTATGAAATCATAGGAACACAGAATGTGTTCCTATTTCCTTACCAACGGCTTGGTTGCACGTGGCATAACACGTGGCATAACACGTGGCATAACACGTGGCGTAACGGTTTTAACGTAACGGTTTTAACACAGAATGTGTTTTTGCGATGACCTACCGAAAAAAAACCGACAGAAAAAACCGTTACGTTAAAACCGTTACGCCACGTGTTATGCCACGTGTTATGCCACGTGTTATGCCACGTGTTATGCCACGTGCAACCAATCCGTCGATGACCTACCGAAAAAAAACCGACAGAAAACAAGGTACCGACCAAGTCATGGACATGAGATCTGAGGTTTATACTAGGATTTGGTGAGAATTCCGTTCTTGCGCCAAAAATCAAGCTGTTCAAATGAAAGGATGAGCCGGTAAGCCGGCCTTTTTTTAGCACAATAAGTTGTTCAAATAAATAAAACTCGGCGCTTTGCGCCTCGGCGGGGGGCTCCGCCCCCCTGCACCCCCCGGTTTATTTCTTTTTCCATACTCTGTATGAAATCATAGGAACACAGAATGTGTTCCTATTTCCTTACCAACGGCTTGGTTGCACGTGGCATAACACGTGGCATAACACGTGGCATAACACGTGGCATAACACGTGGCGTAACGGTTTTTCCGTAACGGTTTTTTCTGTCGGTTTTTTTTAAATATTTTTTGCTATACGATCACATAGGTTTATTATTAGAAATAATAAACCAAAAGAAGTACTTGAAAAAAAATCACTAAAAATGGCTTAAAATTGTTAAATTTATATTTTTTTAACAAAATTTTAGTAAATAAAAGTTAGTCAACAATGAGTTTGAACACTATTAAATTTTTGCAAAAAACAGGCAGAAAATGTACTCGAATTTCATAATTGTTTACTGAATAATCAATTAAAAATCTGCAGATTGCTACAACCAAAATACCTGTTTTCAATCATGAAATAATATTTAGCACACGTTTATTCGCGATATAATCGGTGGTTAACAATTTTTTGCCTTAGTTTGTACTACTGTAATCTACAAAAATGTGCTCATACAATCATACTGCATGACTGGAACTTTTCAGATGACCAAGCCTACTAACACGATAGTCACAGTTATCACAGGTATAGGGCTTGTAACATGTCAATGAAACATAATATATATCACTAAAATCAACAAACACTAGTTTCTGCAATCTGATCTCCCATAGACATCAGATAATGAAGTAGCGTGAGTTTTATTATATCATGGGAATAACAAAAACAAACCTGTATGAGTTTTTAGGTGATGTTTCAGACTAGAAAGATGACTAGCTCGATAGTCACAGTTATCACAGGCATAGGGCTTCTCACCTGTCAAAGAAACGTCAAATTATTCACGATATTCATGTAGTTGGAATCTGATGCACCTAACATAGACATCAGATAATGAAACAATGATGGATTGAAAGAAGTAATGGAAAAGAAGACCACCCACTTATTCAACCTCAATCACCAGATCGTTCTCAAGAATATGAAGAAGCAGAATAGTCAATTTTTTCACTATATTCGGAGAACACAAAAGGTAGCTTCTGGAATCAAAGCTATCATACTTATCAGATAATGAGGTAGTGACAGTTTTATTATATCAGGGAATAGCAGAAACAAACCTGTATGTTTTTTTAGGTGACTTTTCAGACAACTAAGCTGACTAGCTCGGTAGCCACAGCTATCACAGGCATAGGGCTTCTCACCTGTCAAAGAATCGAGAATTTTGTAATATTGTGCAAACACAATAGGAAATTTCTGGAATTTGGTGTACCAGTGACATCAGCAATTGAATTAATGTTAGTGTGATTCTATCAAGAAGTAAACAGTACAAACCCATATGTGATCTTAAGTGTGTTTTCAGATGACCAAGCTGACTGGCTCGGTAGTCACAGCTATCACAGGCATAGGGCTTCTCTCCTGTCAAAGAAATGGAAAATTTTGTAATATTGTGGCAAAAAAATTGGTAATTTCAGGAATTTCGTGTACCAATGACATCAGCTATTGAATTAACGTTAGTGTTATTCTATCAGGAAGTAAACAGTACAAACCTGTGTGTGATTGTAAGTGTATTTTAAGAGTATCAAGTCGACTGGCTCGGTAGTCACAGCTATCACAGGCATAGGGCTTCTCACCTGTCAGAGAATCGAGAATTTTGTAATATTGTGCAAACACAAGAGGTAACTTCTGGAATTTGGTGTACCAGTGACTACAGTCATTGAAGTAATGAGTTATTCTATCAAGGAGTAAACAAAACTAACCTGTGTGTGATCTTATGTGTTTTTTCAGACTGCCAAGGTCACTAGCTCGGTAGTCACAACTATCACAGGCATAGGGCTTCTCACCTGACAGAGAAAAAACTCGGCGCTTTGCGCCTCGGCGGGGGGCTCCGCCCCCCTGCACCCCCCGGTTTATTTCTTTTTCCATACTCTGTATGAAATCATAGGAACACAGAATGTGTTCCTATTTCCTTACCAACGGCTTGGTTGCACGTGGCATAACACGTGGCATAACACGTGGCATAACACGTGGCATAACACGTGGCGTAACGGTTTTAACGTAACGGTTTTAACACAGAATGTGTTTTTGCGATGACCTACCGAAAAAAAACCGACAGAAAAAACCGTTACGTTAAAACCGTTACGCCACGTGTTATGCCACGTGTTATGCCACGTGTTATGCCACGTGCAACCAATCCGTTGGTAAGGAAATAAAAACACATTCTGTGTTCCTATGATTTCATACAGAGTATGGAAAAAGAAATAAACCGGGGGGTGCAGGGGGGCGGAGCCCCCCGCCGAGGCGCAAAGCGCCGAGTTTTTAACACAGAATGTGTTTTTGCGATGACCTACCGAAAAAAAACCGACAGAAAACAAGGTACCGACCAAGTCATGGACATGAGAGTATGATGAGTACCTATGTTTGCATTGGTCTACTATCGTCTCGAGTGTTCTTTTTGGATTATGAAAGTTGTTGTGTAACGGTGATTTTGATATTCAATCACAAAAGGTCTATAATAGGTTGCCTCAGAATAATGAGGACGTAAGTAATGAATACCTACTAAAAGGAAACCAAATAACCTGATTGGCTAACACTCTCTGGTACCGCAAGTAATGTAAAAGTGCCCTCAAAACCGCTAGGTAGGTGGGGAATGCTGTAGTGACTGCGATAATTTCACCACAATGGCAACCTATCAAATTACATCGAAACTAGTTATTATTCACGGTAATTAAGAATTGTATGATGTATACGGAAAACGTAAGCCTAACCGGCTAGCAATGTTGGGGTTAGTTTTTAACACAGAATGTGTTTTTGCGATGACCTACCGAAAAAAAACCGACAGAAAACTCGGCGCTTTGCGCCTCGGCGGGGGGCTCCGCCCCCCTGCACCCCCCGGTTTATTTCTTTTTCCATACTCTGTATGAAATCATAGGAACACAGAATGTGTTCCTATTTCCTTACCAACGGCTTGGTTGCACGTGGCATAACACGTGGCATAACACGTGGCGTAACGGTTTTAACGTAACGGTTTTTTCTGTCGGTTTTTTTTCGGTAGGTCATCGCAAAAACACATTCTGTGTTAAGTTACGTTAAAACCGTTACGCCACGTGTTATGCCACGTGTTATGCCACGTGTTATGCCACGTGTTATGCCACGTGCAACCAAGCCGTTGGTAAGGAAATAGGAACACATTCTGTGTTCCTATGATTTCATACAGAGTATGGAAAAAGAAATAAACCGGGGGGTGCAGGGGGGCGGAGCCCCCCGCCGAGGCGCAAAGCGCCGAGTTTTTTCTGTTATCTTTTCTAATTTTGTAAATATATATATATATATATATATATATATATATATATATATATATATATATATATATATATATACATACATATATATGTAAAAGAGTTATACTCTAGGATTCGTCTCAGAATGTCACAAAACAGATTTCAATAAAAACTCGGCGCTTTGCGCCTCGGCGGGGGGCTCCGCCCCCCTGCACCCCCGGTTTATTTCTTTTTCCATACTCTGTATGAAATCATAGGAACACAGAATGTGTTCCTATTTCCTTACCAACGGCTTGGTTGCACGTGGCATAACACGTGGCATAACACGTGGCATAACACGTGGCGTAACGGTTTTAACGTAACGGTTTTAACACAGAATGTGTTTTTGCGATGACCTACCGAAAAAAAACCGACAGAAAAAACCGTTACGTTAAAACCGTTACGCCACGTGTTATGCCACGTGTTATGCCACGTGTTATGCCACGTGTTATGCCACGTGCAACCAATCCGATGGTAAGGAAATAGAAACACATTCTGTGTTCCTATGATTTCATACAGAGTATGGAAAAAGAAATAAACCGGGGGGTGCAGGGGGGCGGAGCCCCCCGCCGAGGCGCAAAGCGCCGAGTTTTCTGTCGGTTTTTTTTCGGTAGGTCATCGCAAAAACACATTCTGTGTTAAAAATTTTCGAAATTTGATTTTTTAATTTTTGGAGCCATTGCAATAGCTTCATTTTGTACGTAAATTCGCTAAAACCAATAAAAACTGCAAAAAAGCTAAAAATTCAGATTCCCTATTTGAATAGGAGATTATTTGAATCTGTTTTTTGTCATAAAATTAACATTTAACAATTTCCTTGCACTCACAAAGCTCAAATTAAATAAATTTATATAGTTATCAATAAATAAATAAATTTTTAAAAGTAAAAAACTTAACCAATACAGTATGTTACACGTGTGCTCATAGAGGCTTAAATTCAAAGAATTTGTGTCCCTCTGTGGAGTCACATCTATCTCTCATGGATATATAAAAAACAAATCACAATCAAGTAGAAGAAAACAATAATGAAAACATCTTCTTAGAATAAAAATAATACGTTGCTTATGTCATGAGCCAACTTCGGCAATTTTAACAAGTAATATCAATCTTATGATTGTAAAAAAATTGTAATGCTACAACATATGTACTTCTTCTGTAATTCTTCATTTTGGATTTCTAATGTTGGACCTATTTGTGGTTCTCGTGTAATCCAACTGGGGTGAATTACTGTCGTCAATACCAGTTCAAAATACATGTAAACATGATTCCTTCAGAAAAATATCCCGAATTTTCGAAAAACTCAGTTCTTTATAAAGTAAAGCTGAGGAATATCTAGATGGCTTATTTAAAATTATACGTAAAATTATATTTTGCTCAACTTGCAATGAGTGAAGCGAACTTTTACATGCCCCTCCCCATACCAAGATACCATATCTAATCACAGAATTGCATAAACTAAAATAAATCATTTTTAACAAATTTATGTTAGCGAAACCTCTTAAAGTTTTATACACGTAGAAAAGATTTCTTAATATTTTTACTAGCAAGTCTATATGCCCCCTGAATCTCAAATGTTGATCTATAAGCACCCTGAAATATTTACATTCGTTTACAAAAGGTAAAACACTGCAGGAGCACTGTAGAGGTCCAACACAACATAATCGTGGGTCTTCTGACGTCGGTTGGAGATATTCTTTCTATCAGAGGCAACGAACCTCAATATGAGGTCTTGCTCAAATTGAGACCTAAGTAATTCAAATCCAACCAAGTCCGCACTTCGGAAAATATTAATGAAATTTTAGTATATTTTTCATCTCAAATTTCTGCAAGCATTTTTAAATGTTCGGGTTCATCTTTAATAAACTTCTGTTGACTAAAATCCTGCTAAAAAAATTAATTTAAAAATTTTCAGCCATTTTTAGTGATTTTTTAGCATATTTTTCAAAATGTGACCAACTTAATGTGCTCAAAAAATTCTAGCCAACAAATTCAACCTTTCGTTTGAAAAGCTTGATTTCTTGGCGCAAGAACGGAATTTACGGAATTTTTATCTCAATCCTAAGGAGCGTTATCGTCCGTAAGCACACACACACACACACATACTCAGACGCACACTGTAATTAAAGTTCCAGTCATGAAGCATGACCGCATGAAGGAATTTTCGTAAATTATCGTATTGTATAACGTTATTGTTTTGAAATTCAAGCTTTTTGAGTGCAAGGAAATTGTTAACTATTAATTTTATGGCAAAAACGTATTCTAAATAATAATCTGCAATTCAAAAAGAGGTTTTGGATTTTTAGCTTTTTTTCAGTTTTTATCGATTTTTTAGCAAACTTCACTGAAATATAAGTTCATTTTTCAGTATTCTTTTGCACATAAATTTTTAAATGTTCTATTTTATAGTTAATAAACTTTATTTGAGCAATAATCTGCTGAAAAATATAAATTTAACAATTGTTAGTCTTTTTAGCCATTTTTGGTGATTTTTTAGCACATTTTTTGAAAGTTGACCAATTTAATGTGCTCGGAAAGTGCAAGCCAACGAACTCATCCTTTCGTTTGGAAAGCTTGATTTTTTGGCTCAAGAACGGAACTTTTATCTCAATCCTAAGGAGAGCTATCGTCTGGAATGACATATATATATATATATATATATATATATATATATATATATATATATATATATATATATATATATATATATATATATATATACACATCAATCCTAGAGTTTAACGCATTATCATACATATATATATATATGATAATGCGTTAAACTCTAGGATTCGTTTAAGAATGATTCAAAACGTATTTCGTTGAAGAAATATTTCAACAGTTTTGATTTCAAAATTTTCCGAGCCATTGCAATAGCTAAAAGAAGAAAAAATGTATGAGAAATACAAGATATTATGATTTATTGGAATAACCCTGCCTCCTACCCCACTTAACATCAATTTGAGTTTTCCAAGGTTTTAAGAATAACTGGAGTGAAATCTGGATCGACCAAAGAAAAAATGACGGAAATCAAATGAATAATAGTTCTCATTACGATTAATTACTGTTATTCCCTCCATTCACCCTCTCCCATAATATAATTTGAAACTTCTGAGGTGCAGAAGAAATGAGACATGAAAGTAAGAATCAGAAAAGCAGATAAGAATACCTAGTGCAAACATTACGATTTATCAGTATTACCCCTCCATTCACCCCTTTTCATAATGAAATTCATAACTCCTGACAAAAATATTCCAAACTATTCCGAATTCCTAATTGAACAGAGTATCGTAAATTGTAGTTCGGGACCGCTTGAATGAATCGGTTACTACACCTCCACCCTCCCGTCCCTGATTGTGTCCTGATTGCGGGCAGTCCAGATTGCGGTCAAGGAAAAATCTGTCCAGATTGCGGGCAACTAAATGTACCCTGTCCAGATTGCGGGCAAGAGATTAAAGTTGACCCAGGAACATAAAGCATATAACATTTTCAAAAGAGTCTCTCGGACTGTGTTTATGTTTAACAAAATTTTTATGAAGTGCACTCGTGAGTGTGTATATAAGAAGCTGTGTATAAGGCACCACCTGTTACGACGAAACATTACATGGAGCATCAACAATCATCCAATGGACCATCGACGAAACGGATTTGATTTGATTTGCGCCTCGGCGGGGGGCTCCGCCCCCCTGCACCCCCCGGTTTATTTCTTTTTCCATACTCTGTATGAAATCATAGGAACACAGAATGTGTTCCTATTTCCTTACCAACGGCTTGGTTGCACGTGGCATAACACGTGGCATAACACGTGGCATAACACGTGGCGTAACGGTTTTAACGTAACGGTTTTTTCTGTCGGTTTTTTTTCGGTAGGTCATCGCAAAAACACATTCTGTGTTAAAAATAAATTAATAAATAAAATAAAGTGGGGAGGACGCCCAGGTTTACCCGACGCCGGCTCTAGGGATAAGGGATGTTGCAGGACGAGGAGGAAGAGTGGGATGAAAGGAAGTTCCCCTATAAAAAGACCACTAGTTGAGAAAAGAGCCCCTGACGAAGCGAGTGGAGATACCACGGAGCACTCCCGCCGAGATGCCCAACTCGAGTAACTCCGTGGCGCTTTTCCCGCACCACACCCCGCGCCATGACACGGTCGCGGCCATGACCTTGATGTTATTGGCTGCCACTCCTTTTAGCTCAGATATTGCTTGCCGCAGATCATTCCTATCATATTTACTTATCTTAGCCCGCCAGGTCTGCTCCATGTCCACGCTGCCACTGACAACCTGGACATCTAGGATTATGGCAGACCCATCGGGCTTGATCGCAACGATTTCTGGCTTCTTGCCCCGGTCACTCGGCATGTGAAATTCTACGCACGCACTCACGCACGCACGCACGCACACGCGTGCACACACACACACACACACATATATATATATATATATATATATATATATATATATATATATATATATATCACGTATTGAAAATGACTCTAGGAGAGCTTGATTATATTCACAAAATTAGAAAAGATAACAGAAAAAACGTCACGTTTTTTCACGTGTAACGTTTTAACACAGAATGTGTTTTTGCGATGACCTACCGAAAAAAAACCGACAGAAAAAACCGTTACGTTAAAACCGTTACGCCACGTGTTATGCCACGTGTTATGCCACGTGTTATGCCACGTGTTATGCCACGTGCAACCAAGCCGTTGGTAAGGAAATAGGAACACATTCTGTGTTCCTATGATTTCATACAGAGTATGGAAAAAGAAATAAACCGAGGGGTGCAGGGGGGCGGAGCCCCCCGCCGAGGCGCAAAGCGCCGAGTTTTTAACACAGAATGTGTTTTTGCGATGACCTACCGAAAAAATAACACACAGAATGTGTTTTTGCGATGACCTACCGAAAAAAAACCGACAGAAAAAACCGTTACGAAAAAACCGTTACGCCACGTGTTATGCCACGTGTTATGCCACGTGTTATGCCACGTGCAACCAATCCGATGGTAAGGAAATAGAAACACATTCTGTGTTCCTATGATTTCATACAGAGTATGGAAAAAGAAATAAACCGGGGGGTGCAGGGGGGCGGAGCCCCCCGCCGAGGCGCAAAGCGCCGAGTTTTCGGTAGGTCATCGCAAAAACACATTCTGTGTTAAAATCGTTCTAAATAATATTTTAACACAGAATGTGTTTTTGCGATGACCTACCGAAAAAAAACCGACAGAAAATAACGGTTTTAACACAGAATGTGTTTTTGCGATGACCTACCGAAAAAAAACCGACAGAAAAAACCGTTACGTTAAAACCGTTACGCCACGTGTTACGCCACGTGTTGTTTTTAACACAGAATGTGTTTTTGCGATGACCTACCGAAAAAAAACCGACAGAAAAAACCGTTACGAAAAAACCGTTACGCCACGTGTTATGCCACGTGCTATGCCACGTGTTATGCCACGTGTTATGCCACGTGCAACCAAGCCGTTGGTAAGGAAATAGGAACACATTCTGTGTTCCTATGATTTCATACAGAGTATGGAAAAAGAAATAAACCGGGGGGTGCAGGGGGGCGGAGCCCCCGCCGAGGCGCAAAGCGCCGAGTTTTTACTTATGTTGTTCCTACAGTTTTGTTTCTTTCGTATTTATCCACAAATAAAGCATGTTTAAAACTGAATTGAATTGAATTGAGATAACTCGGCGCTTTGCGCCTCGGCGGGGGGCTCCGCCCCCCTGCACCCCCCGGTTTATTTCTTTTTCCATACTCTGTATGAAATCATAGGAACACAGAATGTGTTCCTATTTCCTTACCAACGGCTTGGTTGCACGTGGCATAACACGTGGCATAACACGTGGCGTAACGGTTTTAACGTAACGGTTTTAACACAGAATGTGTTTTTGCGATGACCTACCGAAAAAAAACCGACAGAAAAAACCGTTACGTTAAAACCGTTACGCCACGTGTTATGCCACGTGTTATGCCACGTGTTATGCCACGTGCAACCAAGCCGTTGGTAAGGAAATAGGAACACATTCTGTGTTCCTATGATTTCATACAGAGTATGGAAAAAGAAATAAACCGGGGGGTGCAGGGGGGCGGAGCCCCCCGCCGAGGCGCAAAGCGCCGAGTTTTTTTCTGTCGGTTTTTTTTCGGTAGGTCATCGCAAAAACACATTCTGTGTTAAAAATTAAGTACGAGGTACGTGGTGTGGGTGCGAAAGGGGGCGCAACGACATAAAATGTCCCTCGTGGTTGAGAACCAACTTGTACGAAAGCTGTACCCACCGTTTGTGTTTTTTCTTTTGATTAGCCCTCATTCAAGTAGGTACAATTATTACCAAAAGTAGGTACCTACTCCCTAGGTGAAATTCGAACATTTTCACTCTAAATCGCAACAGAACAACAAAGATAAGCTTCCGTAATTGGAATCAGCGGACCACAAACAAATCCCAAATGAGCGGGAAAACAACGAAGTTTTCAGGCTTCTCACTCCCAACTCATGGGAAGAATGAAATCTAAATAGTCTTCTTAGTTACTAGCCGCTCCGGCTCGCTTCGCTCGCCTCCACGTCCAGCCGGGGGGCAAGCCCCCCGGACCCCCCATTGAATTGCTCGCTTCGCTCGCAAAGTGTGACATGTAGGGAATGTTGCTCGCTTCGCTCGCTAAGTGTGGCATGTAGGAAGTGTTGCTCGCTTCGCTCGCAAGGTGTGGCTGTGTAGATGCGATGTATTACAATTTAAACATGTAGGGGATGTTGCTCGCTTGGCTTGCAAACGGTAGGTCCCTAAGGGTAGGTTTAACTTCTGTAGGGGATGCTGCTCGCTTCGCTCGCTTGAGGAAGTTATACTGCCCACCCAACTTGGCAGACGTTTTTAACACAGAATGTGTTTTTGCGATGACCTACCGAAAAAAAACCGACAGAAAAAACCGTTACGTTAAAACCGTTACGCCACGTGTTACGCCACGTGTTATGCCACGTGTTATGCCACGTGTTATGCCACGTGTTATGCCACGTGCAACCAAGCCGTTGGTAAGGAAATAGGAACACATTCTGTGTTCCTATGATTTCATACAGAGTATGGAAAAAGAAATAAACCGGGGGGTGCAGGGGGGCGGAGCCCCCCGCCGAGGCGCAAAGCGCCGAGTTTTTTTCGGTTGGAAATTCTTACAAACAAATTAAATCTTATAAAACTACGTGGAACTACGAAAAGTTTATTCGGGGATGTTGCTCGCTTCGCTCGCAATACTGCTTTTGTGATGCCAACTGCTACCACAACCTGTCTAGGTAAGTAGCGTAACAGCTTGTCCGCAATCTGGACTCATGAACACGTGTCAAACCCTAATCATCCCCTTCAGGTACCCACTTGACCGTAATCTGGACCGACCGCAATCAGGACGACACCACGATAAACACCCTATCGTGTACTCCACACCGTTTTCATATTATGATTCGCTGACAAAACTTCAATTTCGGCATCCCGCTTGATGTTGTTTTATGAAATGGGCCCCAGGTAGGCGAGGAAGGGATGGCGGTAATTATGATTAGAACTGAGGGTCAAACAGTCCCTATGAATATATCATCACAACATATTATTTTTACTCCAAACGGCTAAGAGCAAAACACCAGAAAAAATAAAGGTATTTTGGAAGAAATTAACAGGAGTAGAACCGATAGAAATGAACATTTGCGCCAACCCATGTTTTAATTTTTTACTCAAAATATTTTTCATATGTCTTTGTTGTTTCTGAAATTTCCTGTAATTCTACACATCTTACTTATTTTAGCGAATTTTTGAAGAAAATTAAGCTATTGCTCTCCCCTCAAAATTTGTAGAATGTGAATTTTTGAAAAACTTTTATGCAGAAATCCGTTTCAGGCTATTCTGAACCATATTCTGAAGTTTAACGCATTTTTAGCGAATTTTTGAAGAAAATTAAGCTATTGCTCTCGCCTCAAAATTTGTAGAATGTGAATTTTTGAAAAAAAATTATGCAGAAATCCGTTTCAGGCTATTCTGAATCATATTCTGAAGTTTAACGCATTTTTTTATGTATGTATGTATGTATGTATGTATGTATGTATGTATGTATGTATATGGGTGATTCTCACAGAAAAGGTCAGTTTTGAGTTTGACTTTTGAAAAAAGAAAAAGTGATCGAATCGAGCTGAAAAAAATCACAGATGCTCTCTATATCGTATGTATCGAAATTCGAAGCAAATCCAAACAGTAGCGCTTTTATTAATTCAGAAAAAAAATATTTAAAAATTTAGGCGGACAGGGCGATGATGCGACCCGTTGATTCTCACCATTTGCATCACCACCCTGTCCTGTCATCATAAAAGGAAAATTTGCTATAACTGCCAAGAAACGTTAACCCTCAACATTTCAAGTCAAAAGACCGAAAAATGTGACCACTGTAGGGCGAATCCAACAAACGAAGAATGACAGAAATTCTCGAATTAGTCCTAGTAGACCTTCACAACGTTCGGCTAAGTAGATATGTGTTTTGAATGGTCAATACGAGAATATTGGATTACTAAATGCGAGAATACGGGAATACTAGAAAATCCAAAAAACATAATAGATTTGCCTTTTTCCTCATCGTCCTGTCCTCGAATTTTCAGGAGAGGACAGGTCGATGATGGACAGGTCGATGACGATTCTTCAGTTTTTCTCAAATGTTTCACCTTGTGGCAAGCTTTTTCCCAAATTTGGCATATAACATGAAACTAGTCCGTTCGGTGCACGATAAAAATACCATAAGAAAAAATTGAGTTCAAGTACTCACTTAAAAAAAGTGGACAGGTTTTTGACGATTGTGATTGACCAACCCACGGTCCAGCACACATCTGCTCCCGCTGATGACCACGAGTTGACTGAATTAAAACGAATGGTGGTTTTTCTGGTAACTGAGAAGCGCGCGAATAAAAAAAGCGGCAAAAAAACCCGCTAAAATACAATTGTGACCGCGAAAATTCGAAAAACAATATTGGACAGGTCGATGACGGCGATGCTCCGGACACACATATTTCCATCCAAATACACTTTTCTAGCGGTTCTACATTAATTTTATCGATCAGAAACGCATCTCAGAAATCATACTGATGTAGAAAAATTGAATAAAATCCAAACTCAAAAGCGGAAAGACCTGTAATTAAAGTTTGAAGTTGGGAAGGTCGCATTGGGACAGGACAGGTCGATGACGATTTGACTATATTTAGTTAATTTTCTATTTAAAGGAATAAAGATAACCTAAAAATGGAAAAAAGGGTTCTAGATAAAAACCTATACTACAATTTAAGACCTTCGCCAGCTCCCAAATCCTTATTGGGTCGCCGCAACTGGTCCGGACATCACTTCTGTCCCTTTCTGTGAGAATCACCCATATATGTATGTGTCATTCCAGACGATAACTGTCCGTAGAATTGTGCTAGAAACTTCAAACAAATTTTAAAATGTTAAGGACACCAAACGAAAGTTCAAGTTCGTTGGCCAGCATGATCGGATTACATCTTCGGGTTGAAATTTTCAAAAATGTAGTCAAAAATTTCAAAATAGCCTGTTTTTTGCGATTTGTTGTGCGAAATAATTTTTTCAGCATACTAACATGTGGTATATTCGGAATCAGCGTAAAATTTCCTCTAAGAATATGTCTCAAGTTTTCAAAAATTTCAAAGTTGAAAAATCAGTCAAAAATCGAAATAATGCCTTTCGCTAGTTGTAAAAATCGGTAATATTTGCATGAAACATTGTCCAAATTCAGATTGAACTACCCTTATGGAAGTATCCTTGTATAACCAATCCTAGAACCATGCTGTTTAAAACGTAGGTAGTAGGTGCTTAAAAAAAAAAAAGTAATCACAACTAATGAGTTTACTCTGTGCATGTGTTAATAATTTGATTCCATGTTTGTCTATCAAAATCATAAACTAAAATTTCTCAACACGATCAATTGCGACTGAAATGTCGAAGATTTCTTCAAAAATTCGCTCATGGGGTCATGCTGCATGACTGGACTTTTTATGCTTCTGGTGGTTTTACTGAGAAATGTTTTGGATCCAATTGTTTTCTAATACGAATTTAATTCAACATTTTAAATTTATAGTATAACATAAAATTAAGGGGTGAATAAGATGTTTATATGGCAGCCGAAGGTATCCCCACTAGTAGGTACCAACGTAGTAAGAATTTATGCAATCCCGTTCTCGTGAACAAGTGTCGTGTGAATAAACCATCTCTCTTTATCTGTGACTCCGTTTTTGACATTTTCATGTCTTTGCCCTGGCACATTGCACAAAAAACTGTCACGTAACGTAAATATTTTGACGATTTCCGCTTACAACCGAGTTGTTGCTAGGGATATGGTACTTCGTCGTTTTTCATCCCAAAAAATTCGTTGACCATTCGTTCGAAAGCTCTCGATTTATCCAACCATATTATGTTTACTACTGCGAAGTGCGTGGCCAACAAGCTGAGTTATGAGCAAGGTTATTTGAATAATTGTGTACACTCAGGTGATCATTCTCAATAATTGATATTGTGAACATGATTGCCACCGCTTGTTAATTTCTGATGATTTCATTGAGCTGGTGTTTCGATGATTTGATTCATAGCAGGTGATCCAAATATTGCGAGAACGGTTTGATTTGTGAAGCGGTGGCAGGGTGGCCCCCAAATGGAAACTTTAAAATTCCCTGACATTTCCCTGACTTTTCCCTGACCGAACTTCATATTTTCCTGACAAAAAATATTAAACTCATATATATATATATATATATATATATATATATATATATATATATATATATATATATAGCGTCACCTTTAGTGCTTCCAAAATGAAAATCGTATAATTTAAAAAAGAAAATACAGCCTACTCCAGGAGTAATAATGAAGGTGAAGCATGGGAGAAAGGATACTTTTTAAAGTAATTGAATTTGTGAAAGAACTTACTTAAATAGTTTTTAAAAAATCGCAGTTAGACGAACAGAATGGTTTTGACACACTACATACTTGAGGTAAATAAAATATTCCACAGTAAATTCAGGTAAAAAATAAACTGAGAAGAGCAAAAAACTACAATAAGTTTCAAAACCCAGTTTTGGTATTTTGAATTGAAAAACAGAATAACGAATGCCGAACGGCCACAAGGTTCTTCAAACACTATCGTATCAAAACACTAGATTCTATGACTAGTGACCAGAATAACACAAAATGATAACAATTAACTGGAAGCTCTTAGAAGGAGATGTTTGAAAAACAACTTTTGCAGAACCATAATTATGGTACCTTCACTTTATCTACGTACGTAATGAATAAATGCTTTGTTTTCACATAAAATTGTTATTTCATCACAACTAATTATTTAAAATCGACCATGTGCTGTGCAATGAAGTATTTCATAAGAAAGAATCAGTTCGGTGGACGACAAATTTTCAGTACGTTGAATTCGTTAAAAAGGAGCTTAAAAAGCACCAAAAATGGCAAAAACTGTTAAAAATAGTTAAATTTATATTTTTAGCGGAATATTCTCAAATAAAGTTCATCAACTATAAATTAGAACATACAAAAATTCATGCACAAAAGTTCATTAATATGTGCAAAAAAAAAAAAATTAAAAAAAAAAAATAATAAAAAAATAAAAAATAAAAAAATAATAAAAATAAGTAGGTAACTATAAATAAATAAAAACTGCAGAAAAAGCTAGAAACCCGAAATCATTTTTTGAATAGCGGACCATAATTTAGAATGAGTTTTTTGCCATAAAATGTATATTTAACAACTTCATTGCCCTCAAAGTTCTCAATTTTCAAAACAATTTAACCTAAATGTAATACGACAACATTTACTTTCATACTATTTCATTACTTTTCATAACTTTTCATTTAATATTTTAAGGTCTCTCAATTTGTGATCTGAAGCGATTTGTTGAAGATCAGATTCAAATTTTAATCATTTGTGTTGAAAAAATGAAAAGTTTTTAACAAGGATATTTCTTAGCTATGTGGGTAATTCCAAATTTTCGCCCGACAGCAATAAATGTCTCGCTTTTTTCCACCTACTTCCAATCGGTGCCTTGTTTCCCATCCCACAAAAATCTTTCGTTGGAAAGCTATGAATTTATTACACATGGCTTCACATTTCAATAGGCCAACATGAGAAGTCCTAGCTTATGTACACCAACTCGTTGTTGGGACTCTTACTGGATCAATCCACTACTCTGTTGGGTTTGCTCCCTAGTTCAATAACCTGTTGATTTTTCTCAAATATAGTTTACTAATAGGTGATGTAGTAACCAGGAGAGCCGAAGACATATCCTTGTCACAATGTATCTGAGTGTAGCGTTGATAATCTTTGAACAGTACCACGACTCTTGACAATTATTTTTTTTATTCGTATTACCCATCTATAAAATATTATGTAGTACGACAAAGTACGCCGTTGAAGTTTTATTGTTTAGGAGTTAAAATAAACCTAAAAACACTGCAAATGATTACACAAAGTATTGATTTAAAAAATTCCCTGACATTTTGGTGTTTTTTGCAAAATTCCCTGACATTTCCCTGACTTTTCCCGTCACACAAAATTCCCTGACAATTCCAGGTTTTCCCTGACTTTTCCCGTTGGGGGCCACCCTGGGTGGTTAAATAATTTTAATAGGTAATTTCTATGCTTTACACTCTAGGAAGCTGTAATTTCTTATGTAGCCTCTTTAGGACATTGACTTGACGATGCCCAGGGTCCGGATCAGATGAGTGGCTTTTGAAGCTAGTTTCTGTTTTACACTCTAGGAAGCTGTAATTTCGTATGTAGTCTCTTTAGCACATTTACGTGACGATGCCCAGGGTCCGGATCAGCTGAGTGGCTCTTAGAGCTTGCATACGAGTCTGCAGGGGGGTAGGTGATGTAGCCTGGCTCGAATTCAATGAAGTACCCACGGGTGTCGGAACAATGAGTCAACACGATCGCGAATTCAATTAAGTACCCACGGGTGGGCGGTTTCTCTTATGGCCCATTTAATTGATTTGTACGCCCCGCCGTGCGATGCACGGGTGAGATCTGCCTAGTAATAAATACAATAAGAAAACACACATGAAAATGTCCCAATGTGTTGCAGACTCGTATGCAAGCATTTCAAGCTGCTTTGTCTTTCTTACGATTTTCACGTACAACCAAGCCGTAGCTGGGGAAATAAAACTTCTTTAGTGTTTATGGGACCAAAATCGTTCTCCATTTGTTGGAAAGCTCTCGATTTATCACGCATTTCTTTCGTACTTTTAACTTGGAGTAATAAATCAGCATTCCTAGACACTACAATGGCTTAGAGGTCATGAAATGTCGTGGTAAAATGAGAGCATTCCAAAAAGTGGCGAACGTTTCTTTTTTTTTAAAGGTTTAAGCCGCTCCTCAACCAGTAGTGTCATTAGTGGCATTGCACAAGGTGTCTACAGGAAGCTCGAAGGGGGGAAAAAAGGGTACAGTGATGGACCACTGTTTAGCCCCTCAAGTGGATTTAAAAAAGTCCAGTCATGCAGCATGACCCCATGAGCGAATTTTTGAAGAATATTACCGATTTTTACAACCAGCGAACGGCATTATTTCGATTTTTGACTGATCTTTCAACTTTGAAATTTTTGAAAACTTGATACATATTCTTATAGGAAATTTTACGCTGATTCCGAATATACCACATGTTAGTATGCTGAAACAATTATTTCGCACGACAAATCGCAAAAAACAGGCTATTTTGAAATTTTTGACTACATTTTTGAAAATTTCAACCCGAAGATGTAATCCGATCAAGCTGGCCAACGAACTTGAACTTACGTTTTGTGCCCTTAACATTTTAAAATTTGTTTGAAGTTTCTAGCACAATTCTACGGACAGTTATCGTCTGGAATGACACATACATACATAAAAAAATGCGTTAAACTTCAGAATATGATTCAGAATAGCCTGAAACGGATTTCTGCATAATTTTTTTTCAAAAATTCACATTCTACAAATTTTGAGGCGAGAGCAATAGCTTAATTTTCTTCAAAAATTCGCTAAAATAAATAAAATAAAATAAAATAATACAACTAAGACTAGATGTAAAATAGGCTAATACCTATATACGTGCTACTACTCGTACAACCATTAAAAAGTGAAATAAAACTATGGCTATATAAATATATCACAGATCAGATATCACAGCTCGTAGTAGAGCACAGTGGCTCTCAGGTACAACAGGGATCAGTCCTTGTCTGGTCCAGATAATACATCAATCCATTGAGGGGGCTGATGCTGGACTCGGAGGTCCACAAAGGCTGTACTGTCCTCCTGAAAGTGGCGGATGGACAGATCACCCCCACATAAAACGGAAGTTAGTGAAAAACGTTGTCTATTTCCACGAAAAATAAAGAGTTACAATGTTAAATCGATTTCGACGGTTAGGCCATCTATCTATTCCAATGAGTGAACAAAATTTATCAAAAGAAAAATCCATTATCAAAAGCATAGCGGCTAGTAACGGATATGGAGGAGATCTCGTTGATACCATATGGGATAAGGTTCTTAGGAAAAAGAGTAGGGAAAAAGTTTCCAATCTGGCTCGGGAAGATGTAACTTTAGAAGAAAAGCAATGGATAAGTTTACCTTATTATGGGAAAATTTCTGATAAAATTGGCAAAATTCTATCATCGAGAGGTTATAAAGTAGGTTTTAAAAATAAAAATAGTCTTAAAGCATTACTAGGATCCGTTAAGGATAAAATTAGTGTGCAGGATAAAAGTGGAGTTTATAAATTAAAATGTTCTTGTGGCTACGAATATTGCGGTCAGACTGGTAGGAAATTTAGGGAAAGAATAGACGAGCATATGGAGGATTTCAGGGAAAATAAGGGTAAGTCTACATTTGCAAAACATCTTAAGGAATCTAATCATAGTTACAATTTTGATTTGACAGACAGACAGTCTGTAGAATTTCTTCATTTTTGCCCAAAGGGAGGTATGTTGAATGTACTTGAAAAATTCGAAATTATCAAAAGGGACAGGTCTGGTAAATGTTTAAATGAGGATATACCTCAATATATTTCACCACTGATAGGTCCATTTCTGTAAACCTTGGAATTATCCCTTCACACTGTTGAAACCCTATTTAGTTATTTCCCCCCTTTCACTTCATCTGATTAGCTATAATCCCCTTTCACTTTGTATGCACTTGATTGGTTGTACCTCCTGCCCCTTTCTTTTCTCTCGACCAATGGGATTCAATCTCCCTTTCACTTTGTATGCACTTGATTGGTTGTACCTCCTGCCCCTTTCCTTTCTCTCGACCAATGGGATTCAATCTCCCTTCACCTGTCTCTATATAAGCTGTGTCCTTTCTAATGTGTCTTCAGTTATTGTTTGTTACTGATGATGGCCTAACCGTCGAAATCGATTTAACATTGTAACTCTTCATTTTTCGTGGAAATAGACAACGTTTTTCACTAACTTCCGTTTTATAATGGGTTTCCACAACTTCGTCGCGAGTGATTTAGTTCGTATCACCCCCACACTTACCACACTCAACATCTCGAGCTTCTGCACTAAGCAGGTGTCTGTGAGTAAGATGGGGATGGCCAGTGGCAACCCGGTTGATTTACTGTTATTTTTCAATCTCTATTATTAATAAGAATGAAACTCCGTCTGTTTGTCTGTTTGTTTGTCTGTCTGTCGTGTCTATGCACGGCCAAACGGCTGAGTGGGGGGAGTGTACGAGTGGGGGGATCTTCTTGAGATTTTCCAAAAGTGGGAGCGAGCGAATTTAAAATTGTTTAATCCCACCCGAACCATGGGCCGTAGGGCGGGAGGGGGGTCGAAGTAAGAATTAATGTGCGCTTTTTCCACTTCCCCGCTTCCCCTACCCCTCTAAACGGCCGTTGACAATTCCGGAAAAATACGGGTTTCGTAGGTTTTCCTACGAGGAAGACGACGGCGCGATCGGATCGCGAAAAAAGTATCGGGAAATGCGTTAAAAAAATGCGAGAGTACGGACCCGTTTTCTCGAAAAGTCCGCCGAAAAACTTGGTTTTTTCCGATTAAAATATACCCCATAAAGGTACGTTTTTCGGAACGGTTTTCGCGGGCGAAATACAGCTTTGGGTCCGCCGAATCTGAATCCGAAATCGGATCTCGAAAAAAGTGACGTTAAGTCGGTCAAATCGCGAGCGGAAGCGAGAAGAAGCGTTTAACATCAGAAATTAATTTTGCCGTGTTCGCGAGAAGGCTCTACGAAGTCAGGGGTTCGATGAGGCGGGGCTTGCACCTGACGAAAACGGGTTGCGAGCAGGTACACGCACTTACGTCTTGAAGGGTATACAGGTATACCTTGCGAGCGAAGCGAGAGCCATGTCAACAGAATAAATTCGGATTTTTTCCTACAAATATACAGCAATACCTTGCGAGCGAAGCGAGCAACATTCCCTACATGCCACACTTTGCGAGCGAAGCGAGCAATATTCCCTACATGCCACACTTTGCGAGCGAAGCGAGCAATTGAATGGGGGGTCCGGGGGGCTTGCCCCCCGGCTGGACGTGGAGGCGAGCGTAGCGAGCCGGAGCGGCTAGTAATCATATAATTCTTTCTTGTCGGTAAGAATGATGTTTTGATGTTTCGGCGTATTCATATACAGGGTGAGTCTCTCGCAAATGCAAAAAAAAAAAAGTGGGTAAAACATCATTAAAAATGGAGTAAAATGCCGCCAACTGCATATTTTTATCTCAGTCCGTTCTCGAGATATGATTTTTTAAAGGTTTTTTCAGGAAAACCGTGTTTTTTTCCTTTTAAACTCAACTTTCTTCACTTTACTTCATTTAATTTTAATTTTTGACCACATTTTCGGAATCAGTACTAAATTTACTATAAGAATAGTGTACTTGGGTTTTTGGAAAGTACCATCCAAAGGCCCTCACATCAGCTCAAACATTGACGATTTTGAAAAAATAATATTTCTGAAAATCTTTAAAACTTTACTACTCTTTTAAAAAGAATCCTCGAAACTGGCAAATCTCATGAAAACTGCTTCATCTAATATGCTTTCCAACGGTATTATCAATTTTACTTTTATTTTGTTATTTAGGGGAGAAAATAATATTTTAATGTTAAAAAATGTAATGTTAAAAAATGTGGGTTTTTCAATGAAATTGTTGGTTTTCTCGAAAGATGACCCTCCATGAACCAACGAGTATGGGGTCGGTTTCTATGTATTTTTTTTCGCTGGATCGAATGGAAACTCTTGCAGATCTCTCAACTACGTTATAATCGAGTTTTACACTTTAATTAACTAGTTTTACCCCATAACACACATACATTTAATCGTAACAAACAAACTAAACATTTGCGATTTTAAGTGTAAAACTCGGTTATAACGGAGTTGGAGAGATCTACAAATGTTACCACTCGATACAGCGTGAAAAAATACATAGAAACCGACCCCATACTCGTAGGTTCATGGAGAGTCATCTTTCGAGAAAACCAACGATTTCATTGAAAAACCCACATTTTTTAACATTAAAACATCATTTTCTCCACTAAATAACAAAATAAAAGTAAACTTGATTATACCGTTGGAAAGCATATTAGATGAAGCAGTTTTCATGAAATTTGCCAGTTTCTAGGATTCTTTTTAAAAAAGTAATAAAGTTTTAAAGATTTTCAGAAATATTATTTTTTCAAAATCGTCAATGTTTGAGCTGATGTGAGGGCCTTTGGATGGTACTTTTTGAGAACTCAAGTACACTATTCTTATAGTAAATTCAATGCTGATTCCGAAAATGTGGTCAAAAATTAAAATTAAATGAAGTAAAGTGAAGAAAGTTGAGTTTAAAAGGAAAAAACACGGTTTTCCTGAAAAAACCTTCAAAAAATCATATCTCAAGAACGGATTGAGATAAAAATATGCAGTTGGCGGCATTTTACTCCATTTTTGATGTAGTTTCACCCAATTTTTTTTGCAGTTGCGAGAGACTCACCCTGTATATATATCTACTTAATGTTGACGAAGGCAAACTCATCGGATGGTCTTAATGCATCGGACTTCGATAATGCATGAATGAAAAATAGATTGATATTTATTGAATTTGGCCGTATTTTGAAATCAAAATAATTCATTTGAATTTTTCGGAATAAACGCATGCTCTCATTCATTCTGTACACGTCACCGAGCTAACCTGATCATTGAGCGAAAGCCAATTTTAGAACTTCAAGTGAGAAACGTGAAATTCATTGGGGCAAAATTGTTTAATGGTCTGCCTCTGAAATATGGGTCCTCATTAGTCACGTCCACACGAATTTTGAATGCGCAATTTATAAAACATTAGATATTCTTTTTTTTAGTTTATGTGCCATAGCAAAGACATAAAATGTCAATAATAATAATAATGTAAGTCTTACCTTTTGGTGGTTGTCGAAACAGTTCTTCCAACAATTCTGGGAAGCGTTTGAAATCCACCCAATTTATTAAAATTCATTGGGGCAAAATTGTTTAATGGTCTGCCTCTGAAATATGGGTCCTCATTAGTCACGTCCACACGAATTTTGAATGCGCAATTTATAAAACATTAGATATTCTTTTTTTTAGTTTATGTGCCATAGCAAAGACATAAAATGTCAATAATAATAATAATGTAAGTCTTACCTTTTGGTGGTTGTCGAAACAGTTCTTCCAACAATTCTGGGAAGCGTTTGAAATCCACCCAATTTATCACAATTTTTCCTGAAAAATTAAAAGCCTGTTTAAATGACAAGAGAAAATGTTTGTCTGATATTTTAAATTTTTAGTCATACTCATAGTAAAAGTATTATATGATTATTTCAAGTGACGGTACACACAACTTAAGATTTTTACAACAGAATCGAGAATACTGGTGATGTGAGACCAATCAAATTACTACTTGCACAAGAAAATTATTCTTTTTTTTAGTTCATGTGCCATAGCAAAGACATAAAATGTCAATAATAATAATAATGTAAGTCTTACCTTTTGGTGGTTGTCGAAACAGTTCTTCCAACAATTCTGGGAAGCGTTTGAAATCCACCCAATTTATTAAAATTCATTGGGGCAAAATTGTTTAATGGTCTGCCTCTGAAATATGGGTCCTCATTAGTCACGTCCACACGAATTTTGAATGCGCAATTTATAAAACATTAGATATTCTTTTTTTTAGTTTATGTGCCATAGCAAAGACATAAAATGTCAATAATAATAATAATGTAAGTCTTACCTTTTGGTGGTTGTTGCAACAGTTCTTCCAACAATTCTGGGAAGCGTTTGAAATCCACCCAATTTATCACAATTTTTCCTGAAAACGTAAAAGCCTGTTTAAATGACAAGAGAAAATGTTTGTCTGATATTTTAAATTTTTAGTCATACTCATAGTAAAAGTATTATATGATTATTTCAAGTGACGGTACACACAACTTAAGATTTTTACAACAGAATCGAGAATACTGGTGATGTGAGACCAATCAAATTACTACTTGCACAAGAAAATTATTCTTTTTTTTAGTTCATGTGCCATAGCAAAGACATAAAATGTCAATAATAATAATAATGTAAGTCTTACCTTTTGGTGGTTGTCGAAACAGTTCTTCCAACAATTCTGGGAAGCGTTTGAAATCCACCCAATTTATTAAAATTCATTGGGGCAAAATTGTTTAATGGTCTGCCTCTGAAATATGGGTCCTCATTAGTCACGTCCACACGAATTTTGAATGCGCAATTTATAAAACATTAGATATTCTTTTTTTTAGTTTATGTGCCATAGCAAAGACATAAAATGTCAATAATAATAATAATGTAAGTCTTACCTTTTGGTGGTTGTCGAAACAGTTCTTCCAACAATTCTGGGAAGCGTTTGAAATCCACCCAATTTATTAAAATTCATTGGGGCAAAATTGTTTAATGGTCTGCCTCTGAAATATGGGCCCTCATTAGTCACGTCCACACGAATTTTGAATGCGCAATTTATAAAACATTAGATATTCTTTTTTTTAGTTTATGTGCCATAGCAAAGACATAAAATGTCAATAATAATAATAATAATGTAAGTCTTACCTTTTGGTGGTTGTCGAAACAGTTCTTCCAACAATTCTGGGAAGCGTTTGAAATCCACCCAATTTATTAAAATTCATTGGGGCAAAATTGTTTAATGGTCTGCCTCTGAAATATGGGTCCTCATTAGTCACGTCCACACGAATTTTGAATGCGCAATTTATAAAACATTAGATATTCTTTTTTTTTAGTTTATGTGCCATAGCAAAGACATAAAATGTCAATAATAATAATAATGTAAGTCTTACCTTTTGGTGGTTGTCGAAACAGTTCTTCCAACAATTCTGGGAAGCGTTTGAAATCCACCCAATTTATTAAAATTCATTGGGGCAAAATTGTTTAATGGTCTGCCTCTGAAATATGGGTCCTCATTAGTCACGTCCACACGAATTTTGAATGCGCAATTTATAAGACATTAGATATTCTTTTTTTTTAGTTTATGTGCCATAGCAAAGACATAAAATGTCAATAATAATAATAATGTAAGTCTTACCTTTTGGTGGTTGTCGAAACAGTTCTTCCAACAATTCTGGGAAGCGTTTGAAATCCACCCAATTTATTAAAATTCATTGGGGCAAAATTGTTTAATGGTCTGCCTCTGAAATATGGGTCCTCATTAGTCACGTCCACACGAATTTTGAATGCGCAATTTATAAAACATTAGATATTCTTTTTTTTAGTTTATGTGCCATAGCTAAGACATAAAATGTCAATAATAATAATAATGTAAGTCTTACCTTTTGGTGGTTGTCGAAACAGTTCTTCCAACAATTCTGGGAAGCGTTTGAAATCCACCCAATTTATTAAAATTCATTGGGGCAAAATTGTTTAATGGTCTGCCTCTGAAATATGGGTCCTCATTAGTCACGTCCACACGAATTTTGAATGCGCAATTTATAAAACATTAGATATTCTTTTTTTTAGTTTATTTGCCATAGCAAAGACATAAAATGTCAATAATAATAATAATAATAATGTAAGTCTTACCTATCGGTGGTTTCGTCGAAAACATGTCGAAACAGTTCTTCCAACAATTCTGGGAAGCGTTTGAAATCCACCCAATTTATCACAATTTTTCCTGAAAACGTAAAAGCCTGTTTAAATGACAAGAGAAAATGTTTGTCTGATATTTTAAATTTTTAGTCATACTCAAAGTAAAAGTATTATATGATTATTTCAAGTGACGGTACACACAACTCAAGATTTTTACAACAGAATCGAGAATACTGGTGATGTGAGACCAATCAAATTACTACTTGCACAAGAAAATTATTCTTTTTTTTAGTTTATGTGCCATAGCAAAGACATAAAATGTCAATAATAATAATAATGTAAGTCTTACCTTTTGGTGGTTGTCGAAAACATGTCGATACAGTTATTCCAACAATCCTGGGAAGCGTTTGAAATCCACCCAATTTATCACGATTTTTCCTGAAAAATTAAAAGCCTGTTTAAATGACAAGAGAAAATGTTTGTCTGATATTTTAAATTTTTAGTCATACTCATAGTAAAAGTATTATATGATTATTTCAAGTGACGGTACACACAACTCAAGATTTTTACAACAGAATCGAGAATACTGGTGATGTGAGACCAATCAAATTACTACTTGCACAAGAAAATTATTCTTTTTTTTAGTTTATGTGCCATAGTAAAGACATGAAATGTCAATAATAATAATAATGTAAGTCTTACCTTTTGGTGGTTGTCGAAACAGTTCTTCCAACAATTCTGGGAAGCGTTTGAAATCCACCCAATTTATTACAATTTTTCCTGAAAAATTAAAAGCCTGTTTAAATGACAAGAGAAAATGTTTGTCTGATATTTTAAATTTTTAGTCATACTCATAGTAAAAGTATTATATGATTATTTCAAGTGACGGTACACACAACTCAAGATTTTTACAACAGAATCGAGAATACTGGTGATGTGAGACCAATCAAATTACTACTTGCACAAGAAAATTATTCTTTTTTTTTTAGTTTATGTGCCCTAGCAAAGACATAAAATGTCAATAATAATAATAATGTAAGTCTTACCTTTTGGTGGTTGTCGAAAACATGTCGAAACAGTTGTTCTTCCAACAATTCTGGGAAGCGTTTGAAATCCACCCAATTTATCACAATTTTTCCTGAAAACGTAAAAGCCTGTTTAAATGACAAGAGAAAATGTTTGTCTGATATTTTAAATTTTTAGTCATACTCAAAGTAAAAGTATTATATGATTATTTCAAGTGACGGTACACACAACTCAAGATTTTTACAACAGAATCGAGAATACTGGTGATGTGAGACCAATCAAATTACTGCTTGCACAAGAAAATTAATATGAAACTTGAATGTAATTAAGAGTAGCAGAAGTAGATTGTGTATCAGATTTTTGATAGTTCATCAATGGTTTTCAGATGTCCCTATCAATTATCATCACTAAACAATCAAATCAATATCAGTGGAAACCGCTACACAAAAATATTAAGAGGAAATAGTATTTTACTACTTTTTATTTGAGAAACATCACTGTACGAATTATCAGCATATTTTGAAACTGGTTCAGAACATTTTTTTCACCAGACCAATAACATAATTTGGTCTGCCATAACGTTCAGGAGGGTTTTTAAGAATAGAAGAAGATTAAGATTTATGGCAGTTCATCAAGGCATTACAGATGTCCTTATCAATTATCATCACAACTCATTCATTCAACCCTCAGAAGCTTTGCGAGATACATGTTAATAAACTAGCATCACTTCTAATTAACTACAGGTGCTATTACTGGTTATTTCAAGTGGCGGTTGGGGAGACTCCTAAAGGTGCCCACACACTTGGGGAATCTGGATGGGAAACGGTTGCAGGAGGACTTGGGCCAGGAAGCGGACGAAGACGCCAATATCACTCTCAGAGCAAAAAACGCTACGTCCTGGCAACGGATGTTTCCCAACCTTTACCTGCAGGATGGCTGCCACAGTTGAGGTAAATTAGGCACATAAATGCCCTGTCCAATTCCTGCCCAGTGTGCGGGGACCTTTAGGAGTCTCTCCAACCGCCACTTGAAATAATCGGGAATAGCACCTGCGAAACCCGCACTTCCATAACGAGGAAGCACTCTCCCGGGTGAAACTAATAAAGCATAATCAGATACACAATTTCACCATAAAGTTAATTAGCGTCATAGTCTGAAGACCGTCGTGTAAGGTATCATCATTTAATGCTTTCCACGATACGTCTGATTCCTTTCCCAAACTCCTTTGTACAGTGTCCAGAGCTCCTAGTGAATGGACAGAGTGGAGGAGCAATGAGAAACGAGCAAAGCGTCGAAATCAAACACAATTCTGGGAAAACAGGTATTATGGGATCAAAAAGATCCCAAATACCATAATTGGTTTAAATTAGATAATAATTATTAGGGTCTGATGAAGGAGCAGTTGAAATGACCCGCAAGTAATTTTATCTTATATTACCTAACGCTTTTCTAGAGAAATAGATGATCTACCCGTAATATGTATGTTGTCAAAAATTATCAGGATAAGGGTCAAAACTAATAAAAGTCCTTATCGCCGATCTTTCGGTTTATACAGGGTGCGGCAGTGAGGACGGACGGTTTTAAAAAAATCATAAAATAGTTAATTTTCACTCAAAAACAAATTTATTGATGCAATCAGGTTCGCAAGGAAATAGCATTTGAGACAGTCAAGTGTGAAAAATCACATCAGGCATGCGGTGGCCGAAATTGTTGATGCAGTGCTGGAGGCGTTCTTGGAAGTTCGTTTAGACTCTCTCCAACATAACCCTAAGTCATAATGATCACCAACTTCTTTTTCCCTGAATTATGACGGCGACGTGTTCCAACCCGACGTGTGTGGTTCCAGCAGGATGGGGCGACCGCCAACACAGCCAGAGCATCAATGGACGATATTCGCCCTCTCTTCCCTGGTCGCCTTATTTCCAGGTTTAGCGATGTTCATTGGCCTCCTCGGTCCCTAGATTTATCCATATGCGATTTTTTCTTATGGGGACACCTCAAGGCTTAGAGTACACGAGAACAAGCCTCGAACTCTGGACGAATTGAAGGACGCAATTCGCGTGGAAGTCGCCCAAGTTGAGAGAGTATGTTGGAGATAACACCCAAGAACACCTCCAGTACTGCATAAACAATTTCGGCCACCACATGCCTGATGTGATTTTTCACACTTGACTGTCTCAAATGCTATTTCCTTGCGAACCTGATTGCATCAATAAATTTGTTTTTGAGTGAAAATTGACTATTTTATGATTTTTTAAAAATAGTCCGTCCTCACTGCCGCACCCTGTATAAAACCATCACCAAGGCTCAAGAATCGTCTATGGTGTCAAAATATAGGACACGGAGAGTTAAATGTCAAAACAACAAAAAGAACTGGTTGCAGTTGAGGCTGACAACAGTTGGCACATAAATAGGACTCAAAAACTAAAGGCAAAAATTGAAATAAACTGCTGGCAGGCATACAGAGCTAGCAGCAGTGCTTTTTCAATTTTAGCGTTTAGTTTTTGAGTCCTATTTATGTGTAAACCGTCGTCAGCCTCAACTGCAACCAGTTCTTGTTTGTGTTATGACATTTAACTAACAATCCATGACCGTGACCTGTCCTATATTTTGACACCATAGAAGATTCTTGAGCCCTGATGATGGTTTTATATAAACCGAAAGCTCGCCGATAAAGACTTTTATACTTTTTGACCTTTATCCTGATAAATTTTTTTCTGGCTATTTATTTATTTATTTTAACCATGGTTTAGAGTAGCTTTGGTCTATCATTTTCAATAAGGTACCTTAGTAACTAAGAAAGCAATGATCCCCCCTCCCCCCTCAAAATTTGATTAATTACGTTTCAAAGTAAATTCCAAAAAATAAAAAAATCTGTCCGCGCACCGGTTTTTTCCCCACCCCAAATCATTGGGCCGATTTTCATGAAACTTGGCTCAAAGAATCCTGCATGTCAGAAATGCCACATTTTTTAATGATGGGTTCGAAAGGGTTGGAGAAAACTGAGTAAACTCTTGGTCGTCTCCAAGCTCGTTTCTCACTCAAGCTTGGCGACAGCTCTCTGCACGCACTCTATCCGTACACTAAGTAATCATCAAAAACTACTAATACTAATTATAAGTTGGCGGATTTCCAATCCAGTCAAAAGATGTTCCAGTATACAGGGTGAGTCTCTCGCAAATGCAAAAAAAAATTTGGGTAAAACTACATCAAAAATAGAGTAAAATGCCGCCAACTGCATATTTTTATCTCAATCCGTTCTCGAGATATGATTTTTTAAAGGTTTTTTCAGGAAAACCGTGTTTTTTTCCTTTTAAACTCAACTTTCTTCACTTTACTTCATTTAATTTTAATTTTTGACCACATTTTCGGAATCAGCACTAAATTTACTATAAGAATAGTGAACTTGGGTTTTTGAAAAGTACCATCCAAAGGCCCTCACATCAGCTCAAACATTGACGATTTTGAAAAAATAATATTTCTGAAAATCTTTAAAACTTTACTACTCTTTTAAAAAGAATCCTGGAAACTGGCAAATCTCATGAAAACTGCTTCATCTAATATGCTTTCAAACGGTATTATCAATTTTACTTTTATTTTGTTATTTAGGGGAGAAAATAATATTTTAATGTTAAAAAATGTGGGTTTTTCAATGAAATTGTTGGTTTTCTCGAAAGATGACCCTCCATGAACCAACGAGTATGGGGTCGGTTTCTATGTATTTTTTCACGCTGTATCGAGTGGTAACATTTGTAGATCTCTCCAACTCCGTTATAACCGCGTTTTACAGTTAAAATCGCAAATGTTTAGTTTGTTTGTTACGATTAAATGTATGTGTGTTATGGGGTAAAACTAGTTAATTAAAGTGTAAAACTCGATTATAACGTAGTTGAGAGATCTGCAAGAGTTTCCATTCGATCCAGCGAGAAAAAATACATAGAAAACGACCCCATACTCGTTGGTTCATAGAGGGTGACCTTTCGAGAAAACCAACAATTTCATTGAAAAACCCACATTTTTTAACATTAAAATATTATTTTCTCCACTAAATAACAAAATAAAAGTAAAATTGATAATACCGTTGGAAAGCATATTAGATGAAGCAGTTTTCATGAGATTTGCCAGTTTCCAGGATTCTTTTTAAAAGAGTTGTAAAGTTTTAAAGATTTTCAGAAATATTATTTTTTCAAAATCGTCAATGTTTGAGCTGATGTGAGGGCCTTTGGATGGTACTTTTCAAAAACCCAAGTTCACTATTCTTATAGTAAATTTAGTGCTGATTCCGAAAATGTGGTCAAAAATTAAAATTAAATGAAGTAAAGTGAAGAAAGTTGAGTTTAAAAGGAAAAAAACACGGTTTTCCTGAAAAAACCTTTAAAAAATCATATCTCGAGAACGGATTGAGATAAAAATATGCAGTTGGCGGCATTTTACTCCATTTTTGATGTCGTTTTACCCAATTTTTTTTTTTGCATTTGCGAGAGACTCACCCTGTATATAAGTAAAACCGTGATTAAATAAGATAACTGTGGTAAAACGTATCACAATATATCCAAAAACATTACTTATAGGGTAAAATGAATATGGGACCAACATTCTTTGTTTAGTAATAGTAGAAGGGAGATCAGATTTGTGATAGTTCATATAAATCAGCTGAAGGCTGTATTAGTGCAGTTTATAATGTATAGCTGTAACTATCTTTAGACACTTTGAGAGCTCCTTATGCCCACGGAAGCATAATCAGATACACAACCTCACCATCATTATTGCGTCGAGGTCTGAAGACCGTCGTGTAAGTTATCATCATTTTATGCTTCTGTATTCACTTTCCTTCCCCAGCTCTCAAAGGTCAGGAGCTCTTAACTATTTGAAGACTACTTGCTGACAAAAATTAGCATGACAAAATATAATCCCATATGTGTAGAAGTAGAAGAGAATGGTAAATCAGATTTGTGATAGTTCATCAATGGTCTACAGATGTCCCTATCAAAAATATCATCACGACACATTCAATCTACTACGACAGTGGACATCATCCCTCTATGGGTTCAAGAGATAATATAAATTGAAGAACAGAACTACAGGTTGTTTGTCATGTTTTCAACATGAGTTTGTGGTTACAGTATCAAGCAAAGAATAGAATTACTAAGGTAATTCTAATGCCAATGAATTTATAGGTATCCATCCAAAGAAATCAGATTTGAAGTAACACTGATAAAATGCATTCTACAATACTCAGAACGGCATAATCAGATACACAATTTCACCACAGAGTTGTTAAGCGTCATGGTCTGAAGACCGTCGTGTAAGATATCCTCATTTTATGCTGGTCAAAAGAAAGCTAAGAGCTCGCGGTTCAAATCCATAGAGAGAATATGGATAAATGTGTGAGAATTACCTAACTATGCATCAGATTTATGATAATTCATCAATTGTTTGCAGATGTACCTATTGATATCATCACAACGTAATAATTTTACTACACACGCCTAAGAGTAAAACACCAATGAAAATGAAGCTATTTTGGAAGAAATGGGGCTCCGAACTAACAAGGTCCACCGCTAGGAGCGCAGTGCCTTGAAGAAAATGGTCGTTGACATGATTTTCCCCTTGTCGGTTCAATTAATTAAATTAAATTATTAAAATAAAGAAGAAAAAACTTAAATCCGCCATGACTGCCCTTATAGGCAACAAAAGAATAGCAAAGCGGTAAGGTCTCTCAAGCCTCTCATGTAATGATTAATTAAGAGGAATTAATGCATCATTTCATTCTCATGCGAAAATTCGCTAATACACTACATGAGTTGAGATGTTCTGATTTTATACTCATGATGATCAAACCGAATGTTATATAGCAATGAATTGTGTATGTATTGTGCATGTCATATAGTAATAGATGTGTTTATTATATTTGAAACTGATACTCACTTTATAAGATGTGCGAAGGTAGGCGTTCCATCTGCGCCACCAAGAAAGTCAGTTCACATTGCAGGTTTTTCAGTCACCCAGCATCGAGGTAATCTGAGAATAAAACAGCGTTGCTTAGTTCATTAGGTAAAAGATTCCTCCATAAACTCATTCATGGCGATTCCATACCACACATTATTTAAGTATAAAATAATAGAGACGAGACAAAGATTTATATCGTTCACTTCGACATACACTTCTCACACTTGTGCATGGGAGTAAGCTCTAGACTTCAGATACCTACACCTAGGTACCCAAATGTTGATAAGTGCAGTAGAACTGAATAAACTACCCTAGATTTAATAGTCTAGAATTGACTCTCACTTTTTAATCCTTTAGGTAGATATGTAGTTTTCAGACCAATGAGGTTACAAAAGGTTTTGATCATATTTATTTATTGATATATGCGACAGGTACAACATAGGTCGTAGATGACCTTCATAGTGTTGCACTAAATGAAATGATCCAGTCAAATAAACATAGGTGGCATAATCTTATTTAAAATGTAGTAAACGATTACTTAAATGGTAAGTTTGTATACAAAAATTAAATGAAAATTCCAAATTAATAGTTGACCTATACAGGGTGAGTCTCTCGCAAATGCAAAAAAAAAATTGGGTAAAACTTCATCAAAAATGGAGTTAAATGCCGCCAACTGCATATTTTTATCTCAATCCGTTCTCGAGATATAATTTTTTAAAGGTTTTTTCAGGAAAACCGTGTTTTTTTCCTTTTAAACTCAACTTTCTTCACTTTACTTCATTTAATTTTATTTTTTGACCACATTTTCGGAATCAGCACTAAATTTACTATAAGAAAAGTGTACTTGGGTTATTGAAAAGTACCATCCAAAGGCCCTCACATCAGCTCAAACATTGACGATTTTGAACAAATAATATTTCTGAAAATCTTTAAAACTTTACTACTTTTTTAAAAAGAATCCTAGAAACTGGCAAATCTCATGAAAGCTGCTTCGTCTAATAGTCTTTCCAACGGTATAATCAAGTTTACTTTTATTTTGTTATTTAGTGGAGAAAATGATGTTTTAATGTTAAAAAATGTGGGGTTTTCAATGAAATCGTTGGTTTTCTCGAAAGATGACCCTCCATGAACCTACGAGTATGGGGTCGGTTTCTATGTATTTTTTCACGCTGTATCGAGTGGTAACATTTGTAGATCTCTCCAACTCCGTTATAACCGAGTTTTACACTTAAAATCGCAAATGTTTAGTTTGTTTGTTACGATTAAATGTATGTGTGTTATGCGGTAAAACTAGTTAATTAAAGTGTAAAAATCGATTATAACGTAGTTGAGATATCTGCAAGAGTATACATTCGATCCAGCGAGAAAAAATACATAGAAACCGACCCCATACTCGTTGGTTCATGGAGGGTCATCTTTCGAGAAAACCAACAATTTCATTGAAAAACCCACATTTTTTAACATTAAAATATTATTTTCTCCCCTAAATAACAAAATAAAAGTAAAATTGATAATACCGTTGGAAAGCATATTAGATGAAGCAGTTTTCATGGGATTTGCCAGTTTCCAGGATTCTTTTTAAAAGAGTAGAAAAGTTTTAAAGATTTTGAGAAATATTATTTTTTCAAAATCGTCAATGTTTGAGCTGATGTGAGGGCCTTTGGATGGTACTTTTCAATAACCCAAGTACACTATTCTTATAGTAAATTTAGTGCTGATTCCGAAAATGTGGTCAAAAAATAAAATTAAATGAAGTAAAGTGAAGAAAGTTGAGTTTAAAAGGAAAAAAACACGGTTTTCCTGAAAAAACCTTTAAAAAATCATATCTTGAGAACGGATTGAGATAAAAATATGCAGTTGGCGGCATTTTACTCCATTTTTGATGTAGTTTTACCCAAATTTTTTTTTGCATTTGCGAGAGACTCACCCTGTATATTATTGGTGTATAAATGTACACAAAGACGTTTTACAATATTATTACTATAAAGAGTATACCTGAACAACAATCCGAAAACCAAATTAAACCTTGTTCAATGTTGCTTAAGCGAGATTCCACTGAAAAACAATTTTTTCAACGGGAGCAATGCCAAGCTTTTGATGTTACCCATAAGTAGAAGGACGTAATTCATCACGAAAATCACGTCCACAGAAAATTATGGGTTAAAAAGAAAGAAGGTACACGACTTAGTGACTAACTGAGCTACATGATTGGGTAATTGTATACATTTTATGGCACCACCTCCAATCGTTTTCATACTAACATATGATGTAGTGGAAAGGTATAAAATATAAAGAGATAGTAGTATTTGAATGCGGGAAACACGTTCAATTTATCAATATATGAAGTACATGGAGCAAAACCCAGATGGAATGTCTCATTCCCACTTGGGGAACACACCTCAGTGTTCCAGACAGAAATAGTGGCAATCGAGGCCGCAGCTGCGGAGAGCATTAAGGCCGTATCACACTACCATTTTTTCCGCATTTTTTCTGCGTTTTTAACACAAAAACGTGAAGAAGAAGTGCGTTTTTCCAAGGTCAGCTTTTTCGACCATTGCGCATCCTGGCGGAGCGTTTTTAAACTCACTTGGGAAAATTAGAACACGTTCTAATTTTTACCTTGACGCAAGAAAAATGCTAAACATAACCCTTGGGGAGGTTACAATTCAATGAAAAACCCCTAGGAGCCCTAACCTGACAGATTTAATAAAAACGCATTCCGCCAGAATGCGCTGTTTTTGCAGTTATTCCTCTTCAATATTCACTACTGACCTTGAAGAAATGCAGTTTGCCTTCTTCACGTTTCAGCGTTTAAAACGCAGAAAAAATGCGGAAAAAATGCTAGTGTGATACGGTTTAGGAGGGGGCACCATAGTGCCCACGTCCGTATCCTCTTTGACAGCCAAGCCTCGATAAAAGCATTAATGGCCTCAACCATCTCTTCACGGGTGGTCTGGTGTTGTATGCAAACCCTCAACGCCCTAGCGAAACACAACCGGGTTTACCTGGAGTGGGTGCCAGGGCATAAAGGTATTGCTGGTAATGAAAAGGCGGATGAGTTCGCAAGAAGAGGCTCCCAAACCCCTTTTGTAGGGCCTGAGCCAGCAGTTGTCCTACCGAAAACCACCATCAGAAGGATCATCAACATGGGGGTTGACGTGACTACATGGAAGAAGACTCTGTTTTAAAGGGATCCTATATCCAAATAGTCTATTCGTCGACTTCCAGGCTCGATATCTGATCACTGATTTATTTAGAATTGGATCTAGGTATGTTTTAGATTATTGTACTTGTTTTAGCGAATTTTTGAAGAAAATTAAGCTATTGCTCTCGCCTCAAAATTTGTAGAATGTGAATTTTTGAAAACATTTTATGCAGAAATCCGTTTCAGGCTATTCTGAATCATATTCTGAAGTTTAACGCATTTTTTTTTTTATGTATGTATGTATGTATATATGTATGTATGTATGTGTCATTCCAGACGATAACTGTCCGTAGAATTGTGCTAGAAACTTCAAACAAATTTTAAAATGTTAAGGACACAAAACGAAAGTTCAAGTTCGTTGGCCAGCATGATCGGATTACATCTTCGGGTTGAAATTTTCAAAAATGTAGTCAAAAATTTCAAAATGGCCTGTTTTTTGCGATTTGTTGTGCGAAATAATTTTTTCAGCATACTAACATGTGGTATATTCGGAATCAGCGTAAAATTTCCTATAAGAATATGTATCAAGTTTTCAAAAATTTCAAAGTTGAAAAATCAGTCAAAAATCGAAATAATGCCATTCGCTAGTTGTAAAAATCGGTAATATTTGCATGAAACATTGTCCAAATTCAGATTGAACTACTCTTATGGAAGTATCCCTGTATAACCAATCCTAGAACCATGCTGTTTAAAACGTAGGTAGTAGGTGCTTGTTTAAAATTTCATTCCATGTTTGTCTATCAAAATCATAAACTAAAATTTCTCTACACGATCAATAGCGACTGAAATGTCGAAGATTTCTTCAAAAATTCGCTCATGGGGTCATGCTGCATGACTGGACTTTTTGGTTCTGCCCTGCATCTCTTCCTCTAAATGTTATGTCCATTTAGAGATAAATCAGGGATGAATATTCGATCACTATAATGTCTCGATGGTTTTCATTCATAAGGTTATCCAAGTTCGTAAAGTAGAGGGAAATAAGAGGGAGTTCAAGAAGGAAATAATCATGTGTAATTGTGGCACCACATCCAATAATTTTTATGCTAATATATTTATGATGTAGTGGAAAGTATAGAAATATAAAGAGGTACTACCTGAATGCCGGAAAACTGTTTATCAATATTTATGATACCAATCTGAATTTTTACTAAGGGATTGACTACGTGATGTTATGCATTTTTAGATGAGCAAAACTATGCACATCATCAACGGAAAAGGTCCAATATAGATTAGTTAATGTGTATAGTTTGGTGGTCTGGATGCTCGCAAGCTCGCACCTCAAAAAGGAAAGACCACAAAATGGTCCAATATTGAAGGACATGCCCACAGCAAGCTCATGGTGGCCGAACCCAACACCAAACTTACTCAGGGACTTCTCAGGAAAAACCATAGGGAACTTAAAACAGTAGTCGGCCTTATAACCGGCTTTGCACCCCTACGTTTCCACCTACACCGCATAGGGGTCACACAAAAGGGTCATTCTCATTTCATTTGCCGCTTTGGGGCGTTTGAGAACCTCAGTGACATGAAATATGAAAGTGCTCGAAAATGAGGTTAGATCAGCAAATACTACTCATTGTACATTGCAGATTTGTGTTCCATAGATGAACAGTGAGTTTTTCATTGATGTATTTTATATGTTTTTTTGTATTAAAAAACAGGATATCCAACTCATGAGTGTTACCAGATTTCAAAAATTGATTTCTGTAAAATGGATGATTTGGCAAAATTGTTGTCGGGGCTCAAGTAAGTACAAAAGAATCACGTTCAAACGTAATATTCAGATTTCACGGAATTCATGCTGAAGGCAGTGTAATGAGCTTAAATATCAGGAGCGTTACCCTATTAGTGTTACCGTAATATCAGGAGTGTTGCCCATCCTTGGTCACACTCCTGAGCGGTAACACTCATGAGAATTTCCGATAAAAATGGCGTCACACAGGATGATGAAGTGACAAAACTCGGGGATGGCTACTGTTTGAAACCTGTCACCAAGCAGTATGGTTGTTGATATAGGATTATTTTGTTTAAGCACCAACAACACTCGTAATTTGTGTAACACTCATGATTGAAAATAAAAATACTCAACATGTTTTTAGGCTTCTTTCGCTGTAAAAACTGCTGCAACTCCAAGCACTCCACTAAAGTCTCACATCTTCAATTGGACAATATAGCCTTCACATCTGACTGTTTCCCGCCATTTTCCATCAGCTTTCTTGATCGCAAAAATGATAACACTCCTGAGGTCCCATTGAGAAGAGATATGGGGGACTGACTGAAAAACTAGTTTTTCACGGGTTGGGAAAAATCTTAAAAATGTAAATCCTTACTCTAAATAAATAGAAACCAACTTACTGCAGCTAGTAACCCTGGCCAGTTCTAGATTGTCATTGTTTCGTAACAACCTAACTTCTACTTAGGTGTTAGGTAGGAGGGGACAGTAACACTCATGAGTTTCCAGGATTTCAGGTTTCATTCGTCATCACTGTGTATTGGTTAAAGGGGATTTTGGGCAGTCAAATTATTACTTCGTTGATCTCCCAACTTATACTACCCTTTTTTTCCCCCAAATCACTAGTTTTGGTCAAGAATTGTGAGAATTCGTCGTCGGGGACATGAAAGCGGCAAATGAAATGAGAATGACCCAAAACTCAACCCTGTGCAGACTATGCGAGGAGACAGACGAAACAGTATCCCACATAATCTTCTATTGCCCTGCACTCACCTATCGCAGATTTGAACTCTTTGCTGCACAAACCCCAATGATGTCTATTCGAAGCCAACAATTAATCAAAGGACTCACATCCCTCACCAGAGGGCTGAATCTGTTTGATTAAACGCAAAACTCTCAGAAAAGTACAATAAGCCACCAGGCTTCCGTGCTTGGGGCCCTGAGAGTTTTCCTATACACCTACATCCATCAATATATGATACTAACTAATCTATATGTCCAACTAATCTGAATTTTTACAGGACTGACTACTTGATGTTATGTATTTTTGAGATGAGAGCTTGCGAGCATCCAGAACATCAAACTATCTATACACATTAACTAATTGTGTATAGATTAGTTCTATACATGCAAAGATAGAGCCTCCACCCCTATTTCAGTATCTAGTCGGTGACGTTAAGCCAATAGTGACAAAATCTAGAAAACATACAGTAGAAGATAATGAATTTATACGAGAGGAAGTTGAGAAACTTTTGGCTGATGGGATAATAGAAGAGAGTAGATCACCTTGGAGGGCACAGTCGTTTGTTGTGAAATCAGAAAATCACAAAAAACGAATGGTGATAGATTACTCCCAAACTATAAACCGCTACACCTCACTAGACGCCTACCCTATACCAGATTTAGAATAAATCGTATTCAAAGTGTCTCAAAATAATCATTTCAGCACTATAGATTTAAAGAGTGCTTATCATCAAATTCCTCTAAGACTCCAAGATCGTCCCTTCACTGCTTTTGAAGCAAACGGTAAACTTTATCAGTTTTGCCGACTCGCTTTTGGCCTCACTGATGGAGTTCCTACTTTCCAACGAATAATCGATGATTTAATCTCCAAAGAAAAATTGTCTAAAACATATGCCTACCTGGATGACGTAACCGTTTGCGGGAAAACAAAAGAAGAGCACGATACAAATCTTTCAAAATTTCTACTAGCTGTTAAAAAAATTGGATTCACAATCAATGAAGACAAAAGTCAATACGGGATTACAAAGATAACATTATTGGGTTACAAAATTGATAATAGGTTGGCTGCAACATTCACAGGAGAAAAGTGTTTCTTCTGTGGAAACAATCGTCATCGCTTTCGTAGCCAATGCCCAGCAAAAGACGCTATCTGCCAATCTTGCTCGAAAAAAGGACACTTTGCAAAGGTTTGCCGATCTTCCAACCGTCCAACTAAGTCAACGGCGATCCTCACATCAAACTCTAAACTCGCATCTAGCAGCTTCCCCCTCATCTCTCCAAAAAACAATGGTGTCTGTCCAAGTTAATGATGTATCATCTATTGCACTAATTGATACTGGTAGTTGTGAGACATATATTAATAAAAAATTCGTAGATACTCACAAAATCAAATCATTTCCGATGAAAGGCATGGTTTCAATGGCCTCTACTAAGCTTAGTACGGAAATTTCTTCATATTGCGTCGTTCAATTGAAAATGTTGAGTTACATCTACGAGAATGTGAAGATTTCTATTATGTCACACTTGTGCTGTGACCTTATAATAGGACATGACTTGTTGAAGAATCATTCATCGATTCAAGTAGATTTTGGTGGTTCAAAGCCCCCTCTAAACATTTGTGCTAAATAAATTGTAATGAGAACTCGGCGCTCCGCGCCTGGCCAGGGGGCAAGCCCCCTGGACCCCCGGTTACCTCTATTTACATACTTCGGACGAAATTATTGAAACACAGAATGTGTTTGCGTTGTCGCGCAACCAAGTGACAACCAAACAAGCGTCATTGTTTACTATTCATTTATAACATCAATTTATATAGTTATAGTATGAAACTACGAAAAAAAATACGAAATAAATTCGTAATAAATCAAGAGCGATTTATCAAGTAAATGTCCTAAAGAGGCTACATACGAAATTACAGCTTCCTAGAGTGTAAAGTATAGAAATTAGCTTTAAAAGCCACTCATCTGATCCGGACCCTGGACATCGTCAAGTAAATGTCCTAAAGAGGCTACATACGAAATTACAGCTTCCTAGAATGTAAAGCATAGAAATTAGCTTTAAGAGCCACACATCTGATCCGGACCCTGAGCATCGTCAAGTAAATGTCCTAAAGAGGCTACATACGAAATTACAGCTTCCTAGAGTGTAAAGCATAGAAAGTAGCTTTAAGAGCCACACATCTGATCCGGACCCTGAGCATCGTCAAGTAAATGTCCTAAAGAGGCTACAAACGAAATTACAGCTTCCTAGAGTGTAAAGTATAGAAATTACCTATTCAAATTATTTAACCTCCGCTTCACAAATCAAACCGTTTTCGTAATACTCAGATCACCTGCTATGAATCAAATCATCGAAACACAAGCTCAATGAAATCATCAGAAATTAACAAGCGGTTGCAATCATGTTCACAATATCAATTATTGAGAATGATCACCTGTGTGTAAACAATTATTTATATAACCATGCTCATAACTCAGTTTGTTGGACACGCACTTCGCAGTAGTTAACATAATATTGTTGGATAAATCGAGAGCTTTCGAACGAATGGTCAACGAATTTTGTGGGATGAAAAACGACGAAGTACCATATCCCTAGCAACGACTCGGTTGTACGTGAAAATCATCCGTCACACATTTCGTTACCATCCCGCGTTCCATTTTCGGCTAGTTAGTCCATGGCTAAAACACATTCTGTGTTAAAACCTTTTGGGAATAAGGTTTTTTTTTAGCACAAAACTCGTGTTAGAATGAAACTGAACTTGGCAACGTAACATAAAATAAACTACAACAGGTGATCATGGATTGATCACAGTGACAGTAGAATCACCACACTAATCTATATTGGACCTTTTCCGTTGATGATGTGTATAGTTTGGTTCACCTAAAAATTCATAACATCAAGTAGTCAATCCCTTAGTAAACATTCAGATTAATATCATAAATGTTGATAAACATATTTCCGGCATTCAGGTAGTATCTCTTTATATTTCTGTACCTTTCCACTACATCATATAGCTTTTCCCAATCAAATTCAACATTTCACCAACAAAATTCAACATTATTTTCTAGGTCCACAAAAAAAAAGCAAGAAAAAAAAGTCCAGTCATGCAGCATGACCCTATGAGCGAATTTTTGAAGAAATCTTCGACATTTCAGTCGCTATTGATCGTGTTGAGAAATTTTTGTTTATGATTTTGATAGACAAGCATGGAATCAAATTATTAACACATGCACAGAGTAAACTCATCAGTTGTGATTACATTTTTCTTTTTTTTAAAAGCACCTACTACCTACGTTTTAAACAGCATGGTTCTAGGATTGGTTATACTGGGATACTTCCATAAGAGTAGTTCAATCTGAATTTGGACAATGTTTCATGCAAATATTACCGATTTTTACAACTAGCGAACGGCATTATTTCGATTTTTGACTGATTTTTCAACTTTGAAATTTTTGAAAACTTGATACATATTCTTATAGGAAATTTTACGCTGATTCCGAATATACCACATGTTAGTATGCTGAAAAAATTATTTCGCACAACAAATCGCAAAAAACAGGCTATTTTGAAATTTTTGACTACATTTTTGAAAATTTCAACCCGAAGATGTAATCCGATCATGCTGGCCTACGAACTTGAACTTTCGTTTTGTGTCCTTAACATTTTAAAATTTGTTTGAAGTTTCTAGCACAATTCTACGGACAGTTATCGTCTGGAATGACACATACATACATACATACATACATTAAAAAATGCGTTAAACTTCAGAATATGATTCAGAATAGCCTGAAACGGATTTCTGCATAAAAATTTTTCAAAAATTCACATTCTACAAATTTTGAGGCGATAGCAATAGCTTAATTTTCTTCAAAAATTCGCTAATAATGAAGTTGGGAAAAAAAAATATATATATATATATATATATATATATATATAAAACCCAGAAAAATAAGCTAAGGGAACCTGTCATTGGGTCGATTCAGAAAATAAATTGGTTAAATAATCCTATCCATTCTTTTCCATGCTTTTGGTAGGGTCTAGGAAATAATGTTGAATTTGGTTGGTAAAATGTCGAATTTAATTGTGAAAATGTTGAATTAGGTTGGTAAGATGTGGAATTTGATTGGGAAAAGCAATGTATAAGTATGAAAATTATTGGAGGTGGCGCCACAATTACCCATGATTATTTCCTTCTTGATGATGAAAAGTCAACTCCCTCTTATTTCTGACTTCTTATTTTAAGAACTTGGATAACCAATCAATGAAAACCATAGAGATACTATAGTGATCTATTCATCCCTGATTTATCTCTAAATAGACAAAACATTTAGAGAAAGATATACAAGCAAAATCTAACACATATCAACACCTGATTCTAAATAAATCAGTGATCAGATATCGAGCCTGGAAGTCGACGAATAGACTATTTGGATTTAGGATCCCTTTAAAACAGAGTCTTCTTCCATGTAGTCACGTAGGCACCTATTTTTCTATACCTTCAAACTAAAAACACAGAAAAAGTGAACAGATCCGACGAAATTCAATAACGCCAGGCATATATTGAGGGTAAATGCCGTACACAGTAAGTAAATGTCTATTGGGTAGGTGTGAGGGGATGAGTCAATAGTTAGGTACGTTTTCTCATCAGTTTATTTTTCCTCCGAGCACTTTCGCCAATATAGGCCTCATCAGGGAGTATTATTATGTAGTTGGACATTATGGCATTTATAAATGTTTTGTTGCAGATTATAAAATTTTACTTAGAGACCCGAACTGCTGTCGAAAGTAACCAACCGGACAAATCCTCGCCGCCCCATGAAATTTGAAATACCCTACAGACGTACCCAAGTTGGCCAAAACCACATTTCACCTCTCGGTCCACGATTTTTAAATACACTGCGTGATGACGCGATGAGCAATCACTCATCCAAGATTGGACAAATTAAAAAACTAAAAGCATGGAATTTAATGCACGACTGACCTAAATATAGCCCTGTATGTATTTCATTACGCTCAATATAGTATTACGATGGTATATAATTATGATTTTGAATGTTTTTAAAATACTATAATACCTACCTCTAGATGTTTTATATACCTATATATGTACATATAATAATACTAAAAAATAGAATGTGTCCAACTACTCTGTGAAAAATTCTACCCCATTAAAAATACCCACACACAGGCACCTGCCTATGTGGGATTTCAGAACAATTTGACAATTTTAGTTATACCTATTTGCTTTACTTATTGATATATTTTCTTTTGTTCACATACATAAATTGTCAAGCACTGTACTGTTATTGTGATTGATTATTTTCTGAAATAAAAATACGTTCTAATCTGAAATTATTTTGTAGCATCAGATATCAGCACCCACTGTTGGGGATATTGGTGAAATTCACTGTTCAAGTTGTATCATTTAATAGGGTCCATTTGTATTAGGTATGTGATTCATAACTTGTCTTGGGGAAAATAAAGTAGAAAAGTAAATTATTGGAGAGAGAGCAAGGGCCTCATGAGAATATTTCACTGATTTCAGTTAAATATTCACATGAGGCCCTTGCTCTCTCTTTTCTACTTTATTTTCCCTAGGACAGGTTATGAATCACGTAATACTAATGGACCCTATTAAATCACAGTTTTATAGGACAGTTTTATAGGTATCTGTAATATCTTACAGATATACCAAATGGGTTCGATGAAGGTACTTCGAGAATTTCACCAAAACGAGGTTTATTCAATGAATGATAGTTGAATGACAGTACACTTACAATGGTCTGCGGCGGGAACGATGACAAGACTTGTGGCGATACGGGACAACACTGGACAACACTCCGGGAGACTGAGGACTCTCGTTATCGACGGAACAACGGAACGGACAGGGACTACGCAGAAAGGTGCACACTTCAGCGCAGTACTCATTAGACCAAGACTGTAAGTAAGAAAAAATAAAATAAAATAAAATAAATTAATAACATTTCATTTGTGGCAATAATCTACTGTGGCGTGCGAAGATTAGTGGCATTTCTTTTGTTAAGTGGCAAATTTTAATTATCAATTGTATAATATTGATTTAGAAAACTTTTAGGAGTACTTAAATCATTTAGGAAATTTATATTTTATGCCTCTGACTAGATCAGGAAGAGATACTAATACGCCTCCTCCCTCTGTTACAATGTCGAAAACGCAAGGTACTGCCCTACCGACTGACCCAACTCCCAGTGTACTACCAGGTTCTAACGTACAAAGAAATTCTGCTCAAATAATACCATTGCTTACCCCTGGAAAATTGAACGCGCAAGCGCTCATTAGGAATATCAGGACTTTTGATGGGAACAAATCTCAACTTTCGGAATTTTTGGCATCATGTAAAGGAGCTATGGATTTAGTAGAGCCAACAGAGACTAATTTACTTTTCAGTCTAATTAAAATGAAGCTAGTGGATAGGGCATATCAGGCAACCAGGTATCGTACTGTAGAAAATATTTTTGAGTTAGAGAATTTATTGACTGAAATATTTGGGGACAAGAAAACCAGGGCACGAATGGAAACAACATTTTACTCTTGTCGACAAGCTCCGGGAGAAACCGTGCTACAATTCGTAAATAGGTTAGAAGAAGCCATGTACAGGTTGATAGATTGCGTAACTAGTGTAGTGGAAGGATCCCATCGCCTTTCTCACGAGGAGCAAATTAGGATTCAGGCATTGCATGTGTTCATTAATGGATTAGTCGACCCAATAGGACTTATTTTGCGGGCTAGAGACCCTGATACATTAGAAGACGCGATAGGCATTGCTGTAATATCTTACAGATATACCAAATGGGTTCGATGAAGGTACTTTGAGAATTTCACCAAAACGAGGTTTATTCAATGAATGATAGTTGAATGACAGTACACTTACAATGGTCTGCGGCGGGAACGATGACAAGACTTGTGGCGATACGGGACAACACTGGACAACACTAATTAGTTAAACAAATAATCGGGGTTTATATATGAAAACTAGAGAAAGGGGAATCGGTGTACGTGACTTTCCCCAAGGTAACGGCCTCCAGCGGGTCGCTGAGAGAAGGAAGAAATGTTTAGAAACAAGAATGATTGGGAAACAATCTAAAGAAGAAACAGGTCCGAACTAATGAGTGGTATGCTAAGGGCATAGCCCAGGGATATGACAGTTGGGGATATTGGTGAAATTCACTGTTCAAGTTGTATCATTTAATAGGGTCCATTTGTATTAGGTATGTGATTCATAACTTGTCTTGGGGAAAATAAAGTAGAAAAGTAAATTATTGGAGAGAGAGCAAGGGCCTCATGAGAATATTTCACTGATTTCAGTTAAATATTCACATGAGGCCCTTGCTCTCTCTTTTCTACTTTATTTTCCCTAGGACAGGTTATGAATCACGTAATACTAATGGACCCTATTAAATCATACAACAAACAGTCAATTTCACAAATATCCCCAAACAGTAAGTAAATGTTTGGAAATAGGTATTTGAATATGTGCCAATGCAGGTATTGCTGGTTAAGGATAATCTCAGTAAGCGAGTAAGATAAAGGCCAAAACTATAAGTACCTACTAAAGTAAAACCAACCGGACTACAACAAAGACCGAAATCATAAATAGGTAGCTATTCTAGTCAAATGATTAAAATACTTTCATTAGGTACTTACCTCGCTCACGTGGGTGAAGCTCCCGATAAGAAGCACGCATTGATCCAAGTGCAGCCAACCCTCTCTTTTCTGTGAAATGAATCAAAATTTCATCTCATTTGGGTAATAGGAAAATATGATAGGCAGAGTAAATATGATTAGAATAGTCTATTCATGCCCATGAACCATATAGGTAGACAAGCCCCAGTAGGACCTATATAATATAGGTTATACCTATACAATACACGCTAATGTAAATAGCAGTTATAGGTAAGACATCGTTAATTGTACTTAAATTTACATTATTCACCCCACGTGTTCGTTGGAAGGTTATACATTTCTTTTAGCACTACTATCCAAAGGATTTATGTTTTATAGATATTTACCTACATACTTTCGAGAGACGGACATTTATCATACCAGTAAGTACAATGATAGCATGTGAATTATAATGAAAGAAAACTTACATATAGGACTATAACTCAACATCATCCACGATGAACGAGAATCATGTGGAACGTGGAAGGGTTCCTTCGTTCCTTCCGAAGGGAACATCGTGCTTTCGTGCTCGGCATCTACGATTAGAAACCAAAGTAACGTTAGCGTTAACGTAACCATTGTTGCCATCATGGACTCTATATACAATATGGATCACTATTGGAGTAGTTCAGTCGTCAAACCATAGAAGCCGCTTTTTGTAACGATTGACCATGGACCTTTTATTCTCCCTGGAAAGGGCATGACCTATTCTTGGAGCACAGCATGGGAGCCAGGACCATCAACCAGAGCAGTACTACACTAGTACGAGGATTGCCAAAAATAATAATAAAAATAAATAAATAAACTAAAAAAACATTGTTTGGTTGCAAAGGAGGATTAATTCCCTAGGTACTTCACCTACCTAAAATAAGAGAAAACAGTAAATTATTTGGCGCAAGACTAGTGAAGAACGCAAAATAACTTGGTAGGTAGTTGTGATTTGAATAACAATGAAAATCGCCCTAGCCGTTTGAAAGTGGTTGTACTGTAGAGGTGGGTGAATAGGTGGACCGTAAGTGGTATGATGTTATCCCTAGGAGTGTGCTTGGCACAAATAGGATGATATGCATCTTGTGGCTTGGCATGTTTTAGTAGCAGAGCGTCTTTTTTTGGGGGATATAACACATTTTCGGCAGTGTTGGAGTAAAGGAGTGGAGTGTATACTGGCTGGTCCCAGGGCGTTGTGATGGGACTGATTCTATTTTCACTTTTTATCAATGATTTGCCTTATGTCCTCGAATTTTGTAATTATCACCTTTTTGCCAATGATTGTCAAATTTACCTGGCCAGTGATCCTGGGGAAGCCATGATAGAATCCATCAGCTTACTTAATAGTGATCTTGTATCAATATCTAGGTGGGCAAACAAAAATGGCATATTTATTAATCCTAGCAAATTACAAGTTATTGTTTTGTACAAACAAGATTTACCTACTAATTGTCTGCTCCCCATCTTAGTTGAAGGGATGGTAGTGCCTTACTCACCACATGTAAGAAATCTGGGAATTTATTTTGACAATAAAGGTGGTCTTGGGACTACCATGCGGTTCAGGTGTGCAGGAGAGTTTATGGATCACTCCTTAGTCTCCGACGTTTATCTAAATTTACTCCTGATAACTTCAAAAGACGACTTGCCATTGCTTCAGTAACTCCTCACTTCTTTTATTGTTGCTCAGTTTACTCCTATGCTATTTCCGCTTCTTTGAAATTGAGACTCCTGGTTGCCTATAATGCTTGCTTGGGATATGCATATAATGTTAATTTATGTCAATCCGTATCCAATCTCACCCTTCTTTGCCTTCCTCTGGAGGATTATGTCATTTTCAGGCATGTAAAATTAATCGCAGAGATAGTTCAATGCCAATGTATTTGTCCAACTTAGTAAATAGAGCCTCTTCTTTTAGATCCCACTCTCTCTCTGTCATCAGGCATACCAGTCGAACTATGTCCAAGTCCTTTGGGGTGGCAGGAGCAAGGATCTAGAATTCTCTTCTCTTGTCTGTGCGTGCGTCCCCTTCCATTGGTCGGTTCTTGAAGGCTAATGTCTACTGTTCTGTATCTTGGAGGATGTTATTAAGCGGAAACTATTAACTTATTTTTCTAATTTTAAATCTTTAAAAAAATATTTTTTGTTTGTGTTTTGTTTGTCTCTTTTCTGACTGCAGAGTAAATTAATTTTTATGTTTTTATTTTTCTTTTTCTTATTCTTCAATTTGTACTAAATTTATTAGGTATTGAATTTGGACTGATTCGTTCAGAATTTATTGTATTACTATGTCTTTTGTAATTTGGGATTTCATCCCGTTCGTTATCAATAAATAAATAAATAAATAAATCTTGATGTCCGATAGTAGCCAGCATTTGGTGCACTCCCCTTCGTTCTCCTCTCCCCCTTCTTCTTTTTGTGATGCAGTGTCTTTAAACTTTCTTTATTTTTTAAATTATTACTTCCATTACTTACCTAAATATTTATAATTAGTAGTTTAGTGGATTTATATATGTTTGACTTGGTGTAGGTAGACCAAGTGGGACATTTATATTCTGGTTATGCGGGTTAGTCCCTGAGGTATTCCTGTAAGGAATGTGAGCGAAATCGCCAAGGTCAGCTTGCTTGGCGGGAGGAACTTGAGGATAGTTCGAGTAGCAGCCGCGTGGAGCACTGGGCTCGCATAGTGGGTGCTGGGTTCGATCTGTTTGGTGCTGAGCCGTTGTGTAATATTCCGGCCTAAGATTTATATCTGTAGGGGGAATATACTGGGCTTGGTTGAGGTACTGAAAAGTATCCTTTGTTTTTAGCACGTTGGGAGTGTGTTTGACACTCGGATCGGCCGGGTAGCCTTGCGTAGAATATCGTGGATATTCAGAAATCTTTGTCGAATCATGATGATTGACTTCAGAGCGGGTCTGAAAGGTATCCTCGAACTTTTGTGTGTGTGAGGCTTGACCTAACGTTTCCTTCATGAATACGTTAGGTAAGAAGGCGATCTCTTTGCGAGAATCGAGCCTTTGTCCGTCGCTAGGAACAGCGGACGAGTCGAGTAGCGGGTAGGGAGCGCTGCGTGGGCTAAGGCTCCCGGCCGCGCCGTGTTCTGCTTCCTCTTGCATGAGGAAGTAGGACGGGCGGCGCTCCATCGATGTACCCGAGTTTGTTAACTCGTTTTCAATACCTCTACGTATAGGATAGAGGGTTTGGAAGGTGGACTCGCTTGACAGAGCTTCTTTCCTTTGCTCGGATGTCAGGGTCCTACCTTGTAGCCTTGAAAAAGGCTTCCTTGGACGATAAATTAGAGCGGATGAGCTGAGTAATTTATCGGCGTGCCCCAGCGGTCGGTGACGAGCTTAGTGCTACGAAACCCGGGCGACACGTCTCGGAACGTCCCAGCGGGCGTACGATCTAATGAGAATATCAATAGATGTACCGGGTGGCGTCCTGACAGAAGAACTACGTTGGGCAATGAGCAGGATAAATAATCACTGGACTCGTAGATGCCAATGCGAGATCTGTGAGGAGAGAAGGTATGCCTTGTAGAAAGCAGTAGAAAGCCGTTCTGAGAGGAACTCGTGAGCAGAAGGGTCGTCAGCGTAGAGCGTGTAGAATCTTCGTACTGTAGAGTGTAGTCGTCGAGAGCGGTGAGTGGAATGAATTTCGGAGGGCTCCGAGCGGGGTAATTATAGGGAGGTGGCCTCCTCCTGCCGCCCCCTGATTGGTCCGCTTAATTTCATTAGTTCAACTGTGTTTTCTTATTGGCTCGCACATTGTTTTCTCAGAATCTGCGAGTATGATAGCTGAGTTGGTCCTTCGGGGATGGCTTCCCCGCGTCCTTCGCTGCGACGGGGTCCCCGGAGGTGGCTTCCGTGCGTCCGTTGCGGGGACAAGGACCTTGAGGTGTCTTCCCTGCGTCCGTTGTTTAGACGGGGTCCTCGGGTGGCTTCCCTGCGTCCGTTGTTTAGACGGGATCTGGCGGATTTTCGGGGAGTCTCCTCCTTATTTTTTTTTTTTTTTTGATTTGTGCTTAGTGACACAGCTTCGTCTGTGTTTAGAGTGTAAGCTGGTTTGATTTGCTGTTTGGGAACTTTTTTTGTGTGTTCGCCAATTTGTACTGTAACCGAAAACTTATCTCTTTTAACAACTTTGAATGGTCCCGTGTAAGGACATTGCAAAGAGGAGAGCTGTGTGGGCACTCTGATATAGACATGTGTACATGTATCCAAATTTTTGGGCATGTTGACGGCATATTTCGTATTATTATGTCTGATATGCGTAGGTCGGAAGAAGAGAGGCTCGGAAAGGTTCGTAGAAGTTACGAATATGTCGCCTGGGAGCGGTACATCAATTCCGTAAAATTTTTGGAAGGGTGTAGTTTCCGTTGCTGGGTCTACCGCTGTACGCATGGCGAGTAGTACTTTTGGAAGGGCGTCGAGCCAATGTTCGTCCTGTGCTTTGAGAGCCTCCTTCAATGATCTATTTCTGCGTTCCACCATTCCGTTTGTTGACGGTTTGTATGGTAACGTGTGAGTATGCTTTACTCCGAGACGCTCCATAATGGAATGAAATAGGTCTGATTCGAATTGTGTGCCCTGGTCACTTGTGATGTATTTAGGTACGCCTTTTGAGGCTACCCAAATATTGATAAAGGCGTTTGTGATCGTGGACGTTTCGATGTTGTTAAGAGGGACTGCCTCTAGCCAACCCGTTGCTCTATCTACCATCATTAGGATGTAACGTTCCCTCCTTTAGCTAAAGGTAAAGGTCCGGTAATGTCAACGTGTACATGGGAGAATTTGGTAGCCGTTTCAAATTCGGAGTAAGGGAGCTTCACGGAGCGAGTGATTTTTGCTCGTTGGCAAGTCTCGCATGCTCGGACCCAGTTGGAGACATCCGCACGAAGGCCGTGCCAAAAATATCTCTGTTTTACTTTATACACTGTAGAGTGTATGCCTGGGTGTCCCAAATTGTGAATTTGGCTGATTATTTCGTGCCTTATTTCGTTTGGAATATAAGGTCTTGGGTGTCCTAAATCTAGGTTACACCAAATCTCTCCTTGAGGGAACTCAACTCGTGTGAGTTTTAGTTTGTCCTCTGCGTTAGGAGGAGAATGAATCTGTGCATTTGAGATGTGCAGTAGAAGATTGCACTCTATTGCGGCCGTAATTTGTGAAATTTCGGCTATGGACGGACCCTCGTCAGTTTGGGTTGAAATTGACTTTGTTTGAATTTCAACTGGATCGAAAGGTCTGGAGAGTGCATCGGCTACGACGTTGTCTTCTCCGGGTATATGTCGAATGTCACTTGTCATTTGGGAGATGTATGTTAGCCATCTCAATCGCATTTTAGAAAAATGTGCGTTTTTCTTTAGCATTGTGCCTAGCAGAGGCTTGTGATCTGAGCAAATATGAAAAGAGCGGCTGTCCAAGTCATTGTGCCAATGAATGCAAGCTTGGTAAGCGGCGAACATCTCTTTGTCGAACGAGGCTTTATTCTTCCATTGTTCCGGAATTTCTTTACTGAAAAATCCCAATGGTTGGTAAGATTTTGAGCCGTGTTTGTCTGTAATTTCCTGCTCCAGTGCCGCTCCGATGTGTGTATCGGATGCATCGCAGACTATTCTCCACTCTGCTGTAGGGTGGGGATGAGCAATATTGTGCAATGTAGCTTTTATCATTGCTTGTTTTAAGCTGTTGAAAGCTTTTTCTCTCTCTGATGTCCATTCGATAGGGGTTTTGTCATTTTTTTTGTTTGACTGAATGGAGTCATACAGAGGTTGCGCTGTGTGAGCGAATTTACTTGAGCAAGCTCGATAGAAACCACACATACCTAGGAATCTGCGTAGGCTTCGTACGTCTATTGGTCGAGGGAACTGCTCTATGGCTTCTATTTTATCTCGTTTAGGAATTATCCCTTCTTTTGAGATAGTGAAACCTAGGAAATCGACGGTAGGTTTTGAAAAAATGCATTTATCAAAACCTACTCGAAGTCCGTGTTCTCCTAGTTTGTCGAAAATTTGTTTGAGGTGGTTCATGTGTTCTTTGTAATTTTTAGAAGCCACCAATATGTCGTCTAGGTAGACAAATGCGAAATCGAATTTTCGCATGATGCTGTCCATGTTCCTTTGCCATGTTTGAGCCGCTCCGGCCAAACCCATGCTCATTTTTTTAAACTCATAGAGACCGAAAGGGGTAATAATTGCTGTTTTATGAGCGTCATCTGGGTGCATCGGGATATGGTAATATGCCGATTTTAAATCTATTGTTGAATAGATTTGTGTATTATGTAAATTCGCTTGGAAAGAGCGAATGTGAGGCGGCGGGTAGGCGTCTTTCTTAGTTTTTGCATTGAGGAATCGGTAATCGCCTGTGATTCTCCATGTTCCATCCTTTTTGGGCACGCAATGTAGCGGAGAAGCCCATTCGGAGTCGGAGGGGGCGATGATCCCCTCTGTGAGCATTTTGTCAAAAGTACTTTTAACCTGAGCCCGTTTTTCGCCTGCCATGGGTCTTGCACGGAAGTGTACTGGTGTTCCTTCCGTGGTTATACGGTGGTAAACACCGTTGTTTTTCCACTTTCCTTGAAGTTTGTTCATTTTATCATTGTATTTTTCAATGATAGAGCGTATGTTTTCGTCCTCTGTGAGCTGTGTGTCCTCTGGTTGAGGGCTGTTGTCACGATGAGGAATAGCAGCTGCTATTTGTTCGTCAGTAAATTTTTTGTTCATGACTGCAGCGATTTTTTGATCGGCATAGCTCTTTACTTTATCTTTGTAGATATATTTGTTTGACCCGTATTCCGATATCCCAAGACTCGAGGAATGGTATACCGAGGATCGCTAGATCAACTTTAGTGATCATGAAATCGGTGGTCATGTCTCCGAGGCCGATGTTAATTGTCGTGTCAGCACGCCCTAGTGTGTCTATAGGGGCGCCGTTAGCTGCTGTGAGCTTGACGTTGGACTTACGAATTTTTAAGCCCAATTTTTTGGTGACATTGTGGGGCAGAATGAGAAATTCAGTGCCATTTAGTTTGCACTTGAAAAAAAGCCTTTTATACTCTTTAGTCTGCCGGTGTATAGGCTCAGATACACTGGCAGTTATTCGTTTTCCGAACTCTCTGCGTCCGAGGTTGGAACGGTACTTTCTTGTATCGATCTATGAGTATTTTCGCTTGAAACCAAGGTTTTAGGCTGGCTGATAGGCGCTGCCTTTTTGATAGTTTTGGAGGCGGTATTTGCCTTCCAAGTGCAGTATTCTGGGTCTGCACACTTGCGAGTTTCGCTACCGAAACGGGCGTGGTTCCGGCAGACGTAGGCCGTTGGTTTGTGAGGCTTACTCTCTACTTGCTGAGGTTTGAACTCAGCTTTTTGTGAGAGGGCCTTTTTGAAACCAGTCTTCGTAGGTTTCGAAGTAGATTCTACTCCTCGTATGTTGAGAGAGGGGTTCGCTGTTTTGTACGCGTGTAGCGTATCAGCTAGGTCGAGCCGGGCATTCGTGGTAAGCTGTGCTGCGACCATGCCTCGGGCTTCGATAGGCAGAGTTTCGATCCACTTTTGAGTGATCAGAGCCTCTGAGAAGTACCCAACAGCCTTAGAGTACATTTCATGGTACTTGGTGCTGGGTTTTTTGGCGAGAGATGCGGGGTCCTCGAGCGCGAGGAGCCTGTCCTGTAAGGACAACCCGTATTCTCTTTGTAGGCGCTGTTTGGCCTCTTTGTAAGGTGCGTGGGGTGCCGTGAGGTAAGCTGAGTCAATAGCTTCCCGCATTTCCTCCGGTACCCACTTGTAGATAGCTGAGAAACATTCGTTCTGCGTTCTCAGGTTTTTTCGCACGCAGTATTGATCGAACTCGGCGAGTGCACGATCGATATTCTTCTTTTGGAAGATAGGTCTTTGGTAATCTCCCATTTCCTCCAAAAGTGCTCGAAAGCCACTTTGTGTAGAGGGTTGTTGTGTGAGATGTGGGGCGTATAAGCCTGGCGGGGGTCGCACGCCCGCAGTGGTTCCCTGAAATCCACTAGCTTCATAAGAGGGAACGAAATGCTCCGTGTTAAGCCTGTTCAAAGGCGGGGTCACCATTTGTAGTGGATTTATATATGTTTGACTTGGTGTAGGTAGACCAAGTGGGACATTTATATTCTGGTTATGCGGGTTAGTCCCTGAGGTATTCCTGTAAGGAATGTGAGCGAAATCGCCAAGGTCAGCTTGCTTGGCGGGAGGAACTTGAGGATAGTTCGAGTAGCAGCCGCGTGGAGCACTGGGCTCGCATAGTGGGTGCTGGGTTCGATCTGTTTGGTGCTGAGCCGTTGTGTAATATTCCGGCCTAAGATTTATATCTGTAGGGGGAATATACTGGGCTTGGTTGAGGTACTGAAAAGTATCCTTTGTTTTTAGCACGTTGGGAGTGTGTTTGACACTCGGATCGGCCGGGTAGCCTTGCGTAGAATATCGTGGATATTCAGAAATCTTTGTCGAATCATGATGATTGACTTCAGAGCGGGTCTGAAAGGTATCCTCGAACTTTTGTGTGTGTGAGGCTTGACCTAACGTTTCCTTCATGAATACGTTAGGTAAGAAGGCGATCTCTTCGCGAGAATCGAGCCTTTGTCCGTCGCTAGGAACAGCGGACGAGTCGAGTAGCGGGTAGGGAGCGCTGCGTGGGCTAAGGCTCCCGGCCGCGCCGTGTTCTGCTTCCTCTTGCATGAGGAAGTAGGACGGGCGGCGCTCCATCGATGTACCCGAGTTTGTTAACTTTAATACCTCTACGTATAGGATAGAGGGTTTGGAAGGTGGACTCGCTTGACAGAGCTTCTTTCCTTTGCTCGGATGTCAGGGTCCTACCTTGTAGCCTTGAAAAAGGCTTCCTTGGACGATAAATTAGAGCGGATGAGCTGAGTAATTTATCGGCGTGCCCCAGCGGTCGGTGACGAGCTTAGTGCTACGAAACCCGGGCGACACGTCTCGGAACGTCCCAGCGGGCGTACGATCTAATGAGAATATCAATAGATGTACCGGGTGGCGTCCTGACAGAAGAACTACGTTGGGCAATGAGCAGGATAAATAATCACTGGACTCGTAGATGCCAATGCGAGATCTGTGAGGAGAGAAGGTATGCCTTGTAGAAAGCAGTAGAAAGCCGTTCTGAGAGGAACTCGTGAGCAGAAGGGTCGTCAGCGTAGAGCGTGTAGAATCTTCGTACTGTAGAGTGTAATCGTCGAGAGCGGTGAGTGGAATGAATTTCGGAGGGCTCCGAGCGGGGTAATTATAGGGAGGTGTCCTCCTCCTGCCGCCCCCTGATTGGTCCGCTTAATTTCATTAGTTCAACTGTGTTTTCTTATTGGCTCGCACATTGTTTTCTCAGAATCTGCGAGTATGATAGCTGAGTTGGTCCTTCGGGGGTGGCTTCCCCGCGTCCTTCGCTGCGACGGGGTCCCCGGAGGTGGCTTCCGTGCGTCCGTTGCGGGGACAAGGACCTTGAGGTGTCTTCCCTGCGTCCGTTGTTTAGACGGGGTCCTCGGGTGGCTTCCCTGCGTCCGTTGTTTAGACGGGATCCCCGGGGGTGTCTTCCCTGCGTCCGTTGCTGAGACGGGGTCCCCGGGGTGGCTGCTGGACCAGAGGTGGTTGCTTGCCGCCTCCTGGTTGGTTCGCCTATTGTCTCTCGTGCAATCATTGTTTCTGATTGGCGAGTAGGCTTGCTAGAACTGTCCTTGTTAGTTTTAGAGGACATTTGATTGTCTGTTTGATTTTTCTCATTCAAGGCGACTTGTTTCGAGATACTTGTCGCGTCTCTCTCGCCCAGTAAGTGTTTAGGGAGGTCGCCTTGTATGTTATTTGCTAATATTTCACTTTTGAGAGAGAATTTCGTATTTTCTCTCTGGTGAAATATTTTGTTTTACGGAGTTATAACTCGACGTCTTATAAGCATTTGTGTGCCATGTCTACCTCTTTTTGGTAGCCCTGAAAAGGGCTGTTGAAAAGAGGGGGTGGTTTTCACCACAAGTAGGTACTTGATTTTAGCGAATTTTTGAAGAAAATTAAGCTATTGCTCTCGCCTCAAAATTTGTAGAATGTGAATTTTTGAAAAAAATTTATGCAGAAATCCGTTTCAGGCTATTCTGAATCATATTCTGAAGTTTAACGCATTTTTTTATGTATGTATGTATATATGTATGTATGTATATATGTATGTATGTATGTATGTATGTGTCATTCCAGACGATAACTGTCCGTAGAATTGTGCTAGATCCACTTCGGTAATCCGATGCCTGAAATTCATCGAATTTTCATTTTGTCAACGTCTTTCCATGATAGGTACAATTGCATCTACCTGCAACTTGCAGGGTACCTACCTATCTAGGTACCTCAGTTCACTCATTAGCGAATTTTTGAAGAAAATTAAGCTATTGTTCTCGCCTCAAAATTTGTAGAATGTGAATTTTTGAAAAAAATTTATGCAGAAATCCGTTTCAGGCTATTCTGAATCATATTCTGAAGTTTAACGCATTTTTTTAATGTATGTATGTATGTGTCATTCCAGACGATAACTGTCCGTAGAATTGTGCTAGAAACTTCAAACAAATTTTAAAATGTTAAGGACACAAAACGAAAGTTCAAGTTCGTTGGCCAGCATGATCGGATTACATCTTCGGGTTGAAATTTTCAAAAATGTAGTCAAAAATTTCAAAATAGCCTATTTTTTGCGATTTGTTGTGCGAAATAATTTTTTCAGCATACTAACATGTGGTAGATTCGGAATCAGCGTAAAATTTCCTACAAAAATATGTATCAAGTTTTCAAAAATTTCAAAGTTGAAAAATCAGTCAAAAATCGAAATAATGCCGTTCGCTAGTTGTAAAAATCGGTAATATTTGCATGAAACATTGTCCAAATTCAGATTGAACTACTCTTATGGAAGTATCCCTGTATAACTAATCCTAGAACCATGCTGTTTAAAACGTAGGTAGTAGGTGCTTAAAAAAAAAAAAAAAAAATGTAATCTCAACTGATGAGTTTACTCTGTGCATGTGTTAATAATTTGATTCCATGTTTGTCTATCAAAATCATGAACTAAAATTTCTCAACACGATCAATAGCGACTGAAATGTCGGAGATTTCTTCAAAAATTCGCTCATGGGGTCATGCTGCATGACTGGACTTTTTTTCTTTTCTACGCCATCTAATGTCAAATTTTGTCTTTGTTGTTCATGTGTGCATATATAAACATATTGTTTCGTAAATTATTTGATTTGAATTGAATTGATTTCGTCAACAGCCAACGTACTAGATGATTGGGTGTTGTCCGAAAATACCTGTATAGGTACTAACACTTGCCCAGTTGCTCAATTTGAAAATATCGTACAAGACCGTAGTGTCGAGCGCCCGCCGCCGACCCTAATTCCCCCCTCCTCTACCTCCTTGCGAAGGTAAGAAAAGAGAAGAATATTGGTTTTCCAGGATATCCAAATCTATTATATCGTGTGAGAGCTTGTCGAGTCTACAACTCACGAGTTGCGATATTAATTGACCTGTTGACAACAATATCAAGATCCTCAATCGACAGAGGAAACGATCGCTTATCTCCTCTTCGTCGAAACCGAACAGGCGATTTCCTTAATTAATTCGAGAACCGTCCAGCGTTTGGGCACATCAACATTCTGCGTAATCCAATTACCTACTATTATTTGCTAGGAGCTCTCTCTGGCCTTAATTGGTTCTTAGGTACATTCACTGTTAGGCGCTGCGACGCAAGTAGCACCTTACATGTTATGGAAAGAAACATTTATTCACATAGGTAGGTAACATAATATACGTAGTGGGCACCTAGTACCTAGCTATATACGCCTCGAGGTCCCTCGTAGTATGTAAGGAGAAAGATAAACATAAATAAATCTGGTTCAACGCTTATATCATAAGTAAATACAAAATGTTTCGCACTTAATGTAAAAAAATAAATGAATAAATAAAAATAAAAAAAGCGTAGTTTTATATTCATTTATGTTATAAATGGAAATAGTAAACAATGCCGCTTGTTTTGTTGTCACTTGGTTAAGAAGTTATTCTTGGTTAGGTCTATTTGCTCGATCTGCTATAAGATGGCAAATGACACCTGAGCGGCGTTCGACTGTTCCACGATTGAACATGAAATGACAATTTCATCCCATTCCAACAATTTATTTATATTCAGTCCTCATTTGAACAAAAAAAAAAAAAAAAAAAAAAAAAAAAAAAAAAAAAAAAAAAAAAAAAAAAAAAAAAAAAAAAAAAACCTAATAATAAATAAAAAAGTTTTTCTGAAAAACTGACCAATTCCCCGAATGTTTTGTATTTTACATTCTTTCTAACATAGAAAGGATGTTAAATTCTTGTTTTTGTAATTCAAAAGTATAAAATGAGTTGTTTGGGTTTTTTTAAGTTGTTTTCTTTGCATTTTTTCACCATTGGGATCATGCCAGATACCATAGTACGGGGTCATACCGGATATCCGGTACTACCCTCACGTTTCTCAAAACAGCTGTTTTGGCATTTCTTACTAAATTTTAATTTTCGAAAAATTTGGATGAAATGTTGTCTTGTCCTATATAGAACTCAATATTATAGATGTATACTAGTAAAACCCCGTCATTTTGACTATGATTGGAGCAATAGGAGAGTCACAGTGATTGAAATAAGTTAGGTATCCGGTACTGCCCCGCCTTCCCCAATAGTAATTATTGTAAACGCGCACCATAACAAAAAATTACCTACCTAGGTAATTCCTTCTAATTTCGATTCTATTTGACGCATGAAGCGTGAAAAATTTGGTTTTTGTTACTTGGTCACTTCTGCCAGGCATGTTCCGCGTCTCTTGACTTTTAGCCACGGGCTCTAAGTAATAACATCCGAGGAGTCTGCTGTGAGGCCCGAAGGGCCGAGTTTTTCTCAACTTTTTACCACATTTTCGGATTCGGCGTTAAAATTTCTATAGGAGCGCTTAGAGCACATTCATGATGAAAAAAAAAAAAAAAAAACGAAGTCCTATGGACCGCAATTGCAGTTCAAACATTGAAAATTGAAAAATAAATTACTAAATAATAATAGAATAAAATAAGTTTCTGAAAATACATTTTCAAAAAACGTGCTGCAAGCAGTCGAATTTCAGGAAAACTTGCAAATTTAATCATATTTGCAATGGTGTGGTCGGCTTTGCGAATCCCTATCGATTTCATGAATAAATTTAAGTTTGAGTGCGAAAAAATATTTGGCACACACAAAAAGTGTCTAGAACAGGCTTGTCGTGATTTCTCAAGTGAGGCAAGTGTAGTCAAAGGTCTCATAATATCGTCCTCATTGATAAATAAAATCTAAGGAATATTCAAGTCATTAGAACTTGACTCTCAATAACATGTTTAGTTTTCACATTCAACACCGGATCTAAACGAGTGAGCTACCTGGAGGACCACAGATGTATTTTTTTGTGTTACCAAAAAATCATATTTACGCCACTTACTGGAATATCTGGATTTTTGGCTATGAAAAATATCCTGTCAACAGACCAACTGTTCACGCCAATGGTCAAGGCCTACTGAAGACTCACACTTGGGAGAAGACTACTGTACCTTCCTTTGTCAAAGGCGAGCCCTTTCTCTGATCCATCTCGCTACAACGCACTATGGGATCATAAGATCCCGTCGGGCAACCAGGAAGTCCGAAATGGGATTATATGATCCCATTGGTCCGGAATGGGTTAGTCCTGGCAGCGTAAACTTGTGAGGAGTACGCGGATACACCTAATTTATGTGTACGTGCCTTGCGCACAGCGGTCAGGAACTAGACAAAAGTTCGGCTGCGATGCCGACGAAAACCCACGGTGAAAAACGATACTTTGAAGTACCAGAAAACCAAAAATTCAAACCCCAAAATCAAAGCGGTGCATCTCCAAAAACGGCGCATGAATTGAAAATGTATCGGTTACAACATTTTTTGACGTTCGATTATGACCCAAGCACAACGATAGGGTGGTTCAAAAAAAAAAAAAGTTCTGGGATTTCTTCTTGTCCTCATTGTTTTTTTTTTTTTTTTTTTTTTTTTGCTTCCTCGGTATGTCAGGATAACACTCCTAAATTTTTAGGTGAGTACTTATTCGCTTAACGACCCGATACCATTGTACCTACAAGCTTTTACACGTGACCGATACCGCTGACAATAGGTAACCCTACGCTCAAACGAGCCAATCACAGTTCAGACAATTCAGAACTACGAATTTGACCCCGGAAAACCGATGGAACTAAGGAATTTTACAGAAAAATTGGAAAATTTTAGCTATTTTTCCCATTTTGCCGCTATATTTGACAAATAAGTACAATGCCGGTTCAAGTCCTTGCCAAATTACCAACGGCTTTGTACCGAGTATCCTGGAAAATACCAAATTTTATCGGCACAAGGTATTTCAGAACCTTAAATTATCAACGCGACATAATTTCCGGTGAAATTAGGGTGAATTTGTCTATTACCCTACTATTAATTTGAGATTTATGGCCGATAAACGAAGCAATCATCGGCGGAAAAGTATAGTAAAAAACGGAATCATGTTCAAAACATGCCAAAGCATATTATCCGACCATAATAGCATGTTTCTAGTACAATTCTTAACCAGGCGACAGCATTTTCGGTGAAATTTTCGATTTTTACTTATCTTCAAGCAGCGCCCTCTGCCAGTTTACCGGATAACTAGTGGACGGAGCGTAAAATAAATAGGTTCATCGTGTTCAGCGCATGCGATAACCCATAAATTGACCCAAAAAAATTGAAATCCGTCCTTCAAATCATCATCTCGGCAACAATTTAGAGGTTGGTTTACGATAGCGGTCGATAACTGGCCAAAATCGACTCAGGTAAAGTGATTAGGATTAATATTTTTTGCTAAAAATTTAGGAGTGTCATCCTGACATACCGAGGAAGCAAAAAAAAAAAAAAAAAAAAAAACAATGGGGACAAGAAATCCCAGAACTTTTTTTTTTTTTTTTAACCACCCTATCGTTGTGCTTGGGTCATAATCGAACGTCAAAAAATGTTGTAACCGATACATTCTCAATTCATGCGCCGTTTTTGGAGATGCACCGCTTTGATTTTGGGGTTTGAATTTTTGGTTTTCTGGTACTTCAAAGTATCGTTTTTCACCATGGGTTTTCGTCGGCATCGTAGCCGAACTTTTGTCTAGTTCCTGACCGCTGTGTGCGACAGCAGCCACGGTTGTCATCGAATTTGTCTGGCGTAAAAGTTTTATTTTTATCTCTTTATTTACTGCTACTTCCATTTCAGTTTTGCTAATTTTAAAGAAGACTAAATTAAGTTTGCGATTTATTTACAAATCTCCCTACTACTCTGTTCGTTTGGTGACACCCATTATTTTGTGTACTGAAATTCAGTAAAACGACCTCAGACTTACAACGAGGATTTCAATTTGCTATTCTAGTGCTATAATTGCAGCAAACCATTGACAAAATGCAATTTTTCTTGTAAGTTTTGTTCATCTATCCTAGTCTATACCTTGCCTATTGGTTTACTTCTCTCGTCATCTTACTTGACTTGTAATTAATCACAAGTCGGGTTACTTTACTTGCCTAAGAAAGAAATTGATAAAAAAAATTGTTTTAAGCAGGTTGTCTTTACTTCACTGTTCACTGTTTTTCATGCCATATTGAGCTCCCCATGTATGCCATAAAAGGCAACCACTTCACCAAGGCAAGAAATTGAACAATTTTGGAGAAACATTTTTCTATTCGTCAGATGATACTTTTGGGGAAACATGATGATGGGGTGTGGTCGAAGGGTAGTAAACCTACCTTTTTGAGTGTTAGCAAAAAAGAAAATCACGAATATAGCATTTCCAAGCCAAATGAAACCTTTTCCAAGTCAAATGAAACCTTTTGCAAGTCAAATGAAACCTTTTCCATACCTACCAAATGAAACCTTTTCAATATCAAATGAAACCTTTTCCAAACCAAATGAAACCTTTTCCAAACCAAATGAAACTTTTTCCAAATCAAATGAAACTTTTTCCAAACCAAATGAAACCTATTGAGAAAAAAGTCCAGTCATGCAGCATAACCCCATGAGCGAATTTTTGAAGAAATCTTCGACATTTCAGTCGCTACATAAGAGTAGTTCAATCTGAATTTGGACAATGTTTCATGCAAATATTACCGATTTTTACAACTAGCGAACGGCATTATTTCGATTTTTGACTGATTTTTCAACTTTGAAATTTTTGAAAACTTGATACATATTCTTATAGGAAATTTTACGCTGATTCCGAATATACCACATGTTAGTATGCTGAAAAAATTATTTCGCACAACAAATCGCAAAAAATAGGCTATTTTGAAATTTTTGACTACATTTTTGAAAATTTCAACCCGAAGATGTAATCCGATCATGCTGGCCAACGAACTTGAACTTTCGTTTTGTGTCCTTAACATTTTAAAATTTGTTTGAAGTTTCTAGCACGATTCTACGGACAGTTATCGTCTGGAATGACACATACATACATACATAAAAAAATTCGTTAAACTTCAGAATATGATTCAGAATAGCCTGAAACGGATTTCTGCATAAATTTTTTTCAAAAATTCACATTCTACAAATTTTGAGGCGAGAATAATAGCTTAATTTTCTTCAAAAATTCGCTAATGAGTGAACTGAGGTACCTAGATAGGTAGGTACCCTGCAAGTTGCAGGTAGATGCAATTGTACCTATCATGGAAAGACGTTGACAAAATGAAAATTCGATGAATTTCAGGCATAGGATTACCGAAGTGGATCTCACCTTAGTAGAATAGGAAACAAGTAAGTTTGAGAAATTTCTGACTGTTGAATGTGAGTGGGTACCTACCTATCTAGGTACCTCAGTTCACTCATTTTCTCAATAGGTTTCATTTGGTTTGGAAAAAGTTTCATTTGATTTGGAAAAGGTTTCATTTGGTTTGGAAAAGGTTTCATTTGGTTTGGAAAAGGTTTCATTTGACTTGGAAAGGTTTCATTTGACTTGGAAAAGGTTTCATTTGGCTTGGAAATGCTATATATTGTAGGTTTGTTAAAGCAAAAACTAATAGTGTGCCATATAAGGGCACCTTACCCTAATCAGCACGCAAGTTAACACCTCAACTTCTTTTTTTTTTTTTTTAAATTCAATTAAGAATTCGGTCCAGTTTTGCAACAAACCTTGGTATTTGTTATCGGTGGGAATAAATGGAGGTGGCAATTCCGACAAATCATGATATTTTTATCTTTCTCATCCATTTTTTAAAAATATTTTGGTTTAGAAGGATTGCTTGCTACATATTTATGTTAGGTTATTATAATCTAGACGGTACATCCAGTAAAATCATGATCTATTCGCCATTCTCACAAACATATACGTAACACTTCAACATATAAGTAGAGAAGTCTGATCTTTTAAATCCTTTTGATCCTGTAATGCATATGCATTCTTTACTTGCATGCTGCATACCAACATGTTTTATTAACCAACTTCAAATGAGTTTTTTGGGATTTTGCCTGGAATAGTTCTGCGGCATCTTCATGTAATATTCAAGGTTTCTATGAATGATATAGATAAATAATATCCACCCAAAAAACGCTCGAACGATACAATATCCGTTTCTAATGTTTGCGGATTGAGCTGTGAGTTCGTATATTAATTTCCGACCATAAACTTACTCGTGAAATATACTAAAAGTGTTATAAGGACATTCTCAGTTCTTTAGGGTACTATGAAACTCATCAAAAATCTGAACTCGAGACTTTTTGATGAGTTTTCCGCCCGGGTCGGAAACTCATCAAAATTCCATAAACGAGAAACTCATTGAAAAAACTGCGTCAAATCAATTTATCCGCATAAAAGTAGTAATGGGTTTGCATTTATTTTTCTTCTGACTGCTGTCGGGACACTCCTCGAAAACTGGCTTCAGGGCACCCTTCAAAAGTAAGAGCAATCATCGAAATATCGAACTTTGAACAAGGTTATTCCATAAGATTCAGTAACCCAAACATAGCAAAAACTACTATAAACACGTATTATTACGATTTTTTTGCCTGTTATTGTAGAGGATTGTTGACAATAACATCGGCGTTGTACAGAATCTGATCGTCTCAATCAAATCATCACT